>CAXAMN010024895.1:318511-355295 GCA_963970005.1 Durusdinium trenchii
CAAACCGGCACCCGGCAAACCGGCACCCGGCAAACCGGCACCCGGCACCCGGCAACCCGGCGCTCAGCTAAATATATTCGAGATATTTCGAGATATTGTTTTATTTCAATTTGCTTTTGAAACCTGCCCGCTCCGGACCTTGAGTTGTCAGAAGGAATGGAAGGGGTCGGACCTCAGAGCGAGACACATATGGGCACAACAAATCGACCAGTGGGTGAATCGCAGGGAATGCGCAACAAGGATCACGATACATGAGTTGTAGAAGCCAGCACTTCTCAGGTTGCACGACTGCATGAGAACTCTGGTTGATCATAATTATAAGGCAATTCTCTTCTCACACAGACACCGCTGCCTTTTGTCGTTCGCCTTGGCGCGCCTGAGCCTGAGCTTCCTCGAGCCCAACTGAAAGGTTATCCTTTCTTCCCTATCGATCGGAAGGCATCAGGTTGAAACGGAAGGCATTGAGTCATGAATCATGAGTTGATTTTTTTGTAATTCGTAAATCTGGCCTGCTAAAATCCTTACAACATAGTCAACGTTTGAAAGCGCCTGAAGAAATCAACAAAATACTGTTGCCTTCACCCAGCTGTGACTCACAAGAGACGGATCACTTGGTTGGTGTCCATGGACAAGTTCTTCGACCCCCGTAGGAAATAGAGCGGTTTACCTGCCAGGCAGTTCTGATTAACGATGAGTTCAATCCCAGAAAACACAGTGCATGCAGAATGGGACATGCATTCGAACTGGGCAGGATCATGGACTTCGATTTGCTGCCAAGAATCGAGGTGTCAACTCCTCAATGAGTCGGGATATCATGTCTAGATCTGCTATGAGTGCTGCATGGGCATGGGACTGACTGGTTCAGAGTTCCAGTTTGCTTTCAAGAACTTGTTGCAGCTTAAGCACGTTGATATCCTTCAAGTAGGCAACACGCCACACACAATGCAGCGAGCGTGATACCTCGAACGCCTGTCAAAGGAGAGTTGGAAGTCTATCACATTTTATCAATGTGTCATCAACTGTTGCGTTTCATCAAACATCAAACTACTGTATGGCACCTTCTCCGGGAACAGATTTGCGAGGGAGGAATACTTCAAAGAGCCACTGTTTGAAGGTGGAGTCCATTGGAAGTACACCGGGGTCGGTTTCGGCTTCAAATCGAAGAAGTCCGCACCTAGCTAGTTCAAGAGCTGGAATGACTTAAACCATCTGGTGACAGAGAGAGAGAGAGCGCAGCAATGAACTGAGGCTGAAGCTGTCGTCTTTTGATGCTTTATCACCAGAGGCGGGCGGTCGGTGGCACTCATGACCATTCAGAGTGACCTCAATGACACCTTCTTCTTCCATCTCGTGGAGAAGCGACCTGTAAGAGGATACCTCTGCATCGCAAGTACCTTTGCCGGATTCGTTGGGCATCTCCAACACGACCCGTTCTAGGTCGCTCCTGACCACGAACGTCTTGACATGATCAAGCTCACCTGCACCAGAGTCAACAAAAGATTTTGTTGCGAACCTTTGATCAAGCCACCGTGTGCTCGTTTAAAGGTGTTGTTGCCACTTGAGATAGGCTAGGCTTGGTGCATCACACTGCGACTGACTTTTCCGCATCCTCTGAATCGGAGATTCTGATAGCATCTTTTGGAGCAGTGTTTACACTGCCAAGAAAACTAAAAAGATAGTTGCCGCTGCTCTGCAGGCAGTGCGTTTCATGAGGGTTCAACTGCCTTGAGAAACCCCGCCCATGCACTGCTAGGCTGCTAGTCACAGCGTATCCCCATACAGCAAAACCACCAGCAAATTGAAAAATATAGCACCATCAAAACTTTTTTTTTGATTCAGTGATGATTGAAACTCTGAGCATGGTGTTCTCGCTGTCCCCCAAAACTCACCATCCAACATAGAGACCTAGAGACCTTCTCACTGCTTCTAGAGGCGTCTTCTGCAGCGTTGGGTCTGAGTCATGTTGCGGATGCTGTTGGTGCGGGTCTCGGACACCTTCCACCTGATGCGGAGAGAAGGGAGCATTTTTTCAAACACCAACGGTTGTTTGGAGTTGTATATGTTTGGGACTATTTTTTGATATCACTAAGTTTGATGTCTGGGGTCCTTACAAAGCCCTGGCTTCCTGCAAGACTTCTCTACCGGTCCATCCAGGGTTTGCATCTTTCAGTTCCTGCATCTTATCCTTGATGAACTGGTGGTAGGCATCTCGCATCAGGTCACCCTGGCGGGAAAGTGAATGGAAGGCTTAGAATAATGCATTCACATCCCAGACAAATCGGTTGAGAGGTGCCCAAATCCATCACGTCAATTACAGGGATCGATAGAACAGTGAGAAGTGAACAGCGGATGCATAGAAGAGGTGACCATGAAGTTTTGGCAGCGCCATGGGTAAAGTTTTTGAGAGGCCTTGGAAACTCTTTTTGTTTTCTTGCCGTTCTTTGGCTTCTCATCCTCCTCACTCTTTTCCATCTCCTCTTCACTTTCATCCCCTTCACCTTCTGATTCACTCTTCTCGGCCTTGATCTTCTTGCTTTTCTTCATCTCAACCTTCTTGTCTTTCTTTCCAGCCTTTGTCATCTTGGCTGAACCCTCCTCCTCAAGACCCTCATCTTCTTCTTCCTCCTCTTCCATTGCTTCCTCCTTGGAACACTTTGCAATCTTCAGCTTCTTCTCTTTCTTGTCTTCCTTTGAACGCTTGCGGATCTCTGTTCCCGCTGTCTCCTCATCCTCACCCTTCGCCCTCTTTCTCTTCTTTGAGTCAGTCCCGCTGAACTTCCCACTGTTTTTCTTTGCAACCTCTGTCTTCTCAGCTGTCTCCTCAATACCCTCATCCTCATTCTTCTTAGTATTCTTTGTCTTGTTGCTTCCCTTTGAGATCTTCCGCTGCTCTGCTTCATCCTCTTCCACCTCCTCTTCCACCTCCTCTTCCACCTCCTCTTCCTCTTCGTCCTCCTTGGGAAGCTTTGCAATCTTCAGCTTCTTCTCTTTCTTGTCTTCCTTTGAACTCTTGCGGTTCTCTGTTGTTCCTTTCTCCTCATCCTCATCCTTCACCTTCTTTCCATTCTGTGGGTCTGTCCCGCTGAATTTCCCACTCTTCTGGGGCTTTGTCTTTGGTGTCTCTGTCTCTTCCAGGTTCTCCTCGACCTTCTTGTCTTTCTTTGCAACCTTTGTCTTCTTAGCTGTCTCCTCAGTACCCTCATCCTCATTCTTCTTTGTCTTCTTTGTCTTGTTGCCTCCCTTTGAGATCTTTGGCTGCTCTGCTTCATCCTCTTCCACCTCCTCTTCCTCTTCGTCCTCCTTGGGAGGCTTTGCAATCTTCAGCTTCTTCTCTTTCTTGTCTTCCTTAGTTCCCGTGTGGTTCTCATTTTTCTTCATGCGATGGTCTGACTTTCCAGTCCCGCTGAACTTCCCAACCTTCGGCTTCTCCTCATTGGCTTCCTTCTTCTCTACCTTCTTAGCTTTCTTCTCTACCTTGGCTTGGTCCTTTGGCGTTGTCTCCTCATCCTCACCAAGATCATTGTTGCCCTTCCTCACTTTCTTCTTCTCTTCCTTCTTCCCATTTGTTTTCTCACCTTCAATTCCTCCGAACTTTGTAGTCTTCGGCTTCGTGATCTTCTTGCTTTTCTCCTCTTCTTCATCCTCTTCATCCTCTGCTTCATCCTGATTGTTACGCTTTTTGGATGCCTGGATAAAGTCCTTGGTCAAGTTCCGCGGCTTCATATCCTCCTCCTCTTCTTCCTCATCTTCTGATTCGTCAGGAAGATCTGCATACGACAGCTCCTCCTCACTATCTAATGAGTTCTCTTCCTCATCATCATCATCGGTCTTTCTGGGCTTCTTTTTCTGTACAGCTTTTGCCTTTGCCTTGGCCTTGGGCTTGTTGCTCTTCTTTCCCTTCTTCTGTCCTTTGGTCTCATCATCGAACTTGCCAAGAGCACGGGCGACCCCAATTTTTGGGACTGATTCCGTGCGTGCTTTACTGGGACGTGAATCAGTCTGAGGTTCCTCAGATGTTGGCCCCTGCTTGGGTTCTTTTGGTGGCCTTCCCCTTTTGATATGCATAGTCTCGTTAAGCTGCTGGCACAACGAATCCACTTCCTTCGACGACAGGGCAGGGTCCGACTTTTCATTGCTAAGGGCTGATGTCAACGGCATAGATGAAGCAGCACGATCACCCTCCTTTGGCTTCTGCGAAGTAGAGTTGTCATCCTCCTTTGCCTTGGAGTTTTCACCCTCAGTCGGCTTTTGTGAAATAGAGTCTTCACTCTGCCTTGCCTTAGGCTTTTCAACCTCCGTTGGCTCTTGTGAAGTAGAGTCTTCACCCGCCTTCTTTTTCACCTCCGCCGCAAATTCTTTAGCTTTCTCCAGGTGCTGGGTCATGAGATCACTCCCAGCTCTCACACACCCAGGCTCCGGAACTGGCGTCGTAGAAGGCGGCGATGACAAGGCTTTGACCTGAGAGGCATTGAAATAAGGGAGGGTAAGTCAAGCGTTGACATGAAATAGTCGGAAGACATGTTGACATGAAGAGTAAGCCCCAAACACGGGCAGGAGGAGTTTCTTGCATATCCATCTCTGCGTGTCCAGGTGAGAGTCTATCGCAATCCTGCGGGGTCTTTGAAACATCTTACAATTTAGATAATCCTAGACAGCCATTGTGACAAATGCCATCAGATTGTGATTGTTTCACAATAAATTGATATGTTTGGCAACTGGTCCTGGGAAAAGCCATGCTCAGCAAGAAGGTCGTTAAGAACCACCATTGCAGCACTGCAGAATTTCTCAACCAGGGCACAGGTTGGGAATGTGTTACCCGGTCACTATCTTGATCCTAAATCAACAAGGTCACGAAGCATTCCAAAATGTAACAACGCTCATTGGTATTGGACTCTTCCTGATACCCCAAATCAAGTCCAAGTTCAAACCGATCTGACCGACCTGGCCTGTTTTGCTTTCCCTCTTCATAGCATTGATTTTGGCAGCTGACTGCCACTTCGAAGACCCATGACCCACCTGATACTCGTTGAGTGGGATTTCCAGAGAGGTGTGCGCTGCCTCAGAAAAGCAATGATGTTGACTTTGGAATGGATTGATCTTTGTGTTTTCTTGGGAATTGATCTTTCTGTTTAATGGTTCGCATTGGATTTGCAGTGGGATAGCCAACCTAACAACTTTAGTTTCTCGTGCACTCTTGGGCTGGGGCCATGAAAAGTTTGAAGCGTTGACCATCAACAACATCACGGACATCCCCGCTCCGTGATTCTGCGACAACCAGGAAGAGAGTGGTTCCTGCTGTTCGGCCTGCGTACTTGTTCTCCACCTGGTACATGTCGGTCAGCTCCTGAATGGAAGTCGGCTCTTGCCAGGCGGGAAAGCTCGTCTCCGTGTCTGGCAAAGATTCAGGCGCAGCAGACACGGAAAGAGCGTCAGGAACCAAGTTGCTTTCAAACCTTAGTGGGCTTCGCAGTGGTGCAAGTACAGAATCAAAGATCCTACAAGTTCTGGGAAAACCAATTTGTTGTCTGGCTTCAACAACTACCGCTTTCATGGCTTATTGCACCCAAAATGAGGGCTGAAGACAAGGGGCCTTCTGTCAAAGTCTGAAATCAATTCTTTCCAGTCCGGCCCATAGATCACGTCGCTGTAATACAGCATGCGAAAGCTCTGAGGTAATGATATTTTGTACTTGGCCCAACCAGTTTTGCCCGGGATCGTTTCAAGCTGGGCAACCTGCAATGGATACTTGCTCGGGTTCACTTCCTCTAAGGATGTCAACTCTTGCTGGTACTTCGGGATTTTGGAACCCATCGCATGGTTTCCGCGCTTCCAGTCCTCCAGGTAGGTCTGAACATGTGAGACAGGATAGTGGCAGCTCTTGGAAAACTGGCTGTTTAAGCTTCTAACTTTACTTTTTTGACCATCAAATGTCCTCCAGTAGTTTCAAGGCAATTGATCGCTGGCAGTACTCGATGATGGGCACGGACTTGCTCAGTGAAAGAGTAGGCATGCAGGTCCCTGGGTGGCTTTTGGGCCAATAGTGGGCAGTCCACTCCAACCATGAGTCGTAAGGACTCAAGTTGATCAGCCCAATCACTGCAGTGTCCGGGATGTTGACCTTTGACAAAAGGCTTGACAAGATCTGCTCCGGAGCCTCGCTACCGGCCAGGTACTGGGCGCTTTCCTGGAAAGCCGACATGGACCTGTCAGGAAATTCGGGCACAAGTGGTTTCGGTTCGGGGGGTGTTGTAACGACGATGGCCCTAGAAGAACATGTTGCTTCTTCCCAAAACATTTTCAGGGCCAGTCCTGATGTCAGCAGATGATGGAAGCATGTCCTTGCTAGCTCCCGGCACAATGTAAGCACTCTCTGGGAGCCAGGGGATGTTCGAGCGAGTGCACCTGTCAGGGCCAGTGTTTCCTGATGTTTCCTGGGTTACAACTTTGCAAGCCATGTTTCCCCACAAATGTTGATTTCCAAAATGAGACGCCACACCTGTCTGCCAAAAGCTGGGAAGTGGCAAAGATGTTGTCTGCGATGCAACCTTCTTGCATGCAGATCCACCCAGCAAATTGCAGAGGGACATGTTTCTGACTTGGGGCATCCTTCATCCGGACCATGAAGAGCTCGGACTGGATCTTCACAGCATCTAGTTTATCTTCCACACGCCTATACAGGGAAGTGAGGCATTGAGTATTACATGTCTTCTGAAACATAGAAATTGTTATGTTTGGTTGGGTTATGTTCTCAAAATCGGGATTAAACAAAGAACAGGACATGTCTTTTGTTACGAAATCATGGCCTGATTTCTCCACGTAGCCCATTGGCGGTACGCTCACTGACAAGGTAGGGAGACAAGATAATCGCCACACTGACTTGTGGTTTCCGGCTGAGGATCGATGCCAGCAGGTCACATGTGTCGTTCAAATCGCATCCACTCAGCTTTCCATATTTGGTAAAGTCGAGCCAAACAATGTTGGCTGCCCAGTCACTGTGGTCAGCCAGGTCGTGGATGAACTGCAGCAATTCGTGAAGACAGAACATTCAACCCCAGTCGCAAGTTTACAAGTTGACCATGCCTAGGAGTGAAACTTGAAAAACAAATTCAGAATGAAAGGGGTGTTCCATATCTTTCAAACATCTTTATAACTCCTAGCCTTCTCAGCTGCAGCTTCTAGTTCAGCCGGCCGTCCCCCAACACAACGGATGTTCATGTCCATAAACTTGCTAATCGTGTTGCCGCCCACACGGTTCTGATGTTTCAAATGCAAGACTCGCTGCAGGCGCTGGCTCCGGGCGTTCTTGGTCTCTTCGCGGTAGAGGAGGCCCAGTTGCGCCACATCCCGGGTCAACTTCAGGCAATCTTGATCAAAACTCATCTTTCGAGAATCTTTGGACAGCTCATTCAACTTGTTATCCATGGTTGCGAATTGCAAGGCGGCAGGACGAGCTGCGACATGATCTCTCCTTATTTGTTTCTGGTTAATGAGTTCTTCATAGGTTCAATCTTAGTCTTGATTGGTTTCACTTTTGGAGGGAAACTTCTTTACTCCAACATGGTGAAAGTATGCAGCTAAAAGGAAAAGCTCAAGCCGAGAATCCACATGTCAGTTTGATGCGCCTGGAACTGGGTGTCTTTGAGAGCAACCAAAGCAGTGAGCTCCGGAGTGTAGTCCCTTGGAATGACCAGGGGCAGTTGCATTGCTTTTCTGTTTTTCCATGAGACCCAAGACAACAACCGCTTCCACACATGGGATCACAAATTAAAACTTGAAATATCTTGAAATTGAACTAGATGAGGCGCCCATCAATAACTCGCTTGCGAACCTTTCCCAGTGATGCCTCCTCGAACATAGGCTGGCCATCATGAGTCACAGCTACTTTCATTTGCCCTTGGATGTAGTGAGCTAGACACATGCGCTCCACTTCATTGTTCCATTCGGCCAGCGAAAGGCGGGCTGATGATGCCTTGCCCCCTCGAGCGGAGGCTCGATTGTGAAGGAAAAGAACGCGTTCCAAGAAAAGCGATTGCTTCTCCTCATCGACCGTCAATATTGTATGCCACAACGGGCTGTCAACTCCATCAGTACACCCGCTGAGCAGCCATCTTGTTGATGTGAGCGTTTGTGCATTGAAGGCTGGCAGGGGCAATTGGAACCAGAGGACAGCAGGGCAGCGGAGCTGGGAAGGATGACTAACTGAAAGTGGGCTAACATGGTGAAACTATGTTGTATTGACATTTGATATATTTCTGCCCCCGCCTGAGTCAGCAAAGCGATGTTGGTGCAGATGGCCCTCGATGGTGTTCCATCCAAAATTGGTGACACCCACCTAGCACGAGGGAAGAACAGCTGTTTGTTTTTAGCGTTCTTCAGCTTTTGAACTCAACTGTAGCTCATGTACCAACACGTTGAAACCCAAGTCAGCCTTAAAGCCGTACATCTGAGAAGCGCTGAGTTCGTCGATGCGCCATTTGCCATTCATGGCAGCACTGCCATAGGCATTGTACTCAGCAACCGCTTCCATAAAGGCATCACGAGGATCAAGGTCAGGATCCTGAATTTCATGTTGGGGTAAGTGATCAAGAATTCCATCCAAAATCAGTGGTTGAAAGGACTTAAAAACAAAAGGTGTCACAAGGATCCTTGTGACACCTTTCGTTTTTAAGTCTTTTCAATCTTCTGGTTGGTCGTGAGGCGCAAGGGGTAAAGGTTAACATTTTCCCTAAGACATAATTCCTTTTCCAAACCGGAACTTGATATGATATGAGTGTGATATGTTCTCTCCTGTTGAGGTGGTGTGAAACATGAAAAACAAGGGCCAAGGCCCAAGTACAATCCTTACTTCATGGCCAAAGCTCCAGCAGGATGAGCTCACTTGCTCTTCGGGCGAACACCAGAGCCTTTTGGAGAGGGTTCCTCCGCTGCTTTTCAGCTTGTTGCTCATGGATCTGGAGCCTTCTAAAATCCAGCTCGAACTCCGGCGCGCTCATCAAGGTCACTCGGAATGAATCCAACGTTTTCAACCACCTGGCCAGGAAGGCTGAAGGCCAAAGATGCGGTACCACAGGAAAGGCGACCTTTTTGGAATCCACTCTAGTCCAGAGGCGACCTTTTCGCGAAAAGGGTCACCGTAAAGGCGACCTTTTCCGGAAAACGCCACCTTCAGGTTCATGCGCCATGTTAGTTGCACACCTCACGTTTCATAGGTTGGGCTAGTTGCACACCAACGGATTCGCTGCTCGTGTTAGTTGCACACCTAACGTGTCACAGGTTGGGTTAGTTGCACACAATGTTTGGGTTAGTTGCGCACAGGGTTTCACAGGTTTGGTTAGTTGCACACAAAAGGGTTCAATGTTTGGGTTAGTTGCACACAGGGTTTCACAGGTTGGTTTAGTTGCGCTCGCATGTCGGGTTAGTCTCAAATTAGTTGCACACATTGAGGCTTATGAGATTTCAGGCTGGGAGTTAAATGCAACACCTTGCGCTGCAGAAACCAAACTTTAAGATATGGCGACCCGGGGCCTGAAACGTTCACCTTAAGCCTTGGGAAGTTTGGTGCATTGAACATTGAATCCCACTAGTCATTTAGTAGTTGCATATCCATCCACTACTCGGTATTGAAAACTGATTGCTCGGGATTCTTCGCCAGCTGCAGGACTGGAAAGCTTGGCAATAGACTGCAAAGGACTGACTGGTGGGGAGGCGACCTTTTCAGCCCCAGGATCACCTCTATAAGTTGTTTCAAAACCAGCAATGAAGGCGATGCAACTAACACTTGGCAGTTAGTTGCACAACTCTCTCTTGGTAGCTGGAGATGGGCCGCCAGTGGTCAGCTAGTACTCAAAACACTATTTATTATAGGCTAGCAGGTGGCAATTAGATGCACTTGACCTAATGAGTTGTAGCACTTGGCCTGGAATCAGTTGCACTGCATTTGTAGCATCAGTTGCACTATGTTGCACTGCATAATTTAATGTATCACAGGTCTGATAGTTGAGCTTGAGTTGCCCTAGAGCTACTTGCACCACTTGGCAAGCTGGCAGTCGGGGGTTGGTTGAAAACACTCAGATGAGTTAGTTAGCAACTTGTGGAAACAAAGGTGGCAGTCATCAACATGGAAAGCACTTTAAGTCGTAGCGCTGGGTTGGTAGTTACAACCAACAAATGCCTTGTCAATACATTCAGCTTGTTAAGACGCTAAACTCTGGTGGAGAAAACTCAAAACCAAAGTTGATTTCACCACCAAAAACATTGCAATTTTCTTGAGGTTTTGGGGTTAGATTGCGGAACCAATGACAAAGGAACAATTTAGCACGCCTTCCTTTAGTACATTCCACTTAGGCTCGGGTTAGCAACTGTTTTGAAACAAGCGTATCCACGTGATTGCCTGATGTCCCTGCGCTGGCCTCACGAAGTCAGCTGTTTCCTGCTCAGTCATACTGTCCCTGAGCTTGTGAAATGTAAACAGCAGCCCGAAGACCAGGATGCTGGACCTTCCAATGCCCTTGGTCGGGTGCAGACATCCGAACTGGACCGCCTTGCCCAAGTGGGAGTCATCACATTTGACTTCCACCGTCTCGCGCCATCCTTCATAGCCTTGATGAAATATATCATGGGCGGTCACTAACCAGTCCTGATAAAGAGGCCACCCATCCGACGGCTTCGACAGCCATAGTGCCAGGACTGGCGCTTTCACATCGTTCATGCTGGTCGCCTCAGAGGGCAGTGATGCGGTGATGCACCCTCCATTGTCCTCCAACCAGTGATGGGTCACTTATCTCATGGTGACCTACACTCTGACCTACAATGGTTTGGAATGTGAAAGTGTCAGGCAGTAATTCTCCAAGGGGCAGGAAGGATGATGGTAGACAAGTTTGGCACAATTCCCGGGCAAAGCTCATTCAGCCATGTGCTGAGTGGTTCACTGAGAGCAGGATCTTGATTCTCCAAGCAAAACTTGACCGGGTGGTCTCCAGCACTGACATCGAAGCTCCTGACGCATCAATTTTAGGTAAGATCCAAGCGGGGGGGGTCTCACAGGTTTTCCTACGAGTAGAGTCATTGCCCAAGATCTCAATGACAAGTAAAGTCCCAGTATGTTTCAGTATTTTTTGATTGAAGGCAACAGCCATTGCATGTCCACACGTATGCAATGAGCCATGATCGTAGTCATGATCGTCCCTATCCCTCCCAACCCTCACAACCCTCCCCGCTTCCTGTCCTGGCTTCTCCCAAGATCCGGTCAGCCCAGGGATGGTGGATCGACGACTTCGCAACTTTGGGCCGCCGTCCGGCAGCACCAAAAGGCACTGATCTCTTTGCCATTGACAGAGAGCAGTCACAGGGCTAAGCAGAAGACAACTGCAGATTCATAGCAAGACTGTTCATACTGACTTATGGACTTACAAGCCGACAGTGTAATTTAGCACATTTAGCACTTCTCAAGGAAAAGCCCATTTAGCACGCTATGTCCTACAGGGTAACTCCATGGAATTCTCACATTCTTGCAAATCCAACCGAACACATGACATGAAATAAGTCTACAAACCACACAATGAGAAGGCTTGCAGCATGCACACAATATGAAAGACACTCTCAGCGTCAAAGTTTTCCTCATGTTGCTTCAAGAAGGCTCCAAAGAATCCCACATTCACACGAGGCTGAGTTGAAGCAACTTCGCCACACGATGTGTACAGACTCAGAAACTTCTACGATCGAATTGCAAACTTCCATCGAATTTGATGCATTGTTTGATGCTGGGTCCCTCGTTTCAGGTTTCAAACCTTCTCTAGGCCCAACACACATGCTAGGATCATGCTTCCGATACATGGCACACTCATTGCATTTCCCGCCATGCGAACCATGTTCGATTGCGAGACCGAATCGAGCTCCAACTTTGGCGTGCCAGACAGCCTTGCCTGCGCTTCTGAAACCGGCAAGACATGTGAAGCCAGCAGCTCAGCTGCAGAGAGAAAGCGTTTGTGAACCTGCACAGGCAAATGGTGTGTTTGTGGCGGTATATTGATATGGAAACATATCGAGGATACCGATTGCAAAGTACTTCAACTAACAGTAAAACTGTACAACTAACTCAATCGCAGTAAAGTATAGAGACTGCCTTGGAAAAAAGTTTTCCAGAGTTTGTAGTGAGGGTCGGAAGGGCATCATCCACTGTCTCACCACGACCACGGCTGTTGCACACATACTGGGAAAGATCGAAAATGTTCTTGTAGCGTGTGGTCTCATAATCTCCCAAGTTCCTCACCTCATGACTGAACTTCCCCAGGCATGATTGCACACAAGATCTATTGTCAGTGCAAGACAGCATTGCTTTTAGTAAGTCGCATGAGAGACTTTGTTTCAAGATGCTTTGAGTGGTTGCAACCATGTCGCATCACTTGCTGAGAGTTTGGCAGCGGGCAGCTTCTGCCAACAATAGTCCCCAGAATGCAAAGCCACCTGTGCAGTGAGGCAATCTATGAACTGTGTCAAGTCGAAGTCTTTCTTCCACCTCAATTTGGAACGACGGATTGCTACAATGAAGATCCGGGCCCTCGCAGCTCCCAAACCAAGTATGCGTGGGTCCAGCTGGACCTTTCTCACAGCAAAGGCAGGACCAAGGGCTTGCTCTACAATCTCTATACCATATTCCGTCACATTTTCGATTATGTTCAGGTCTTCATCCACTGCAAAATTCTCATAGAAAGAAGTGTGGGTCTGGAAAGCTGGGTCGGCTGTCTTGCGTCGCCGGCCCATCATCGACCAAGCAATGCACACCGGGCCTTTGTCACCACTCATGAGGGGGAACTACCAAAACTTTGAGTTTTGTTGAAATTAAATGAGCGAATGAAATCATTCCTTCAATCAAGCTCATTCGTTGGCTGGCGCTGAGGTTGTGGCCTGCCACACTGACGTTGAGTCCTCAGCACGGCCAGCTGCAGTGGAACCAACGGTAACTGCTACGGAAAGGTACGAAACATCAAACGTATAGGAAACACCAGAGGGTACAAAACCGAATGCAACATGATGCAAAGGGATACAAAATTGCATTTGCCCACGAAACGGTAAGAGATGGTACCAGGAGATTCTGTTCCTACCACCATTTAAGACCAACCCATCAGATTCTGTATAACACGACGCTGCAATTGATCTGAGAATCGACTAGGCGCAGTCTGGCGCAGAGGACACATCTTCTCATGGTTGACACAGAAGGCCACCCCTTTCTTACGATCAAATTTCAGAACGTCTGCGAAGAGGCAATGGTTTCCGTTTGTCACAGGCCCATAGGTCCCAGCAAGCACGGCTCTGCACGGCTTGTCGATCTCGCAGCTTGAGGCCAAAACCACTCTGGGCCGTCGGAGCTTACCAGGCGGGCCGTGTGTGTCAAGGAAACGCTCAGCAGCAGACTGAAGACTCAAAGCTGCCTGTGATCAGCAAGAACCACAATCAACTGGGCTACAAGATCGACGCTTAGAAATGGGGTGCAGTCGCTACTACTTGTTGGCAACTATTTCACATTGCATTCAACGATAACCAATGAATGATTCTTGAAATTGCTGACATCTAAGCTTTGCACAATTTCTGCACATCCTACGCCGCTAAAGCAAGTGGACATGGACCACCTCCATGAAGCAAGCCCTTGATACACAAAGTCCTTGCCATATCGTTGAGCCACAGCCTTCAAAAACTCTTTGGCCCACAGGTACGTGGATCTGACAGTCCGGAATCTCACTGGGTGATCGGTCGTGGCCATGGGCACATCCGTCTTTGGATAGTACTTCCTGCTCAGCATCAAGGTTTAATAAGGTCTATAATTTCTAGGACTGTTGGGCCAGAACAGTTGGAGGTTCAAGCGTTCAACGTCATGTGATTGCGGCAACCCTGGAACTCCTGCCTCTTGAGAATGGTCTTTTTCACCTTCTTCATGATGTTGGTGCTCTTGAGCCTCCACACATTGCAAAGACGGGATGAGTTAAACAATTTGCAGCTGAAGTGGTGTGAAGTGGTGAAAAAAGATTGACTCATTCAGAACAAAGCTTGCCTGGAACCAGCTGAAGGTTTCGAAGTCATGCCCCCACGAAGCACTGACTTGACAGCATCCTTTAAGGTAACCATCCTGCCCCTAGAGGAGGGAAAAAAGAACCCGCTCCCTTGAACACTAAAGCAATCAGCAAACAAATCACAAGTAACACTCAAGTCAGGGTGACTTGCTCCTTCGGGCTATAGGAAAACTTTCAAGGGCTGAGAGCTCCTCTGATTCTAAAGTTTCTAGGGCACAGAGACAAAGACTGAATGACTGCATCTGTTTTCATGTTTTTCGATCCGCTAGCAGTGAGTTGTTTGCAATCCCCTGGCAAACACAGACCCAATCAGGTCTTCCTGCCCTCATTGAGGTTCCAAGTCGACGGGCTGGTAGGCGCTCTTCTCCTGGTGAGGGAACTCAGGGAATTGAGTCTGAGTTTGAAGATGACAATGAGTGAGTGAAGCAAGTCAGTGCTAATTGAATTCAAGTCAACTCAAGTGATTGGAATAATAATGAACTGTTGAAACTGATGAGGCCTCTCGGTCGTGTCCATCGGTTGATGCGCCGTCGTTGGAGACCTGGGTCATCGTTTGGATCTGTTGGTTGAGAGGCTGCTTACTAATAATAGAATATAATAGATGATATTGAAAGTGCATCCTGGAAAACTTGGCTACCACTTACCACAAAGACTTAGTGTTTTTCAACTTCGATTCAAAATGCTAGTCTAGTGCAAGAGAACGCCGAATCATCACACTGCATGACACAAGAAAAACAGCAACAAGCCTCTGTGAGACGTCGAGTGTTGGCTGAGGTTGCCGATGGTAAGGCTGCTGGCTCAGGCTCAACCTAATTGGAGTCAACTTTGTCAACCTTTCTGTGTAGCTGCTATGTGAGCAACATGAATTTCAAGTTAGAGCCTCCACCACCAACTTCTTTCTCTTCGATGGCCTCCACAAAGGAACCTGGTATGTTTCAAATCCGAAACTTGGACCATGTGAGTTCAACGTTGCCTGCGAATCCTCATTCGGATCAAGTTCTTGGCTATCCTCAGACCATGATGGAGACGGGAGGGTCATCCACTCTTCAACGCTCACCGTGGTCGTGGTCACCACCTTGCAAGCAAAGCTAAGCCATGTAACAATAGTAACCTGTTCTCGAAGTCGAAAGGACATGTGTGGTGGGTGAGTGTGGTTGCTGAGCCTTTTGGGACATAGCTGAACCGCTCATCTGGAGCAGGCAGCCAGCACCTATGGGCCAAATGCTGGGCTCTACTCTCAATCAGGGTTTCGCGTGGGCATGAAAAAAAGTCTAGTCATCATTGATGGCCTTCGCGGGACACAGGTGCCCAAGCGGTGGAGCACGGAAACAGCTGCAAACCCTTTCACAGTAGAATGTAGAACCAATCCAGTTGCGACTCAATGAAACATGGGTGAAACATGCTCCCTGTAAAACATTGAAAAACAGGATGTGAAAGAAAGTTCGATAGCGACTGCAACTTATATTGCATTCACGTCCTATTTTCCTTCCGACTGAGACTGGTCATCGGTTCAACACTGCATTGAAACGCATCACTGGGGCAAGTCTACCCAGTGCTGACGGTGCAGTGAGGTCCACTCGAACATCATCCTCTGGGGGCCTTTCGAACCAGTCCAGGTGAGGCACCGCTTGAGGATCTTCATTCCGGCAAATTCTTAAAATCAGTTTGCAAGCCCTTGCAGTCGACTGACAGGGGTGCTTCCGTAGCAAAATCTTGGCAACTTCAAGATAGGATTTCTTCTTACTTGTCACTGGGGCTCGAAGTGGCCTAGGTTCATTTGGACAAGGCCCAAGCATGGCCAAGTATCGATGTGGAAAGCAAAGTTGAGCCTCCTGAAAAAGATCAAAATGGTTGAGCAAAAACACAGAAAAATGACAAACTTCAGTGTTTATACAAGCTTCATTCATCATCCTATCTCTATGGTTCTCTATGCCAAACACAAGTAGGACAGTGGGAGAATGCAAGTGAAATCAATCCTGGCACAGCTCTTGGTCGGATGCATATCGCTTGACCAAAACGACAACATCCAGTGGATGAATTTCTGCTCCAGATCCGCGTCCCATCTCTGAAACCACCACGTTGCGAGGTAGGTCTGCCAAGGGGTTTGGTGGATTGCACAAGATATGTTGAATAGAACGTGCTGAGCTGTTTTGCGTTCAATACCCATAACCACCGGGGCCTCGTCTCAACATGAACATAAAGCTGTGTATTCCTGTGGAATCATCTCGAAGTCCGCCTTTGAAGGTGACTGGTGCTTTCTCGAACCTCTGCAGGCCGGAAGCGCTATGCGTGCGAGCGGGCTGGCATGCGAGTGCAGGGCAATTGCAGGGCAATCGACAACCAACATAATTCCATTAGTTCAGGTGAAGGTCCAACTCTTGAAGTTCCTCGTTCCAGAGATGTACTCAACATCGATGGTTGCTTCTTCACCGAGCCATGTCCGAATTTTGAGCTGGTTCAATATTTGATGAAGCTTCCTTAGCCAGCCCATTGAATCTGAAATTGGTCATGGGTTGCCTGACTTACTCAAAGCCGCTAATTTTCCACACCCTCCTAAGCTTAAAGTCTGAGCTGCCCAAGAGGATCCAAGAGGCCTGATCCTTTTTCTAGCCAAATCGAAAATGATCATGTCTACTGCTTACGGTTATATAGTGTCAGCGGGGCTCTGTACTATGTCTTGCTCGTCGCACAGGAGGTCGATGTAGCGGAACGCCACCGCAAGCAGCCCGAAAATTTGATCTTAGCAAGTTCAATGTTGCTACAACATGAAACACTACCTGACTTTGTTTCATCAAGCACTGACTGCTACGAGTTTGTTGGGCTGCCAGGTAGCCTAGTGGGCCATGCGTATGGCCCACGCGAGCAAATAACAGCGCAGACATTCTCAGCTTCAATGTGGCGATTACATAGCTCATCCACTTGAGCATCGTGTTGTTTTTGTTCTCTCTTGGACAGTTGTCAGCCTTACGCAGCAGCGGATAAACAACTTCTAGGCGCTAGTTGCATACTTTGTTGATAATTCAGGCAAGCAGTTTGCAGACTAGAAGCCCAACACAGGATTTGATCTGGTCGTCGAACACCTTTTAGATCACAACGCTTCATAACATCCTCGACACTTCTTGTCAAAGTCTCAGCGATCGTCGAAGAGTCTGCGCTGCATCTAGGGTCCAAAACCCACAGCTTCAAAAGGACGCCGTGACACCAAACGCCTTGTACCTTGAACTTCAACCGGTGGTGTCCAGCCAAGCTTTTTGGCGTAATGAGGGATCTGCAACGTGGAATGCTCCACTTTGCCTGATCCATCCCATCCTGGGGACATACACGCAGAGGACTGAGAAGATGTCAAGAACATTTCCCGATGACGGTGCGAAGCTATAATCTCAGCCGGGTGTCCATGTGGATACACAATGGTGGGCCATGGCCTTGTAAAGGAGATTGCGCCTCCACGTGGCATGATTTTTTGATATTTTTTGCGCGCACACACAGGGTAGCCCCATGGCATAGTCACAACAAGACACGCGTGTGGTGCTTCAATTTTCCGGCCTGGAGATACTCCTCTAAATCTCTGTCCTTCTTTACGCTGTCGACATGGCACTTGTACTCCTTCGCTACATCATACGCCATTTGTGGATCCTGGTAAGTGATTGCGACGATCTGTTGATACTATCCGGTACTGTCACAGTACTTCACTCAATGATTGGTACCAGGGCACCTTCGCCATCTTGAAAAGTTCTTTGAACTCTAGGCAATCATCACAGGATGCGTGGGTACTAGGCGGCGTGAATTTGAGGATACGGGCCCAACGCCGTTTGTATTGGCGCCAGAAATGGCAATACCTGAGAGCAGCATGTTCTAAGGGGTTTTACTGGTGTTCAAAAGCTGTTGAGAATTTCCCTAAGCAACTAACAATTATAGTGTGAGCCAGTTGCGACACACGAGTAGATCGCTCTTCAAGGTATTGTAGATGCAGCATTTTGATAGACCCTGGTGGGAGAAAACGTGTTGGAAGCGCATCAAGCTTCCGACAGCCATTGGTCTCCACATACCTGGGCTATTGAACGATGTCTACTAAATAGTGACAGAGTGTGACAAGTATTGATCTAGCGAGATATGTGTCTTGCATTGTCTTGCGACTCCGACAAGGTACTTGCAGTAACATGATCGTAGGCCTAGCATATGCATGCGTAGCTCGTCGTCTTGTTCAAGTGATTCATTGCCTACGCGTAGCGTGTCCCCATCATTCTCGCTCTCCTCAGACTCATCATCGTCAGATTCACAGCCTTCAAAGGAGCAGCGCAAAGATATATAGAAGGCTTGTAATATTAGCACAGTATATCAACATACCAGCATAGGACCGAACTCAAGTTTGCCTAGATCCTCGTCTTGCCTTCGTCAGGCAGTCCATGGTGGTCCAGCTCAACAGTGAGCTTCTCATGTGGGGATCTCAGAGGGCTACTCCGATCACGAGCTGCCCTTTGAAACCTGTCAACGCCAAAGACATATTCACAACACACACTTGTGTTGCCTACAGGACAGGGTGTTTTTAATGTTTCAAGCCTCTGCCAATCAAAGGCAAGAAACCGAGATGGAAGCATCCCTGCAGCTTTGATGTAAATGTCAAGTAAGAAATGATCGATCTCCTTTTCTTTCTTCGGGCATCGATTCGATCCCTTGGCTGAGCCAAGCGAGTGCTTAGGGGGTTGGTGGGTGTTTCTGGGTTATCCGCGAGCGTGCCAACTGGGGGCTCCCGAAGCGCTGACTGAGGAGTATATATTGTTACTGCTGTCATGACACTCTGACACATCTTGCACAACTATCCAAAACGATGAGTTTCTAGCTATTTTTAGCAAAAGCGTGCTACACACATGCCAGTCTGAAACCAGCAGAGGCACCCCTCCCCAAATTCGAAAGCGTCGGTCCATTGCACCACACAGTATGCGGGCCATTCGGGAATTGCCAAGACCAAGAACGGCAGTGACACACTTACAAGACATTTTGTGCCCAAATAGGTGCCACGTCTTCCGCACCTTGTTGTTGCCCTTGCAAACGACGTCTCGAACCTAGGCGCGCTGGAATGAGGTGTGCTTACCGTTGGTGATATTGGCACTACTGCTCAGGATAGGACATAGAGGTCTTGTTGTGGTCTTGCCATTGCCCAAAAGCTAGCCAGAAATGATTGGAGCTGCCCCAGCTTCCCGAGCTTGCTGAAACATTGTCTTCTGTGACACCGGCAACGGTGGAGACCCTGCAGGTGTTTCACCCGATTTGGGGAAGCACCATTCTTCTTCTGCCTTGTTCGCCAGTGCAGTGCAGCAGTATGGCTTTGGGATTGGTTTGGGTACAAAACAACTTGGACACTACATGATGAGTTGGTGTAACTTTATGTGCGGACTGGTTGCTCACCATGGTTTCGGCCCTTGGCCAAAAGTCTTCGCTGTTGATTGTTGTAGCTGGGTCGCTTGTGATGCTCCATGACACCATCCCCCAATTCTGTCTCCATACCAGAGACATGTGCAGCATGCGTTTTGCATGTCAACTGAAAATCAAGCAAACTCTTCAAAGTAAAGTTGACCCTCACAACTTTGGTTGACGGATCTGGAAGCTCTGTCTTCTCTGGGCTCTGTTCTCGTTTCAAATCTCTGAAGAAGGAGCGTCTGTCACTGTGACCCGTACTGTCCTGCACAGAACCTGCGACACTCCCTGAGCTGGCAAATGACCTGGTTGATTGCTGACGAAAAAACCTGAGCTGCGAGCTTCAAACATAAAGGAAGCAATCCTATAACGTGTAGCTAACTTTCTTAGAACCAAAATCTCTCCAAATGACAGACGTCGCTGCATGTTAACGGAAGCCCCACACCTGAAGACGCTCAAAAAGGAGCATGGAGACACTTGAGTATCCATGAGAAACATGGAAGCCCGGAAGCTGAGGTTTGCTCGCTGGCTTGGATGACTCGAGAGGCGCAACCTCCCAGTTGAACACTGAAACTTGC
Organism: Durusdinium trenchii; assembly: GCA_963970005.1. Lineage (NCBI taxonomy): Eukaryota > Dinophyceae > Suessiales > Symbiodiniaceae > Durusdinium > Durusdinium trenchii. Next base: position 338,565 of record CAXAMN010024895.1, read on the forward strand.
AAGACTTGACAGCTTTTGATTGGTCCAATGGCTTCGCACAAAAAGATCTCAAATTCAAACTAACATGTATCATGGAGGCCTATGCAACATGTAGTAGTCAATGAATCAAAAACATGCCAATCCTTGGAGATGAACAGTAGCAGGGACAGAACCACGACCTTCACGAGGTTCATTCCTGAGCTAGCGGAGCTGAGTTGATCGTGCCTTCCATTCCAGCAGCAACGGCCCATATGAGGTCCAAACAGAAGAGGTCCCGGCAAAGGTGATCAGCAGGGAAATGAGATCATGGCGAGTCAGAGTATTGGACAAAAGTTGATAGTAGATAATTAGTAGCGTTTGTCCTAGTGTCAGGGATCAGCCAAGTGTTTGCAGGACTTTCTGTTCAAACAATCTTCCTGAGGCCCCTAAGGCATTCTGAAAGTGTTTGGAACATGCAGCTTGTGCTGACTCCGTGCTGGCTGTTGAAGCTGCTGTTGAGCCATTCTGGAAAAGATTGGAGATTGCTGGTGGACATGAAAAGGATCAGCCAGACACTAGATTCGGCTGAGCAAGCCGCGGTCAATGGTGAGCGGCCAGGCCTGAAATCCGTGCTGGCAGTTTTCAGGCTTGACAACTGATAACCTACAAAGTATTATGTAGCAATCTCCGGCTTGATCACGTGTTTTTGAGTGTAGGTATAAAGTGTTTGCATGTGTTTGCTCAGAAGCTAGCTTGAGATCTTGGTCAATGATGGTGGCAAGCACCTGGCGACTTTCCAAACAAAGGAGACAGCCGGCTTCAGCTGACCATGCCAGTCTCACTATCTCGATGAGCAGCGGAGGGCCTGATATAGAAAGGGCCTGCAAGCCGAGTCAAGTTGTGTCCAGTAGAGAGGTTAGTTGAAAATTGTCCAGGCCTTTCGAGCGGTAAGTTGAATGGAAGGCCAGGTTTGATCCAGAATGCAAGGCTGCAGAGCAGCAGCAACAACCGCAAACAAGAACCTTTGAGACCCGATTGACATGATATGGGACCTGAATGCAACGAAAAGCCCTTATATATATACATAAACGGTAGACCCCCCAAATAGATCGAAAGGTAGAATGTACCACTAAAAAATAGAAAATGTCGGAACTCGTGCCACTATCTATTTGGGGACCACGGACCAACCCTTTCTGCCAGGCATTGGAAGAGCTCTTCGCTCGACCCCCACTCCATGGCCCGCCCGAGGGCAACTGCTGCACCAAGCCACGGTCGCCACCAGTACGCAGGCAGCGCCAAAGAGGAAGGTCAAGAGTTCGGAAAAAGAGGCGTCGCGCCTGTGGAGAGCTTAGTCCAAAACTCTTCCAGTCGAGTGGAAGAGCTTAGTGGAAGCCGACCCAAGCTAAAGAAGGTAGGATTCCAAAGAATAGTAATTACATCAAAATACTTTGAATTGGTCATGCGTTGACTGAGAAAAACAATGCGAGTTGGTTTGAGTCTCCGGAAGGTGAGCGATACCGAGCGCAAGTTTGAAGTGCCCATTGTAGCCTCTCTGGACATTTGTCCCCCGTCTCTGAATGGTAGGTCTCTTCAACTTCGGTCGGTGCTCGGGAAGACACTGTCATATTATCATATGTTGCACGATGAAATCAAATAGGAACGCTTGAAAACACCCAAAAACCTTTGAAACACCCAAACGAAAAACGGTGTTTCATTCCTTCACTTCCCATCCCCTCCGTCCCGCATGGTCCCGGCGGTCGGGTGCCCCCGCCATTCACCGCGGAAGAGCCCTCCTTCCACGACACCAATGACCAGCCTATAGGGAGAACGGAGACGGACACCGGTCGACCGGTGTCGACACGGCGTCTCAAGTCGAGGGAGGGACGTCCTACTTGGAAAGTATGGCGAAGTTGGCTACAAGTGCATGGATCCAAGTAGTCCATTTTGGGGAGGAGGTGCTTGCAAGACGTCCACCAAATAAGTAGCCTCCACGAAAACGATTTCATGGCTGGTTCCAGGGGGTAAACTTGCTTTCGCGGAGCCTTGTGGCGCCACAAGGAAACAGTGATACATCGCTCTTAGCATCGCATCGCTGTCGACCTTCCAGTGCAGGACAGATCTTCAAGAAGCCACGTGCCGTGCGGTGCGGTGCTGTCATGGTGCCGTGCCAAAAATATATTCTCTACGGTGAGAACACATGAAACCGTTTGGGGGGCGTTGGCTTGAGGGATCAGGAAAGAATTCCAAACCCAAACTCCCAACTGTCAAGATGTGAGCAAGTGGCTAAACCTCTTGGCGTTATCGTTTTTAGGGTTTCGCCATATCGTGTTCCATGGTTTTGATGAATACCTTGCACCTGATCAAAGCGCTGCACACAGTGTGAGGAGGTTTGGAGACATGTGAGCCAGCCCCTACTCTAGGGACACAGCAGGGAGGATGGTTTGAAACAAAGACCAAGAGAGCAGTGCCATAGCCCTCAAAACACAATCACAATCAATGATACACGAAGGACTAGACTCATGATGTCCCTCCCAACAGGAAGGACTAAGTCGGGTCACAGTCTTCTCGATGTCTTGACATTTCTACCACGAAAAACTCACGGCCAACACCCTTAAGTCTCAGCAGCTCCCCCCGGTCCCCAGCGAGGCAAACCCCCCCCCCCCGCTAGCCCCTGAACCCCCGAGATGCGCCCGAGAGGCGCGAGCTGATCCATTAAGGTTTGACGCACCGCGCCCACCCGCGCCAAAAGGAAGAACCTGTGAAGACTCGTTGAGAAACAGTCGATGGGAAGAGATCTGGGACGACTCAGAAATCTCAGCTGGAGAATGGGGCAGCATGTGAGTCACGAAGACACATCCTCCATAGCAGGTCGCACAAGTTGGGGATGAACAAATAAAGGCATGTACAAAGAGCCCAGCAGAGTTTGTTTAGCTATTGTCGTCGTCTTAGACATGGCTCTTCACCTATATGTTCAATGTTGTATGTATGTGTGTTTGTATTTATTGTTTATAAATCATATATTATATATAGTTTGCTGAATGTATATCACCAGCACCCCCCCATAACTTGGGTTGACCATCGAGAAGCCATCCTCGGGCAGGTGTGCACGCAGGGCACGCAGGGCATCGGGCAGCGCATGTCCAACTGGCAAAGTTGAAACGAGTCAACCAGCTTCTTCGAAGTGACCCTTTTTGGAGCCCCTAAGTGCCTAAGTGACCTTATTATACAGGCCCAACTGACCTCAAACCGGGATATCAGAAGGATTCCAAAGGTCCCTTTGAAGAACCAGGAAGAAACAGGGATTTGCTTCTTCGATCTCAAGGGACACCGAGGGCCCCCTCGGGGGCCAACTAGATCTGCGCAAAGGACCCCTAATCCTCATCATCCAGTCAAATCCCTTGGTTAAAAATCACCTCAACTGCTGGACCACATAATGCCAGGAGGCTGAAGGAGATAGACCACGCAGCTCCCCATCAAAGAGAGTGCCACCAGGCAGAGCCATTGCTGAGAGGTCACCGAAAACAAGAAGCCATAGCCTGCGGCCGGAAAGCTGGGAGAAGTGGTAGACCGAGAAAACGACAATGGCATGGGAACACACCAACTGAAGAGAAACTGCTCTCCCGGACTTGGACAATGGCTTAATGGCTGCACTTGGCTCTCAGCATCTCTTGGGCAAGTTCTCTTGAAGGCTATCTTCCTTACGAGGGTTCTTAAGGGAATTTGGTCCACTCGGATGTTTTCTGGACGGGAATCTTGGTGAAGGTGAAGGGATCACTCCAAGCCAAGCATAGCCCACATCTCTTCCACATAATCCCAACACCAAAACGACGAGGGGAACAACCACGACCCCATCGCCCAACCGTTCGCCAAGTTTCCACCATGGCTGAGATCTTTGGGGTCTAACCAATGTGGCGTCTGCGCCCGAGCATCCAAGAGCAAGGAGAGGACAGCCTCAGTTCCCGCCGTACGCGTCGCATCACTGAGCCCCCGCGTCCGGGGTGGGACCTCGGGGGCAGGGCTCGGGGGCCTGGCTCGTACGCCTCTCACTGCAACAAACATACCAACAGAGGTTGCAGGACCCTATAGACTATCCCATAAGTACCCCAGTAGGGTCCTATTTATGGTCACTTCACCTCTCTTCGTAGAAGTGGACAACCCCCCCCTTCTATGTGTAGGAGGAGAATGGTCCTTCCAGGGGCCACGATCTTTGGGCGTCGAAGTCCCGAAAGATCCTTCCTCATCCCTAGAAGTCCAAAGACTATTTTAGGCCACCACCCAAGTAAAGGAAGTTCCTTTTCGGATCATCTAAAGATCGTTTTAAAAATGGTCTTGGACTCCCAGGGTCATGTCGTTGTTTGATCATCTGAAACCACTCGGGCTTGGGCTTGGTATCACTTGCTGTTTGACTTCTTCTTGGCAGGTCAGACCTCAAATCTCTGAGTAAGGGACCAACAAGGGCCCCAGAAACGAGTCGACATGCAGAACTTCCAGAAGCCGAAGACCTGGGGTGAAAAGGCCAAGGAAACGCCACGCACGGGCGTCCACCTCGTGACCATCCCTGAAAGCTCTTTCCCCCAAAAAACGAAAAGCACGTCGAATCCAGGGGGTGGTGTTTGCATTGGTTTTCCCTGTGTTCGCCATCCTCCACTCCAGGCGGCCGCCAAAGCTGCGCCACAGAGCGCTTGGAGGAGTGCTTGCAGCAGCACCGAGGCCTTGAGGTCTTTCCTGCCGGTCTAGTCACCGGTCCCAACCGGGGTGTCTCTTTCCCGGTGCGGCGCCATCGAAAGAATGGCCTCCCTTAGTACCACATGGCCCCACAATGCTGGTGAGAGTGGCCCTGTATCGGATTCGATTTGGAAGGCGCATTGGAATCTCCTACATGGAGGAGTAGCCAAATCTTCAAGCCAAACTCAGGGTCATCCACCTCAGGCAGGGCCTAGTTCTGTGGTGTGTCTCGGCCGAGTCTTGGATACCATTTTGATGTTCCACACAGCCCTCCATTCACACCATACTGGACATGATTTCATCAGCCCACCTGTAACTCGTCGAGGGGATTGTACCAAAGTGAGCGAGCCATGGCAGCTCTGGGAGCCGCTGTTCTAGCCAAAGATCCTCTCCAGAGTTGCCTAATGAAGATGCTTGATCGGTGACCACCTATGAAAGCTTAGCCTTGGTCCATTTCTGGTGAATCTCAGCGCCCTTCAGCGGCCTTCCGAACACGTGGACCCAGACAGGTCCCACGTCCGCGCACCTGGCATTCTTCGCCCCAGCTAAGCAGGCCGCAGAGGCCTGAAGAATGACCAGCGACCAGCGGTGAAGCCAAGGACTAACCAGCTCGTCATAGACAGGCACCTTCCTGTTTCAGGGGTTCTCCTGGCTAGACTAGCCTACAGTACATTTGTGGATCTCCAAAATGAGCACAATAAATTTAACATGAAGGTTCAGGTAGATATTGAAATGAAGGTGCTTTCTGGCGCTTTCTTGGTTGGTGAAGTCGCTTCAGCTGCTTGTGACCGAGCTGGGCTTTCGGAAAGCTCTTCACTTAGTCGTTGGAAGAGTTTCTTGCCAGCACCAGCAAGTCAAGTGGTGTAAATTGTGATTCATTCATGTACCAGGACACCCTAAGGGGCTTCTATTGATAGCCCCTTAGATGTTAAGGGGTGTCCATTAACCACGCCTTGTGGGTCCTGGTACAGTATATATATATATACTGTATATATATAAGAATCCAAAAACATCGCCGACCTGGAACCTCATTTCATGCTCGTGCCTTGAAGAAGACGCCGAGCACTTGCAGGGCTACACCCTGGAAGCTGCCGTGGGACCAGCGCCCCCGGCGGAAGACGATGAGAAGCACCTCGTGTCCCACGGTCTCGGTTCATCCAGGGGTGATGGACCCCAACAAAGCATTGATTTACCTGAACAAGTGCAGTTAGCCAATTCATTGACATGTGTATTTTTAAGTAGACTCTAGTAGACCCCTTCGGATGGGGAGGCGGCCATAGCTGCTGAGGTACGCCCAGCAAGCCCAGCAGCAAGCCTGGCAATGGTGTGGTCGCTCACGGAAACTTGGTAATCACATCAAGTGACATGTTTTGGAGGACGGTTCTTTATGCTTTTCAAGGTTCTTCTTCCATCTACTTCAGCACCTCAGGCACCTCCGGTTGACCCCCTTTGTTCACCCTTTTGAACAGAACGTCTGCACCCTCCGCCTGGCCCCTCCGTCTGCAGCGTCAGCTTGCCACTAAGCGCCATCAGCCCGGCTGCGAACACAGGGGTTGCGCCCGCCTCACCGGTGGAAGCAAGTGGCGGGGGTCTTTTCAGCGGGTCTCCCTATTTGAGCTACCAGACGCTCCATATATGGCATACATGGATATACATGGAGTGTCTGGGCTATAGACAATAATTGGGGACGGTGAAAATGAAGAGATCGTCGTCACGGAGAGGTGAGGAAGGCCTTGCGGGTCCACTGTCCACTGCCCCCCACCAAAACAAGAGATTTTTTTCGACTCATCCACGATGTTTGACAATTCCCAGATGTCCGTTCCCATCTGTGAAACCTTTTGTTTTTCGCAAAACAGTAACTCGTGACACACCAAAATGTATCTATTTGAACTCGTTGGACCTGTCTACTTGAGAATTCACCTACCTGGGTCGTGTCTCCACCAGATGGGATCATCCAACGGACGTCGGCTAGGCTAGGCCTACACAGACCCTTCAAAGAAAGGTTGACCCGGCGAAAATACCTATAGCAAAAACATTGTGTTTTTCCGTTTTGGATGTCTTTACCCTTCAATCAACCGTAAAACAAACTGAGCTCACACAACGAAAGATGTTTTCGTTTGCTCCTCTTTCTTACCCTTCAAATCCACGCTGCCATGGACCTCCCCGATCCCCGCGACGCTCGTCGGGTCGCTCGGGGCCGCACCAAAGCGGAGGCGCAGCTCACGGATTCGCCCTTGCCCAAGGCAGCGGCATAGAGCGTGTAGGGCAGCACGGTGTTCATCCTGAGCGCCCGTCCCACCGTCCCACCCGAGAAATGGAGGAAGCGGACAATCATGGAAAAAGACTACAAGTCAAAGACCTCAAGTTTAGTGGAGTTTGTCACAAACACCCAATTCGAGGGTCATTGGGCCAAAGCAACACGCAAGTTTGAGTCGAGTTTCGCTCTCACGGCTTTTGGGGTGTTCCCATTTCCACACCAACTATTTTCAATCTATTGGAGCCTCTAGGCGGTTCTCCCAAGACTGTCAGAATGCCCAGGTTCGCACCGATCGCGCACAGGTAGAGCACCTCCTATCAACACGGGCGACGCTTCAACGAACGCAATGGGTATGGGAATGTTAGTATGGTGTTTTGCCGCTTTACCAGTATACCGTCAAGTCTTGTTCTTACAAACATATGAATGTAAACTGTTAATATACCCCGTTGTACTGGCGTCCGGGGTCAGTACCGGATAATTTCCAGGGACTGACGGGTTTTTAGCCAAAACCGGTGGATAAATTTGAAGGCCAGAGGGCCAACATAAGGCCCCCCCAAAAAAAAGTACACAACCAGTGCAGATAGATAATTTTGAGAAGGCCTGAGGTTAGCAAGCTAGACGAATAGGATCGAGGAACCCCCCCCCTCAAAAGTAGATGCTAATCGACAAACGAGACAAAAAGAAACGATCCCAGGCCCAGTTTTTTTTCCAACGCTCTATGTGCTCTGTGGTGGTCTGCAAAACTAAGGATTGTTGCGGAAGTCTGCAAACCTTAGAAGGTTGGTTGTGGTTGTGGTTGAGGTTGGTTTGGAATCAATGGTCCAACCACTTGCAAAAGAATGTCGATTGCATGGCCCGCAGTGCTGGTCGAACTGTACATTTTGGACTTAGGAATGCCAGCGGGAGTTTATCAGGGTTACGATGCCCAGAGCGACCGGGAAGCAGCTCCTTTGTTGAACGGAACTTCTGCATTGAAATTGTTTTGTCCAGATGTCAGCGCACCTTTTTTTTATATTCGCTGCCGTTGAGCAATTTTTTGAAAGCTCTCCAGACCTAGCAGAAGCAGCAGAAGAAGATTAATTTCAGCGTATCCCACAACTTGTCGTTTGTATATCTCCCCAACCTCAGTACCAAGGAAAATATCCAGGTTGTTTTTAGGACGCACATGTTTCACACGTGTCCTTTTCACAGGCTGCGAATCTCATGGAAGACCTGGTGCAGGATCCCGATGAGGAAGACTATAACATGAACCTGGATGAGTGTGAGGCCTCACCACTATTTTTCAGACTCCTCATGTCGAAACACAGGGTCCCACTGAGAATGATCCAGAGCTGAAAGGTGCTGACCAAGAGTGCTTCCAGCTGTTGGAGCAGTTGAAAGCCCGCGGTGACTGATGCTTTGACGTTCCGTTGGCAAGTTTCGCCGACAATTTTTTGGTTCTCTGTGATCATGACGTCCATGGAGCTCGGAAAATCTAACGAGCGGAAATCTAACGAACGTCCAACGAGCGATGTTCTATCTTTTCTTTCCTTTTCTACTCCCACTAGCCAGTGGATAAAATTGGAGCGTTTATTCTGGATATTTTTGATGCACTGACCCCATTTTATCCACCCCCAAAAAATATTATCCACTCCTTACTTGGGTTGATTTTTTTGGAGGACAGACCCCCTGGATACGTTGCTGGCAGGCTGGCACACAGATAAAGTCCAGGCACTGACCCCTCCAATTTTATCCACTCAGTACGGCCCCCTATTGTTAATGAATAACAAATGCAGAAGCTTTACAGTCACAATGTTCTTTATCATCTTTATCAGCACTCTACTTTACAGGTAATCCTTCGTTGGATGGTACATAGGCATGGCCAAAACCCTGGTGTGGATCGTTCCGCAGCGCCACGACAGTGATCCATACCCATAGATCAAGGCCCTGATCCCAACCCTGCGGATCACGCGACTTGCTCACTTGATCCAAGCCTCTTCCACAACTGAACCCCTGACACAGTGGTGTCCACTAAACCAGCTGCGTGTGCATGTGCGCTTGTTATGCTTGCCCTTTACATGCCCAAACATTTTGTGTGCTAAGTGCAGCGCAGCTTCGTTGCTGATGTCTGGCACACCTCCCTCCCCATGTCACATGGATACATCGAATGCCCAGGCATTGCAAAACCTCACCCAGGAAAGTCAAGTTCACAATCTGATGACACTTTCCATTTACTGGCTTCCAGTAGACATCCCTTGGGACACACACACACACTTCCAGTTCTTGGGTCCACCAGCTTGAAAACTGCAGACCAGTGCAAAATCACACCCAACACCGAAGAGTTGACAGGCAGGTGGTGGAACTTGAGTTTAATGGCTTCCACTACACGTTTTTGGTGATCATGCATTTTCCAATTAGTGGCCTCCGGTAAGTTGAAGCTGGAAAGCTTTCTGGAAAGATTTAGCGAGTCCGCTAAGTTGAAAGTGAGTGGCTGCTTTCATCGGTTTTCCCCTTGCCTTAGGACGGATAAGTCAAAGGAGCCCAGGGAAGAATCGAGCAAAGGTTTGCTAGCTCATTAGGCCAAGTGACCTGTTGAGAAGAGGTGGCCTTTTAAAATCCATCTACTCAAAGAGCGCAAGACACCAAAACAAGTTAGCGGAAGCCACTAATCTCAGAACGCATGCCAGGCCACCCAGCGTCCTTTGCTTGTCGCTTTCTTGTTCTGCCTTCTTCTTATTCCTCCTCCTCTTCCTCTTCCTCTTCCTCTTCCTCTTCCTGCTCTCTGCGTGTTTCTTGTTTCTCCTGCTTGCTTATCTTGCTTCTTGTTCTTCGTGTTTTCTTCTTCTTCTCCTTCTTCCTTGTTCCCGCTCCTTTCTTCTTTCTGCTTCACTTTTTCCTGCTTGTCTTCTTCTTCTTCTCCTCCTCCTCCTCCTTCTTCTTCTTCTTCTGCTTCTTCTGCTTCTTCTTATTCTTCTTCGCATTTCTTTTTTTCTTGCTTCTTGCCCCATCCATGGATTACCTCTGGGAGTGGGGCCCTCTGTTGAGTGAAGGCCCCTCCAACCAAAAAACAACCAAACACCATGTGATCCAAGAGCTTGGATCACACACCCACCTTTTGATCCATACCCAATGGATCGAGGTATGGATCGTGTGTGGGTTTGGGTGTGTGACCCAAGCCTTATGTTTCTGGCCACAGCCACATGGATGAACGCTCTTGATCAAAACTTATCTCATTCTTTAGGTGCAACTTTCAGGAATCTTTCAGCTGGTCTTTCTACAAAAAATTCATCCAATCCAGAAATCCCAAATCACCTCAGTCAGAAATGCCTTCGCCTCTTCCCCGCAGAATCGATCGCTGCGCCCCTCCCTCCGCCGCCTCCCGTGCCGGAGACGAGGATCGATGCCAGCCCATGGCCTGAAACCGTCCAGATCCGTCCAGATCCGTCCAGCAGGAGTCCTCAGGAATCGAAGGATAAAGGAAGATCTCCCTCCGGGGACCAAGGAGGAGAACAACCAGTGATTGGGTGGAACGAGGATCCGTGAAAGTGGAAGACAAGGGCGCTTTTTTGGGGGGGCGCAAGGGACAGAGGGTCCGCAAGTTTTCCTTTGGGTGGGTGAAAGACAACGAAGATGGTGGGTGGAGGGCACCCTTTCAATGTTAGAATTGATGCGCTCCCCAGCGCTGTCCGCCACCTGCACGCCTGTGTCTGCCTGTGCACATGTGATAAGATATTTGGTCACTACTGTTCGACCCAGAAGAACCCTTGGCAATGTTTTCAGGATTACTGCACTTGTTCCTTCCAAACATCGATTCCCTCCTTACAGGATTCAGCTATGGAACTAACCAACAAGCCAACCAACCCTCCAAGTCAGTGCTGTAATGGGGAAACCGCCTGCAACTCTACAGGCTTGTAGTCAATTGCCCCATTTGCCTCTCTCCCTCAACTAGGACGGCCGATCCTGAAGCTTCAGATCTGGTCAGAGCTGAATTCGATGAAGCCCAACGACTCTCTGACTGAAGTCTCTTTACCTGGTGGTTTCTTATTGGAGGCCGCACATAACGTGTTCTGAAACCGCCAACGACTCCCTCGTCTCCGTGAGACCCCTCTCACCCCAACCCCCGTTTGCCTGTGCGCTCGCAGTCCCAGCCAGGAGCCCAGCGCTGCCCAGCAGCATGCGGAACATCACCAGGCTCAAGGGTGGAAATGCGTCCTGTTCGCGAAGAGTTCAGCAACCCATTCAGCAGCATGCAGAATCAGAGCCTTTTTGAGGTCACCTTCCAGCAGCTTTCCAGCCCTGGGGCTAAATGTCAACCTGGACCTTCCAGGAAAACCAAAAGCTTGCACTGGGCGTCCCTTCTTGGACCGTTTCTGGCATGCCCCTGGTGAACCATGCACTAGCTGCAAAAAGTTGATTCTCTCCTCTTCAGCTGTCCTCCATTCTCCATTCTACTTCCCACAGTTCCGACCCACCGACCCACCGTAACTGCACGCACTTGCTTCGATCCCCCTATCTGTTCACCTGTGTCGCGCGGCCTCCTCGTGTGGAACACGCACGACTAGCCGGGTGGGTTCCGGAACCCGCCTTCACCAGGCTGGTGAAGAGGAACATGCTGCCAGCGATCAGTGCAGAAGCCACGAGCGCGCCCAGCTCCGGACAGCGCATGGCGAGGTCCCGGGTGTTTTGGCCACCAGGGATTTCCCGAGCAAGGAGGGGTCCCCCAGAAGAACCGGGGACGACCTCGCTGAAAGTATATGAACCATAGGTGGCGCTATGACTGCTGGTCCTGGTCATCCTTCCTTTTGAAGAAGGCTTGGGCAAAAAAGAGCCGCCGAACCGCCGCCTTGCTGCTGTGAGTAGCTTCGGTGTGGGGCCCATGGAGCTGGATTGAAGAGCTGGAGCTGGACCAGGAAAAGAGGCGAAGCCCCCAAATCCACTCGAAAACCTCACTGCATATGTCTCCGAAATACTAGTCGTGCCCCATCCCAAAGTCCCAAAGCCATTTGGAGGCAAACATGCACCAAATCCTGTGCAAGTCCGAGGGCCCACCTTGGCGTCTAAACCACCCCCTCGATGTTCGGATGCCTCAGACGGGACTTATTGATCCAGTCACCCAAACGACCAAACACTACCGGTACCAGGACACCCGGACCAGGGGCTTCTATTGATAGCCCCTTAGATGTGATTCGGGGTGTCCATTAACCACCCCGACAGTGGGTCCTGGTACTGCTCAACACATCCTAAAGACCTTCAGAATTCCAACTTGTTGCGCGGAACCGCAGAACAAATCTTCAAACCTTACGGACATGCAATGGACGTTTGTGGATGTGTGTTTTGCACCAGGTTCGATCCCGTCATCTTTCAACGAAGATTTCTCCATGCTTCCCCTCTCCCTATCGCATTCCGCGGGTCAACCCCTCGGCCCCGCGGAACAAACCACCTCTCTGCCGGCCTTGCGCACCAAGACCCGGCTGGTGAACTCCCGCCGTCCCATGCCGCGCAGCTTCCTGGTCAGCGAAGAGCGAAGAAGGCGCGAAAGGCGCCAAAAGCAAACCGCAGGTAAGGTTCGGCTATGGAAAATGGGCAACAAATGACATCCTGCCATGGATGAACGAGATGAACAAAACGTGCTGAAAAAAAAGTTCTTGCCATGCGGCCTCTCTGGCGTCCTGTATAAGAATTCTTCATTCCCAGCACGGTGAATTTACCCCAAGAGTTAAAAATATGTTATAAGCAAAGAAACATATGATCAGAAAAAGGCAAGAAATGGTGGTTGTCCAGCCCGTCGTTCATTCTTAAAAAACAAACCGTTTCACCCGTGCACAAACATAAGGGGGTCCTATAGTCATAATCACCTTCTGCCGAAGGTCAATCATCACCTTCTGCCAATAATGACGAACCAAAAAACAGAGAAAAACGGACCATTACGGGTCCCACCCACCCCAAAAAACGGTGGACTCCCATCGTTCCGCCTCTGCAACGCGAAGTTCTTCACCTTATTCACCGCTTTGGCCGCGGCCTCGGAGGCATACCCCGCAGCCGCCTGCGTGGCGCGGGCGCGTCGCAACGGGAGCGGACGTCAGCACTGAAAAACGCTGAACAACATGTGACACTGCCAGCACCACGGAAAGGGTGTCCATTAATAGCCCCTTAGAGGTGATTCGGGCTGTCCATTAACCACCCCGACTGGAGGTGCAAGATTGTCAAGAGTGCCTCCAACCCAGAAACGCGTGTGTCGGAGCGCCATTGCGAATGTTGGACCCTCCGATGTTGGACCAAAAAACCAAGAACTGCGACTTCATCCTGGGACCGACTCCGCCTGGGAAAAGGCCTGCACCGAGGTATTCATCCTCTGCCTGGGCCCACGATGCGTCGGAACCGTCGGGGGGCTCCGGAGGGTCCGGTCCGTGGTCGGATCGCACATGACCCGGTCATGTGCGAAAACCAGGTGAAAAATGGCTGACACCTTTACCTTTTTCCTTTAATCACTATCAATCAAATGGAAACCAGATAGGATTCCTGTGACTGGTGGCTCTGCAGTGGATCTTTCTTCATGTGACCAATGGGCCGTAGAACCCCCGGAAGCTTCTCCGGACCTCACGGTCGGTCGACGTCGAGACGAGCCGCTGTTCGTCGTTGGTAGGAACAGGACGACCCAAGACTGATGACTCTCCGACTCCCGAACCAGATGGGAAGTGAGATGGGGGGTTGGGGACCATGAAATCCAAAGACCAAACAGGTGGTGAACTCCACTTGCATGATCTTCCATGTGAGTGAGTCAGAGGGTAGATTGTATGTCTTCCATTGGCGCGACTCCGGGCGAGAACAGTAAGACTGAGTCAAGCTCCAAGCGGCGGGAAGAGTACGTCCTCATCCCACACCAATATCAAATCAAATGAATCCAACTGGGTGCTTTTTCACCGCCCAGACCGTGGATGTGGGTGAATCACTCATGCAGTATCTCCGTCCCAACACGCTATACGTAGACCTGTGTTCCGTCCGTCTCGCCATGGTCGCCCAGCTCGTCCGTTTTTCTCAGGCGGGTTGAGGAGTCATGACTGTGCCTGATAGTTCAACGAGTCTGTACCAGCACCTCCAACAGGTCACCAATTGAAACCTGTTAAGGCCTAACAACCCTCCAAAGGAGACCTGTTGGAAGGTGCTGGTAGATCTTTAGAATTTACTAACTCATGGTGATTTCCGACCAAAGATGCTGCTCTCCGTGTCACAGCAAAAACACCACCAGCATGCTTGGTCGTCATCTTCACGCTCGTCTCTGGCCCCTTTTTCTCCCCACCCCCATGGGCTCTTCCTCCATTCTCCCAAAACATCGCCAGGGTGGCAACTTCTTCTTGGCGGTGGTGCGCAGATCGTCAAAGTCGCCACTGGCACGGTTGAGGAGCCACAGACCGCTCGTCATGCTTCGCTGGCCTTACCGGTCGGTCGCGCGACGTTGCGCGATGATTTGGGTGCGGAAGCATGGGCTTGGCGGTGGCTCTCTGTTCTGTATAGGCATATACTATGGTGTATTTTATATTACACTGTGGCTCTGTTTGTTGCAAGACTGCCTGGTGGGGATGAGGGTGTTGAAGGGATAGGAGCCCCACTCACCATCAAGGACTGCAACCTGAATACTTAGAGCATCCCCTGCTGCTGAAGTTGTGAACCAATCACAAGATTCTCAACGAAAAAGGTTTGTTGTTGCATTGGAAGACTTTGCCTTGCATTCGCACCTGGCGTGTCGCAATACAAGGACCCTCCGCAGCAAAAAAACATAGAAAAAGAAACGAAACACTCCCAGATAGCAAGAATCACTGTGAACAAGACCTACACTTCTACCGCAGTAATTACTTGGCTTTCTGATGGACCCCACCAAGACGCTGCAACAGGTCAGCCCCCTGCGACTCAGTGTGTCCACCAAAGGGTGATACTAAGTATCATTCATGAGACCTTCAGTGTGCCCTTTCGGTCGATTTCGAGCCATGAGACCTGCTCCAAGGCCTATGGTGGATTGAGAGTAGATGGCACAGACCCCAAGTTCGGTGGTTTATATGGACCCCATCAGACATCTTGGGTTGCCAGTGCCATCGAGCCTCTGAAACGAGGCTCGAATCCCACCAGCTCCCAATGCCCCCCCCTCCAGGTGCTCGTCGTTTCGGGGTCCCCCAGCTGCCGCGGCTGCCGCGCTTCGGCGGCTCCGGGGCGATGCCCGGAGAGCTCGGTCCGCTGGGGCCCGAGCCCTGGGGACCGGTCCGCGGTGCGGGAGGCAAGAAGGGGGCGTTCAGCCGAGGAAGTCTGGGTGAAAACCATGTGTTAAAGCATGAAACATGTGTTAAAACCATGTGTCAATACATATTTTTCGTGTCGACATGTGTCTCTTTTTGTGAAGCTATTCGTGGTCTGCGACCGCTAGCGTCTCTCTATATATATATATATATATTTATATATGTTTAAGTATTACAAATAAACATAGATACCCACAGTGTAATGTGTAATTAAGGCTGAAACATGCTGAATTTCTGAAGGCAAATGAACCCACCGTTTTCCGCTTCAGGCTGGGTGGGAAGACGCTTTGGCCGTGTCTTTGACCAAGTGGAAGCCACAGCGGTTGAACTACATTGATGTCTTCTTCTTCGCAGAAGGAGTGTTTCGTTGATGTTCGTTGCTGGCTTTGTTCTTCCACAGGTGCAAATCGAACGGGACTGGACAGACGAGGGATCCTGTCCCTCAGACCGACCCGACCGTGGCTGTTCCGGTTCCCTGCAGAGCCTATAGAAAAAGGAAGCAACGCCTCACGGCGGCGAGCTTGACCATCGTGGTTTTTGCGGGAGGTTGGTGTCGAAACCACATCATGGCAAAAAAAAGCCAAAAAGTGGGTGAAGCAGAAACAAGGTGTGTTTTTTCCCCATATTTCCGGTAGGGAGCCCCCACATACCGAGAAAAAAGGCACAAATCCACCAAATCCCCAGTGGTTGTCATATTGCTTTGGGCCTCTTTCATCCCCCTGCGCCACCAATGTAGGAGCCAAGCAAAACTCCCACACCCCGCCCCCCCCCCGACCCACCGGCACCATCAGACTGTCTGAATCCGGGGTACATCTGCAGAATCCTCCCCATCATCTGGCACACTCCAACCACTGTTGGACCTGCGCAAGGACGTTTGGCGGATCCCCGAAACCTCGTGGTCGACGATGGGGAACATCCCAAGTGGGTGATGTCAGCTTTACGAAAGCTCTGCTCAAAATATGCCTCCCAAACGAGAGATGGCCGAGCAGCTACTCTGTTATGGTTTCTGAATGTTGATGAATCGCGCAACTCCTCCAACATCTGATCTAAAAAACGGAAACACCATTTAACAAAGCCTAGCCTGTTATATTAATTACGATATATAAATGACTACAATATGCTACGATATTGTACATATCTAATATATATATATATATATATTTAGTAATATCCGCCGACCCCGGCCTATAGCCAAAGCCTAGGCGGGGAGGCGCCTGGGACACCGCAGGGTGAAGCAGTTGGCCAAGTCTTCAAACCCCTCGGCAGCAGGCCTGCCTCTTCTCTTCTAATCGCAGGCCTGCCTCTTCTCTTCTTATGGGCTTCCAAAAGCGACGTTTTGGCCTACTCCTGCACCGCAGCCTTGCCCTCTTCCTCTTCTCGGCAGCTCGCAGGCCTGCCTCTTCTCTTCTTATGGGCTTCCAAAAGCGACGTTAGGCATTTTGCACCGCCTTCAAACCCTCCCCCGCGACTTCAAACCCTTCCCAGCGCCTTTGGCCTACTCCTGCATCGCAGCCTTGCCTGCGTCAG
>CAXAMN010024895.1:362189-389640 GCA_963970005.1 Durusdinium trenchii
AGTGGCGACTTAGCAATACAACTTTAGTACGCAGAGTAGCTGGGGAGCACTATGTCCAACTTCGGTTGTTGCCTTCCTCGCCATGCTGCCTTGTCTCACAAAAAAGGGGTCGGCGGCACCAGGGCGGAGCCCTTACAATAATCACACGGTCCATCTACACAAAGGTTGGTGGGTTCATAAGTTTCTGCTAATGAATGCAGATGAGGGGGACCGGGACAGCTGTTGAGAAAACATGTTCGAACGGGGCGGGGGGGTTTAACATAATAGAGAAAAGAATGTCGCAATACAAAATATACATGTTTCGTGACGTGTTCTTTTTGTTTCTGGAAACACCGTCTTAGGGATATGTATATGTATGCAAGGCAGCGGGTGGCTCAAGACCTGATTGTATGTATATACAGGGGGAAGCACTCACCTATGCACTGTATGAAAGGGGGCGGGGGACATCCATAATCATCATGTCATGAAACTTACAACTTCCAAGTCAAAAATATGTATAAAATCACATCCCTAGGAATGAAATCTGAAGACTGGGAAATGCCTATTGAGATATATTGAGAGGGAACGCACACCCCCCTTGAATATGCATTTACAGAATGTGTCCCGGTGATATAATATATCGTTGACCTGAAAGCATTCAAAAGCAAAACCCAGCCTTCGTGACAAAGCTCTGGCCAAAGCCTGGTATAATCTTGTATAATTCTTGCTGTCAATGAGAATCAGGCATACTTTATAGACATTGCATGTTGATTCACCCCTTCACAAACTCATGCTTACGATGACCGGGGAACATCCGAGGGTTGTTGGAATGCAAGATTCGGAGATGTCCACATCGGAGATGATGCCCTCACTGCTTGGCTTGAGCATTACCCACCCTTTGTGGGCCTTTTTTGAGGACTTCATCCGTTTCCAATGCTCCCTGCCTTCCCACCCTCCGCCGGGCAAGCCGTCCTTCCTTTGAAAATGAATAGAAAAGTCGATGTTGTACCTTTGGTGCCATATGCTTGTACACGCTCCAAGGGGATCCACTGAAAAAGGTACAAAGACGTACACAGGCCAATGGTCATCCAATGCCTTCCCTTCGCAACCAGTACCAGCCTCGAGTAGTCCGAGGTCGTCCCATCGGCGTCCTCATCCATGTAGAGCGCCTCCCCGCGGAACCCCCCGTGCACCGTCCGGGCCAGCCAAATCCGCGTGGAACCCGGCGGTGGAGATGCGAGGGTCGTGGGGATGCGAGGTGCCAACAAGTCCCCAGAGAGGTATCCAATGACCGTGAACTAAGGACCTCACTGGGGTACCCAACTGGGATAGTCGAACAGTCGGGTTCGAACCAACCTCCTTTGGTCCGTGGACGGCTGGGGTGGCTTGACAAGGCCCTATGACCGGATCATTGGGATTGGAAGATGCGCGCCCATTGATGAGTGCAAATGGATGAGGGTCGCAGGCGGTGGATTGCAGATGCACCAGGCTCATCGGAGAACCTCCGAACGCGCCCGGCGCGGATCTTGAGAACCATCACTATCAACGCTCCTTCAAGCCCCTAAATTGATGGTCTTTTTGCAGCTTCACGATCCACTGGAATTTTGGGGTGGCGGCGGTGGGAGTAACCACACAGGAGTGGATGCCGGCAGCCTCTGAAGACCATCAATTGGACTACCACTAACTTCATCACAGATCTCAGTGGGTTTCCAGCACAGACTCACTGACATGAGGGATGCTTGAGAAGAAGCCCCGATAAAAACCATTCCTGGTAAAAACCATTCCTGGTCGAAGGTCACCAGGACCCTGATGAAATCTCATTGGTTCGGTGGATGCTCATTTTGGAGATAGAACCATATATTTATAGTGTGTCTGCAGAACATTGGGTGTATAACAAAGCGATGTTTAGTCGCCTGCTGCACATTCTGGGGAATCCCAACCGTTCCCAAGACTTGTTCTGTCCATTTTCTGTCCCAGGTGCACTTGCAAACGCCTCCAAAACTCAAAAGCCTCAGGTCTTCGTCCCGACCCCCCAGCGACCACTCCGCGCAACCTCCTGGGGCTGTCTAGGCCCCGAAAAGGGGGTGTCATCGGGGTGTCAAGGGGGTGTCATAACAGGGGGCCCTGGTATAGGTCTAAGGTCTTGTTGTTTTCACCACACCGTCCACGTCTGAGAGACCTCCACGTCTCTTGACCCGACCGCGCCTCCTCAGGTCCCTCGCTCTTCCCTTCGGTGACTTCCGTGGTCTGAGACTTCAGCTCCTGCGGAACCCCGCCAGCGACCGCCAGACCGAACCGCGGCACACCGAACCAGACCCGCCGAGACCGAACCGTAACAGGCACCCGGTGTTCACCACGGAATAGGGGTCGGTCTGACAGATCCTCGTCACCCGGTTCCATGGCATTCCCTCACATGGGGGCTCATGGCACCGAACGAGCCCAACCTGTCCACCGGCCGGACCGAGAACGACAACACGGGGCGATCATCCGAAAGCACCACAGCGCACCAATCACATCGGAGTTGATATCAGATATATATTAGGTATCATGCATCATATATCATACTTACATATATTTTTCGACTCTACGAAAGTCTCATCCGCACAACACACTCATTTTTATACCTCATTGGGGACGCGTACGGTGCAGCATTGCTGCCTGTTCAAGTGGTATGGAAAACTGAACTGTATTGACACACTTATCTGTACAACATGTTCTCGGACCTGGACTTACCATCACTACTTCACACTACCCGCATTTTGCCCCCCTGTAGAATAATATATGTAATCCCCCTAAGCCTGCAACGACAACCATTGCTCTGGCGCCACCCACTACGGCTGCCCCCACTCCAACCCTGGACTGTCCGGGGCTAGGGTGAGGAGGGTGGGTGCTCAAAAATGATGAGTGCGGGGGGACCCAATCTTGTAGCCAAAATGGCACGACAGATTCGACCGTCCATCAACTAGTTGATTACCTGTTTCTAGGTTGTCAAAATACATCATCACTACGTGACAGATTGCTTTCGACTCTACCAAAGTCTCATCCGCACAAGACATTCATTTTTATACCCCATTGGGGACGTGTACGGCGCAGCATTGCTGCCTGTTCAAATGGTATGGAAAACTGAACTGTATTGACACACTTATCTGTACAACATGTTCTCGGACCTGGACTTACCATCACTACTTCAGACTACCCGCATTTTGCCCCATTCATTGTAGTCGACTTCGGCTGTCACTTTCACACGTTAGACCATCTCGTCGAGGATATCCCACCTTAGCCTTGACGGTGCGTCTGCTATGTTGCTCGGAGAGGGAGTTCTGGTGTACCAGTTGAGGCTGTTGTTGTTAGCGTCTTGGATCATTGCTTCCACTAACATCTTCCGACATGCTTCTGACTTGGTCACACCTGCTACCAGTGCTTCTTTGACCCCTTCATCGTCAATGAAGAACAGACCCCTTGCCCCCCTCAGCAACTGTGCAAACTGTCGCTTGATCACCACGATGGGCATCACCTCTGCCTGGGCGATGACGTGTTCGTGCCCGAAACCATGCCACTCACTCACTACCTCTTCAGGAACCACGAGCCCAAATGCTATTGGCTTTGCAAGGCGAGGGGAGAAAACCACGGCACCACACGATGCTATTCCACTTTCATAGGCTCCATCCGTGAACACAAGGCATGGCGGCTCGTGGTTCAAAGCCTCTAACCTCCTGGGCGGCGCTGTCCCCAGAAGGTTCGCCGACAGGCGGAGTGCTTGTCTGATCTCCTTGGTGACTCCCTTGACTCCCTTACCCATGAGAGCCCTTTGCTTCACAGGCCCCATCAACGGAGCCATCCATCGCCCGCTGCACTGCGCCTCAGCAAAGTTGAGCCTTCCGTACACCTTAGCTGCTGTGGCTGGTGGGAACTCATGCAATGCCTCCATGTGGCCTCTAGCTCCTCTACTCTGTCTTCTTTGTTACGCACCACAACTACCTTGTCATGGGACTGGGCGAGGTCCACAACGACTCCAAGCACTACAAACTTCCTGGCAGGCGGTGTCCTTCTTGGCCCCATGACTCTGAAGGCCTCCTCCATGACCACTTGCGACCTCACTACCATACCATCAAGGTCAACATGGGGGAAATCATCGAAATAGTTGATGGCGGGTAGCATGAGGAATCGTTGCATGATCTCCCTCAGTGCCCTTGCAGCTCTGTTGAAAGCCATCACCGAACCCGTAGCCCCAAACAGCAACACATACGATATGAAGTACCTCACTTCACCATCTCGAGGTTCTAGGACGGCCACTACGGCGCAACTCCTGTCTGCTGGTAAGCACCTGCCACTGAGCTTCAACTCGGAATCTCTGTTCTAGGACCAACCCTGTGGACAGTTCAGCCCTGACTGCACTCGACGAGCTTCCGAAGACCCTCATCCATGCTGCAGCCAACGAGACTACCTCGTCGACCCCTCCCAGGTCCAGTTTCTCTCCCCGGCCATAGGGTTGACGGCGAACTCGCTCGGGTCATCGATGTGCCTGACTTTCGAACCTTGCACGATGCCAAACCTCCTACTTGGGGTCCACAACGGCCCTACCACCTCTGTCACTTGATCTGCTTGCAGGGGACCCATCAACCAACCCTCCTCAACTTCCTTCATGGTCGCGTCCCAAACCTCTTGGGCCACGTCAAGCTCCTCGCCCCCCAATGCTCACCTTCCTACCAGCCATGTGTCTCGGCACTCGAGCTGCTACTTCCTGCTGGGCTGATTTCGCCCCCCGCCACAAGTCCTCTTTGTCCAGCAGGGGTGGCTTGCACTCCTGGGCGAAGCAACCGGTCACGCGGCCCACCAGTGATTTGCATGCCCTTGATCATGTCTCCTACTAGGTCGACTCTATTCTTACACTTCTTATGCGCTCGAACACGCCGGCGGTGTTTGATCTCATGCTGCTGACGGGCCGCCCCAGTACGCCACGTAGCATGAGATGTCGGACTCATTGAGGGCTCCAGTTTTCAATGGGGCCCCCCGCGCCGTCTCCCCCTCCATGGGGGTCCTCACCATCCAGATCCATTGCTCAAAAATGATGAGTGCGGGGGGACCCAATCTTGTAGCCAAAATGGCACGACAGATTCGACCGTCCATCAACTAGTTGATTACCTGTTTCTAGGTTGTCAAAATACATCATCACTACGTGACAGATTGCATATATATATATATTGTGTGTTTATTACAGTATGTGCATGTATTCATATCATGCCGAAATCACTTACAACATCTTACAACCCCACACCGACCAAACGTCGCCGCTCGGCGTCAGTGGGATCGCCGGGCGCGCGACCGGGAGAGAAGCGCGGTGAATCGAAGCTGAAGCTGAAGCTGAAGCTGGAGTCCACGGCCCAGGGGCCCAGGGCACAGCACTTCTTGAGCTTCAGCTTTCCAGGATCTTCCAAGGTTTTGGGACACCCATGAAAACCTTTAAGAGGCTAGCGGCAATTTATAGAGACCTCTTGGAAGGTCCTGGTTGAATTCGCTGTGTTTCCAATGGTCACAGGCTTTGTGGAAACGCCAGCTCGGACCCAAAGGCCTCGGCCGAGCTCCGGGGGTCCCAGTGACCTTCCAAGCAGGTCAATTGACCTTCCAAGCGTCAAGCTTCACCCTTCCGGATCTCGGCACTTGTTCATTGGTTCCAAACAGACTTCTTTACGACTGCCAAACAACTGCTTCAAAATCAGGTTGCCAGGCAGCGACAGCTGGCTTCTTCTGTGGCCTTCTGACCAGCTCGTGACCCGTTTCGATCAATCCCCCCTATATAGCGCCATCGCGTGGGAACTCGTCGGCTTGTCACGAAGCATGACACGAAGAAGCAACGACGAGTGAAACGGCTTGCCACTCGTCAGGAGCTAGTCAGGAGATGCAATGATCCTATATGAGGGGGGACCCATATAGGCATCCACTGCCTTGCGGGGGTGGCTCCCTGGAGATCCTCCAGGGGTTCCATCCGAGATCGGTGGCACAGCTCTGCATCAGGACACCAGAAAGCCTTGAAAGACTTCGAAAAACAAAAATGTGTTTAAAGAGTACATAAGAATCCTGGAAGCCGACCCTGGGGAATGTCCATGTCCAACCGACTTGGAGCTTTCGCGACATCACTAGGATTGACTTGAACAGAAAATAGAAGAAACAATTTCTGCATTGAACGGAGTGGCTTGGAGATCTTCGTACAAGCAACCCAGGTGTTTACGGTGCCTTATCTTCTGACACAGGTGCTCAAAACAGAGAGAAAGAACATGAAAGAACTATATGGCACCTGATCCATGTCGTCTCTAGTTTCTCCATTCAACCGACTTTCTCTGCTCTCTCGCATCTCTGCTCTCGCAGTCAATGGACACCAAGCTCTGAAAACAGGGCACACCATTAATCCTTCCCAAAACGCTCACCACCCTCCACCGTCTCCACCATCTCCGCTCGTCGCTCGCACGCTCCTCCGTGAGCTCGGAGGTCCTCGAGCTGCGCGAGAAGCGGCTCAGGCGGCTCTGGCTGCTCAGCCGCAGGTTGCGCTGCTCAAGGTCCCGCCCCGACAGCGTCTCGCGCGCCGCGAGGCCCAAGGAGGCCAGCGACTCGCGCTGCGCCGAGGCGAAGGCCAAGGGCGGCAGCAAAGGCAAGTCGACCACCTGAGCCACCGTGCTGGACCGGGTTCCGGCGACATCGGACGGTCTGGGCTGGCGGTCCCTGGCGAAGATCGGCCATCTTGCATCATCTTTCAAAGAGGTCGGCCTGGAGAAGTCCTTGGACATCTCCCATTCGCTTGGGACCTTGTTAGCAGGGGTCTCCTAGCAGGAAAGACTCGGGGTGACTCGGTCCGAGGCGCCCTTCCATGGACCACCCGGTTCCAGGTGGTTTTCCACGTATGGACCTGAAGAAGAAAGCCCCGACCCAAGGCAGAGACCCACACAAGACACTCTCCGGGGCAAAGACCCATCGCCGGTGTTTTCGGGTGACCAAGGTGTTTCTTTCGGTTGGTGTTTCCTTTCGTTGGCTGCTGCCCAAGGTGTTTCCGCCGTCATTGCCCCTTGAAATATAGGTCGATTTTTCCTGGGTGCCAAATCTCTGCAATGAAACCATCATCCTCGGTGTGCTTTGGTTGTTATCTCTTGTCTCGTCTTGGATGTGTTGGTTGAGCAAAAACTCTAGCAGCCATGCCAACGGCATGCGCGCCACTCCCACAACAAGGGGCAGCCAAACAATTCGTCAAGACAGTTGCAGCACCTTCCTGCTGTTCCGTGCAGGAATCGTTTTCCCTTGCAAAGTGCGAGTATGGTGACCCAGCCTCGTCCCCGATGCTTGAAACATCCAGGGCCCATCACCAACCCTGATGCTTGCTCCATGCAATAAACATGAGAATATTGAGAAAAGCATGGAGAAAAAAGAATGGTTTTAAGCATGGGAAAAACATTGCATCAGAAAATGATGCATCATTGAGAAAAACATGATGCAATGGCCATGTTAAATGCATTGAGAATTTTTAATGCATCATTGAGAATGAAACCTTATTGCATGAGAATAAACATGATGCAATGGCCATTGAAAAATATTGAGAAAAAAGCTGCCCTTAATGATGACCCCATCCTCCGTTCGAACCTTTCATTCTTTATGACAACCTAGGTTGCTTAATTGGAGGTTTCCATTTAATAAATGGGGGTGCCCCAAGAGGATGGTTTATGATCAAACAACCCATTAGGATGATTTGGGGGTTCCATTGATGGAAACCCGTTTTGGCTCAATTCCCAGGAGGATCACCATCTCCTCCGCAGCTTCTCCTCCCCATCTCCCCTCCCTTCGACCGAAGCTGCGGTGCACTGCCGCGCGCGGTGCCGGAAGGCACTTTGGAGTTGGGCGACGGGCCAGCCCGGCAGCAAGGCCAAACCAAAGTTCTCCTTGAGGCCTCACGGACGTGACATTAAGACGTGGAAAAAAGAATCGGGAAAAAGTAGTGTTTACATGTTGTGTTTAAAGCATACTGTTGGTGAAAAAAAAAGTGGCACGAACACATGTGGTGTTTTTGTTCCCACATGCATTGAAACACACATGTTTTATACTTTATTATACAAGGTGCAAGTATAATGGATGGTTATCGGAGTGATCGCCTTCAATTCTCGTTCGGGTGAATCACTTCATGTGCTGCGTATGTTCCCTCCAACATCGTTAGCGACCGGCGAGACGAGACGGCTTGTCTTTCGACGAACACAGGAACCACTCGATTTCGCCAAGTGCCCTATAGGGCCCTCCAAAAAGGCTCCAGTGGGGAGGAAGCACCAATTTTAGAGCTAGAAGCTCTCCGCTGTCGTTTGGGCTCCAGTGATTGACCAAGAAAAAAAAAACGGAGAAAGACCCTGCGGTTCCCACCGCTCATTACCCGCGGGTACCCGCGAGTACCAGGGAGATCCAATGAGGTCGCCCTCCTTTTCACCTGAGCACTGCCCAGGACCTGGCAGGCCTAGCACAGGACCTGTACCGAATATTCTGATAGTTTTGGTGGGCAGGTCCCCCTCGTCTTCCGTAGTATACGTCTTGAAACATCTTTTGAAGTATTCATATGTAGTCATGGATGGCATGGTCCCTTGAGTGAGAAGTGTCCTTCACCAAGGGAGGTGGGCGAGTTCTCCACTGAAGCATGATGAGTGGACGTCGGAGGTTTTACGCTCTCTCCGACTGGACATCAAACCTTGAGAATTGACTCCTGGCTTCGACCACATGTTTTTGGCCCGTTCAACCCATCAACCCTGGTGTTTGGGGTTCCATGGTTCATCTGGAGGGTAAGACGCACACCGAACGGAGAACCATGAACGCCCCCCAAGATGAATCAAGCCCAGCTCGAGCCCACCTGGGCATCCCATCCACAAACCCCCCCATATTGAAGCCCCATGAAGCCCCAGACAAACATATCGTTCCCCTATTATAATTCATTATGACTTACAGTATTTTCTTATCATCCATCATCAGGTCCAGGTCCTCATCTCATCATCCTTCATCAGGTCATCACCTTTATTAGGGGGATGTGGTCCCCCAATACCTCCAATCTCAGACCTTGTTGACTCGTTGACCTTGTTGACCTCGAAGGAGGGGCCCGTTGATTAATCCGACCTCTGCATTATATCATAATTATATCAATTGGATTCAATATTGGATATCATAGAATTGGATCATCATTCTTGATGAATGTTCCGAACCCTTTGGATTGGGCACCCCTCTTCATAACGGGGCACCCCTCATCGTTCGAGCTGTCATCTCGAGTGCAGCACGGTTTTCGTCTCCGTCTCCGGTCCCACGCCTAGGGCGTCGGCCCCAGGGGCACGGAGTCCTGCCGAACCGGGGCGCGAGAGACCACGGCTGACCGTTCCGTGCTGAGAGACCACGTGCCGTGCGGTGCCATTGGCCCTGGAAGAAGGGGCCCTGGGAAGAAAAAAACCCTCTGGCATGGGGAAAACCCGAACGTAGTCCTTGGTCCACGAATGAGACAAGGTCCTGGAGGCCATCTGTGACCTTCTGTGGCATAAGACATAGAGCCATAGAGCGTTGTAGACTAGTTGCGATAAACCTGAGAGGATGCCTAAGATCCGTGGACTCCGACTCCCAACTCACTGAATGAGTCTTCGCTGCCCTGTGCTAAAAATCTCCGAGATGATTGGTTGTCGTCGCCTTCCCTTTTGTCTCCATTTGGCCGTGGCACAAAACTTGACCACGAAAAATGAACAGAATAGAATAGAATAGACTACTTGAAAGGTCGGGTTTGGACCTCCAGGTCTTGACCCACTGACATTTATATAAGACAGGTCCAAGTCTTTGTAGACTGAGCGTCGCTGGCCCCGCCAAGGTGGTCTTTGGAGTTCGCGCAAAGACTCCGCGCCTCGTGCCACCTGCCCAAGCTCATCCATATCCTCCACCTGTCGTTGCTTGGCAAGGCACACGTGGCAGCTGCTCAAGGCTTGGGCAGCTGAGAGGTCAGGCACAGGTGTTAAAAAACACACCAGCAGGATGACCATGCGTATGGCTTGTTGAGCCCAAATCCTCGGTACACCCGAGGTCCGAACTGCAGGGACTATGCCACCTTAAACCCCTCTCATCCACTCTCCTCCGAGCTGAGCCGAGATGACCCTCCGTCCGTCCACCACCACCTGTCCCGCGGGTCGAGACGTCCTCTGGAAGTCTTGATTCATCAGAACTGAGATGCTCTGAGGAGTGGAATCCACAATTCACAACTTCGAGGTGCAATGGAATGGTTGATGCCCCACCGGGTACCTGTTAGGACGTCACGAGGGGCCGACGGTGGGAAGCGCTGCTTCGCACTGCTATGCGCTGCTGAGACCGCAAGTCGTGTTACCTGTTTCCACGTGTTTTTGTTCGTTGAGCAGAACACGGACCCCAAATGCCCAATACCAGAGCTCAGGCAGGTGATCCCCGTGGCAGTTGTCGGTGAAGGTGTCGCAAGGTTTCGCAAATGCTTTGGCAGTAGGATCATCACTGTAGGAGACAGCCTGTTTGCACACGAACTCCATACGAACTCTGGACTTGTTGATTTGATGTTGATAATCTTGGCCACTGGTGAGGATCGTTGGTTCTGTCCACCAGTGTCAGACGGCGATGCGTTTTTTCGGCTCAAAAATCGTCTGAACCGGTGAGGTTCCAGCACCACTGCGAAGAAAGGTTCTGACCACTGAGATGGTGCACTCTGACTCACTAACATGGACATGGAAGCCATGGGGCCATGTGGCATGCGATGAACATTAAAATGGTCCCTCGGATGACGACTTTCCTTGACGAACAGAGCTTTTCCACTTCCATGTTAGTGGGTCAGGAAGTACAAGCTTCGTTGGTCGAGTGGAATCTGTGAAACCTGTGGAACCTGAACATCTCAGTGGCCAAGCATTTGCTCTGATCACATGGCTATCGTGTTTTTTCGTAGCTTGAGTTCAGACGCCCAAGTCGAAGAATCCCAGGAAGGCAGCTTCTCCCAAATTCCACACCACCCGCCGACCCCACGGACCCCCATTCCAGCACGGCCACCGCCGCCACGGACCGGTCCCACCGACGGCCTCTCTGGAGACGTTCTCCGCCGCGGCGGCCTTTCGGAGCTCCTGGCGGCGCACGGCGTTTTAGCTAAGGCGACCCGAGGTGGAACGGAACGGGCCCTGGACTCCCCACGGCTATAGAAGATACCTTGAACAACCTCAAGCACTTGAAGCTGCACATCTTCATGCGTGTTGGATGGCATTGACTTCTGGGAGCCCCATGCAGGTGCCGCTTCGTTCCTTGTCCCTTCCCTTCTCTTGGCGTCTCCTCGGTCCCTCCCGTGTCCCACCGACGTCACGTGTCGACCGTGGCGCTCCTTAAAGACCTCATTGGAGCGCTTCACCTCCGGCGGGGCGGGGCTCCGGTCGTTGGGCGCACCGCGGGTCGAACACGAAACGGGTCGGGTCCAAGGTCCAGGCAGAGCCCGCTGGTTGCGGTGTGCATGGGCGTCTGGGGGTGGGCGTGGCGATTGGAAAAGGGTCCCGGCGTTGAGGTTCAGAGGGCGGGGGTGTCCAAGCTCTTCCGCACCCCCAAACAGAAGGGCTCTTTCTGTGGGAGTGGAAGTGGTGACATTTACCATCGTCTGGTGATTGGAAGGAAAAGACCAAAAGAAAAACAGGCTATAAACCACCCAAACTCTATGGTGTTGATGTCAGTGTATATTGCAGGACCCGGTGGTTTTTTTGGACACCCCGAATCACCTCTGATTCGAGGCGATTGAGAGACACCTCCAGTGAAGGTCCTGGTCAAATGGCTCGGGCTTCATCACGACGAGGAGCTCCAAAGTTTTCCCCACCTCTTCCAGGAACCGCTTTTGAGGCGCCCGTTCCGACCAGGCCATACAAACCATACCCCCTCCCATTCCGCCCCCCAACATCACGTTGAGCATATATTAAGCGTCTGGGCCGCCCTGGGCCGCCACCCGCACACGCCCTTCACAGGTCGCTGGGCCGCCCGCGCCGTGTCTCGCACCGCATCCTTCGCCACCTGCTTGGCGCCGGCCACGAAGTCCTCGGCCTTCGCAATCCTCGGTTGGGGTCGGGGTCGGCGGGTCGGGGTCGACGGTCGGGGTCGGACGACTGGGCGCCCCCCATGACTGGCTGCTGTTTTGAGGGTCAGGACCCTCCAAGAGGTGTCTGCAATATTCTGTAATGTAGCCTCTTAGAGGAGTCTGCTTGGTTATATGACCTGAAAACCAGGACCCCTCCAAGTTCGGTGGTTTCTGGACACCCCGAGTCATCACCTCCAAAAGGTTATTTATAAGCACCTCTTCTTGGAGGGTCCTGATATTATATACCAGCACCTTCCAACAGGTCTGGAGGGTTGGGAAGGGCCCTAACAGGTTTCAATTGGTGACCTGTTGGAGGTGCTGGATGGTGCTGGTATGAGGTTATTGTATAGCCAAACTGTCCACCATGTTCCACCTGTTCGTGTTGAGTGGGGTGGTCCCCAATCCCCAACGCTGGGCCGGAGCTCGCTGTGCGTGGTAACCTCTCGACCGTCCTGCTGGATTCGTGGGCGTTCCACGAGGATTCGAATGGGCAGATTGGGATTGCAGGACGGTGACATCTTGGACGATTAACCATCAGGGTTCATCCAACCATCATCCAACCATCAGTTGGTAGGATGGTCACGGTGACATCCAACCATCAGGGTTCATGAAATCTGACCAAAGACCTCGACGAAAACACCATCAGCACCCTCCTGCCTCCTGGCCAGCCTGTCTTGGGAGCCTGTCTTCAAACCCTAACAGGCGTTCCCACCAGGCACCGGTTGCCACCAGGAAACACATAAGTTTTCCCTTTTGGATCTCAGCTGCCTGAGCAAATGTCCCAGTTGTCCCAGAAAAAAAACTAAAGGAAAATCATCCACTGACCGGACACCTCCCTCCTCCAAACGCACCGAGTCCACGAGCCTTTCGCCCGCTCCCGGCCGACCAAACCCTTCGTGCCCAAGCCACACTGGCAGCATCGAGCGCACCGGGTTCTTCCGCTCCTTGGGCACGGCCGAGTCCGCGAGCAGGGCCGTCCTGGCGCTGGCCGGCGGATGTCGGCGAGGCAGGTGCACGTCTTTGGACTATGTTTCAGAGGTAAAAGGACTTGGTACAAGGGACGTCTTTTTGTGAACGCGCGAGGAGACTGGAGGCATTGTCTTTTGCGCAAGTAGAGTGGCTGCTCGCACCAACCCCACTTGATGCGATGTTCACGAAATGTTCACCAGCTCTCCTGCTCCTCTGGATGCGCTGCTGCCTCTTTCCCAAAGATCGAGACCTGAAAGCTCTGCGGAGAAACTGGGCGTACAAATGTCTTGGTAGATCTTGGTAGCAACATTCCTGACGTCATGAGTGGAATAGATCACTCTTCATTGACAGCTTCGATGATGCAGCCAGTTTTGTATAGAGTCGTTGTTTCCCGTCTCAGGATCCGCTCCAAAAAAGCGGGAGAAAACACACCAGTCCCTGTTACTCCTACATAGGCACCTCTCCGATAGGCACCTCTCCGATCCAACACGGGCATAGACCCCCCCAGCACCATCCAACTGGGGCCATGATGGGGCCCGCAAGTGCGAAACTTGGGATTTAGGGACTATCCACCTTAGTGAGGTCTTGGCAGGAGAGTTAAACTCACTTAGATAGGGACTACCTTAGCTCAGTTAACGTATCGCTGACTGTATCACCGTAGTGCAGTTTTTGCCCAAACGTCTCCAGAGCATCACTCACGCGTCTCTTGCCAAGCTTTCCAGCCTGACACCAGAATGAACACTTTCACCTCCCAACCTCCCCCTGCATCCCACCTTCCTCCATCCAGCCGGGCCCCCGCACGCGCGCTTGGCCACGTGATTGGCCCGGCGCTTGGCCACCTCCACCGCGATGCCATGGCCCATAGGGTCCTCGCTGCCCAAGCGGGCGATCATCCGGCTGTGCCTGGCGGGGTCCGATGCCGAGGACCCACCACGCGGGAAAACAGGGAGACTGGGGGGACGAGACAGGACAGGACCCAGGGTCGGATGTCGAACAGAGCCTTAAAAACGAAAGAATGCTTGCAGAAGACGTAGGAGATCACAAAGAACATGAATCATATTACCATGTTTTCTGACCATGCTTGCTGGTCAAAGGCAGCTGCATACCCTCAGTTCAATCCGGAGCCTTGCGACATGAAGGAGTTGCACCAATCAAAGGAGTTGCACCAATCAGAGGCCTGTGTTCTTGGCACATGGCTATTTCCTTGGAAGAATTGCAGAGGAAAAAAGATGCAAAACACCCTTGTCATGGCAACAGGGCCTGAAGAATTGCCCATGTCGACCTTCGCAGTGACCGAACTCGGGAGTCCCCAGTCGTGACCTTTAAACCCCTTAGTCGTGACCTCCAAAAATTCTCAAGTTCGGGCACCGGGAACTGTCCGTTTCCACCCATTCGTGTTGGTGGTTCGGCTCCGCCGTTCGGCTCCACCGGCTCCGTACCACGTTCGACCGGACCCGCCGATCGCGCGAGCGGAGCTCCGCTCGATCGCCTCCGCTCCGACTTCTGCGGCACGGCTAGGACCACCTGGGGCCGCGCGGCGGAGCGAAGAACCGCGCTGGAAGTGGAGCTCTCCATGGAGAGGAACGACTCTTTCTGGAACTCACATGGTTACGTGGAAAACACCCTGTTTGGTCTTCGGATTTCATGGTCTTCCAAGAGGCCATGCCATCCACGTTCATGTTAGTTACCAGGGAGTGTAGTGTGTTCTTATAGGCCAAAAAAGGCCGGGATGGGATGGAAATGCATCACCTGCACAGCCGTTTTTGGCCCGTGGGGTTTGAGAAAAGAGATGAACAAGCGTGGTGTCCCTCGATGTTCGACGCGTGCATGCTCAAAACCAAACAAAACACATGGTGACGAAAGGGTAGAAGCACATGCTGTTTTCAGGGTCCATAGTCCTTCGCATCACTCCGTGGAACTCAAATGGAAGGGGATGCCATGGGCCCCTGGAAGACCATGAAATCCGAAGACCAAACAGGATGTCTTCCAGGCAAGCATGTGAGAATCCCAGAAAGAGTAGTTCCCCTGCATGTTCTCGATGTACCTCCCCTCCCCCGGAGAAACGGCAAGTGGACAACAGGTCAAAGTCTGTTGATCAATGTTAATCATAAATTTGGAACGTAGTCCTCCAAGTTGCCAAACCCACTTCCATGTTGGGCGCACGGGGGATGTCATCAGTCAACCACCGGTTTGTTGAAAACCCGACACATCCCTCGTCAGTAGGTCCCAACCAGACGATGAACAAGTCCAAGTCCTCAACTGCAGCTGGAAGTTCCCCTTTCTAGGTCACCCCGGCTGAAAAGCCCAACGCATTGCGCAGGCTCTGTACACCTGAAACCGCATGGACATGGACATGGACCATGTTGCAAGCATGTTGCAAGCCCAAAAAGAAATACAACAACACACCACGGTGACACACTGGCAACAGTGCTACAGCACTGAAAACCGCAGTGAAGAACATCAACACCTGGAATCCAGCAACAGATTGCCAGACATCATGCAGGGCCCAACCTCGTTGCTTTCCCGTCCTCTCGCGCGCAATCTCCAACCTGGCGCCGTGAACGACGGCGCGACCGGACAGATCTTGAGACCCGGATCTAGCTTGGAAAAGAGGTTCGCTCCCTTTCAGAAAGGGCTTCACTCAGAGGACAGTGAGCACGCATCCACCCGCTTCGCACAACCGCTTCGTTGGGACCCAAGTCTTGGGACCGTTGGTCGGGTGGGCCGCCGACTTCTGCCCGATGTGGGCGTGAACCCAACTGGAGACGTGGGCGTTGGCCGTGTTGGCCGTGTTGAGTCCCCGGGCTGGTCTTCCTCCATCTGCAGGGAAAAGCCACCTGGGAGGCAGACAGGTCGACGCTTCGACGCTGATGGAGCTGCCATCGAAGCTTCGGACTTCTCGTCTTAGCTTCACCTGTTAACCCTTAACCCTTTGTCCACCTGGATTAGAGTGGGAAAACAGCCGGATCTGCATCGCATGTGACATGACAACCTTCTGCCCATGAAGAAACCCAGCTTCCAGGAAAGGTCCCCTTGTCCTCCACCCCAGGCGCCCTTTCCCTTTTCAGCGGCGCTGGGTCTCCGCCACCGCGACGCTTGTAGAACCGCGCGGCTTCAAAGCAACTGCGGCCGGCACAGGGGGTCTCAACTGGTCAGTCGAGTGGGAGAGGTCACGCTTGGGAAGTCCCTCATTTTACGGATCGAACAAGCTGATTCCAAGAGACCGCGCTGCTTGGATTGCTTCAAAACCCCTCAACATCCAGTATCAGTATTTGGATCAAGAAATCAAAGCTTGCCAGGGCCATAGCTGTTGAAGCGGTACTTCATTGGAGCCGGTCCCCCTCGTGGTCTTTCGAAAAAAGGAGGCCCCCCCTGTACATACTCCGTGGAGGATGATCAAGAATCATCAAAAATCATCCCTCCAGGACTTTCAAAGGCATGTGTTTTAGTTCCTAAATGAGTCGATAGTGGGGGCCCCTATCCTGCAATAGGCACCCCTTTCTACTCCTCCCTGAGGTTTCATAAAGCGTCACCATGTCCCTTGGATGTCCACCGTCCGGTCACCACCATGGGCACATGATCCGGCACCACCGGCTACATCAAGCTGCCAGACTTGGGGTGGCTGCCCTAACATACCAGCTCCCCCCCGGGTTTGGGGTCAAATAGACACGAAAAGATGTCCATTAACTACCCAACTCCCGTGGGTCCTGGTCTGTCCTGGTGCAGTTCCACTGTCCTTCTGCGGTCGAGTATTCTTCTGCAGGACTATGGCTGTGGGGTCAATGGATGTCGATGGCTGTGTTGCAGACTTTTCGGGAATCAGGCCAGTCTCGGCAAGAGTCATGAGCTTGGAAGTCTGCCAATGATCGCCAGTCACATCTCAGGAGTGTCACAGCTTGAATCTTCGCCAAAAAAAATAAACGTCACGACCTATCGTCCTCTCTGCCCTGTCTGTTCGCTGTTTCACGTGTGCGCCCACGACGTTGGCACGACGCTCGGTCGCCCGAACTCGACGTCGGACCCCGCCTGTAGAGCCGGGCGACGACGGCCGCGGTGACCTCGCTCGCGTGGAGGTTCACCCAGGTGATCGAGATCTGAGGGCAGAAGGCCTCCACGCGTGCAGTCCACGGTCGCACGGTCGTCCACGCGTAGCGGACGGACGCACGCGTGCGCAGAAGCGTCCGCGTTTTTTTCCAGGGAGAGAAGGGATGAGCGCGTCGCGTTTCGCAGGGTTCTCCCTGCAGGATGTCTTTGGGCGCATGTTTTGGCGTAAGTATTAACGCATAGATGCAGGATGTAAATCCAAGTTAACCTGATGCACCTGGAGGAGACCTGCAGTTGTGGTCATTCCAACGAAGGAGACCTCAGGAAGTCGATTCTGTCTGATCGGTTTTGGTGTCGAGGCAGACTGACCGGCAGGGCATGATCAGGAAGACTGGACCATGCGGCCAATCCATTTGGCCCGGCCTTGTGTCGAAAAACATCCATTTTGGAGGTTGATTCTTGGATTTTTTGGAAATCTGTGACAGTTTCCGTGGCGAAAGAAAGAAAAAGAAACATATAATCCTCCTCTCAACCTCACACACCCCATGTCAAAAAAGCATGAACAGTGGCCCTCGAAAGGACGACCTTCCACATACCACCCAGTACCAAGCCGTCGGCTGCCCACTCGATTCTCTCCGACGGTGCCGAGGGTTCTCCCCCCGCCTGCAACAGCTCCCGCTTGTTCCAGACCTTGCCATCGAACTCGACGGCGGAACCGCCGTCGTCCAGCTGACCGTCAGGGCTCGTCGTGACTCAGAGCTCCAGAAGCGAGAGCTCAAACGGGTCGGTCCGAAGAGGATGAGGCGCATCCGGCCAAGACATTCAAAGACATCGATTCTTCGTCTTTCTGGAGGGTTTGTAACTGACAGTGCGACCCATGTTCAAACGAAGCTATCAGCTTGTACCGAAAACTCATGTGCTGACGGGTTTGAAGGATCCTCAAACGAGTAGGGAATCACCCACAAATGTTCAACATTAGGCTTTTTGTGGGTCTTGATCTTCGGACTGAAACTCCTGAAAGAAAAAAGAAGCAGCGCACGGTGACCAGCCGCCCTGCCTTCCGCTTCGTTCTCAAGGCCTGCAAACCGAAATCCGCCGCCATGGGCGCTCTTCCGAATGGATCCATGACGTGGTTTCCGCTCCACGCGCGGGCTCACCGAGCAAAATCCACCGAACTCGTCCCGAGGGACTCGCAGAGGTCTACCGCTGTTGCTTAGATAGGGTACACGGGCGCAACAACACCTGGGCCGAAGTATCTCAAAAACGCACTCCCAGCTGCATCTTCCGCCACTTCAGACTCCCATCCCATGCATCCACCGATACTCACACCTCGAGTGGATGCCCGCGCACCTCCGTATATACGAAACCCTCACCCAGACGCACGCGCTGCGCGCAAAAACCGCCTTTGGGACCGTCGTTTCCGGAGCCTGGTACGGCGGCACCTGAAGATCGATCAATGTGGGCTCCATCAAGGGCATCTCTTGTTCCTGGCGGAAGGCGGGGCCACCGGACGCGATCCGAAGAGCGGTGGGAACCGCCTGCTTTTGGCGGGTCCTTGGGCCACCATGACTGGAACGTTTGGGGCGGCTCGGGAAGGTCATCGCCGCTTTGCAAGGCAGGAAGAACGACCAACGTCCAGAACATCACCCCGGAAAGCCAAGGCTGGCTGGACACCCATACACCTGCACAGGCTGGTTTGCAAACCAACGGCAGGCACGCCCAACTTACCCGGCTCATCTGCGCCATGCTCGTCAATAAGAAACCCAGTCCAACTGTTTGGGTCATGTAGAAACCCAGTCCTGAAGCACACAAAGCTTGGAAAGTTGAATCCCACGACATCAGGGTCATCTACCAGCTGCTTAGCTGCTTGGGGTGACCGGAGTATGGTGCTCAGAAAATGGAAAAGGCTGGATGTCGTGCAACCTGGCACCGAGTAGTTTCAGGCACCAGGTCAGTGCAAGGGAATGGTTGTATACTGCTAATGCTGTTCAATTATATAACTATAATATAGCTCCTGACACTTTTACTACAGCACTCCCGTAGCAAAATTAAGCTTGAACTGAACGCCGCAATGTGCAGAGGGCTGAAACTAGCCACTGAAAGCTACTTCGCAAAGTCTCGCCTCAGGCCCGGCGGCGGACACGACGTCGGCGTAGAGGGCGCCCACCTGCAGCAGACCCCAGATAGCCACTACACAGCTCTAAAAGCAAAAGCACCCGAGATAAGAAAAATCCAGTGCTGACATTCAGTCACAAGCTACACCAGCAAAACCTATTTGTGGACAGTGTCCAGGCAGCGGCACCCTGCAGCGGCATCGCCAACTGCTAGCAGCGGCACCTGCAGTGGCACCAGCACGCAGCCTCCAATGCGCACACTGCCATAGACATCTAGCAGTGGCACCCCACAGCAG
Source organism: Durusdinium trenchii (assembly GCA_963970005.1). Lineage (NCBI taxonomy): Eukaryota > Dinophyceae > Suessiales > Symbiodiniaceae > Durusdinium > Durusdinium trenchii. Next base: position 381,695 of record CAXAMN010024895.1, read on the forward strand.
TCAACATCCGGCAGCAGCACCCTGCAGCAACCAGCACTCAAGCACCAAAGCGCACACTGCCATCAACATCTAGCAGCAGCACCCTGCAGCGGCACCAGCACCCAAGCTCCAAAGCGCACACAAGCACCTCTTCCTATGCTTGAAGTAAGAACCCCGATAGCTCTCGGCACCGCCAGGCTCCGCCAGGCTCGCGCCACCCCATCCGAGATGGCGCTCAGGCTCGCCGCAGGAGGCGACCAGGCTCGCGCCGCGTCGCCGTGGCCGCCTGCGCTTGCAGTTGTAAGCAGAAGTCCACCGACGCCGACGGCTCCTCGCACTCGGGGGTCGCCGCGGCCGCGGCCTGGGAGCAGCCCCGCAGCGAGCTAAGGCGAACGAACGGAAGGAGCTGAGCTGGTGCGGTGCAAAGCGGGTGAAAAGAGAGGTAAAGAAAGGGAATTCAGCACTGGATTCAGCCACAGGGAAAAGAAACATCACCTGAAATGAAAGATAGTGAATGAAAATATACCTGGAAAAAAGTGGGCCAAGATTTGTAGAAAATAGAATATGTCCTGTCCCTTTCGTCCTTAGGTGCCAAGGAAAAAGACAACCGTAAAGATGAAAGAAAGAATGAACATCTGTTGTCTGTCTCTTTCCTTTGGGCACAGCGTTAAACCTTGGTGAATTATTGTTATTGCATGTTTCAACCTTGAGTTTCTAGTAGCAATAAAATTCATGACCTATCTTCTCTGGCATCCAAGAAGACCCAGCACTAGTCATGGATGATAGTGATAGTAGTGATAGTGACCCAGCACTATCATCGGAATCCGATCGGCAACAAGTCTTCTCTGGAACTTTTGTTTTAGTGAGTGGTAGTGGTTTCTGATGTTCTTTCATAGTCTTTCAGCAAAATCAACGAACCCATTCACGCCACTTAAATCAGAAGCTTGCCAAAGGAGCCAAGAGGCAGACAACAACATTGAGGTAAACCAACAACATCCAATAACTTATGAAACCCCTGTCCCCGGCCCCACCCCCTCCATCCCCCCAGCTTTCGTTGGGCATCCCCGGCGGCCGCCGAGGCTAGCGCGGCCTTGGCCGCCTCTGCCTGAGGCCCCGCCCGCGCTTTGGAGCGCCCGCGGCTGGCGGCCGCCGAGGCCGCCGCCACAGCGGCAGCCGCCGCCGCCTCCACCAGCGACGGCAGGGCGTGTTTGATGCTTTGGGACTGGAAGGAACGGCGGTCGGGTTTGCACCAAAAACACCTTGGAGGCCCGAACCATGAGTCGTGTTGAGGTATGCTTCCTGTTTGGGGAACTCCCACCCGAATCACACCAAAGACGCCCCACCCATCCACGTGTTCCATCTCCACCCGACTCACCCAAGCTTGGCAAGAGAGTATTCCAAAGATTCTACAAACATCTTTCAACCATGGACCAAGTTCACCTCAGCTTTCCCATCTTTCACCTCAGATGTCTGATGGACCATGGACCTCAATGTCCCCCTTTCCAAAGCTCTGTGCGGGCCTCGGACCCTCGCGAACCTCGCGCCGCGAACCTCGCGCGGGACCTCGCGGAGCGAACCTGCTCGGCCGGGCTGCTGGTCTCCACGCCGATGGAGGTGCCCATCTCCACGCGCGCGTCCGCCGTGAAGGCCTGGAGCGATGGATGGGGCCGAAGTCCCATGAACAGAGATGTTAGGGGAAACAGGACCCACTGGAGTTGGGTGGTGAATGGACACCCCGAATTCACAGCTTTTTTGGGGCTATCAAGAACGAAGCCCCTTAATTAGGTTGTCCTGGTACACATCAACTCAGCTTTGGCCTTGATCTTCGCCCCCCCCTTCCTTCCTCCACCTTCCTCCGTGCCCCCAAACCCCCGCGCCCATCCACCGCCGATGGGCCGTTCCGTGTCCGCGCCGCCGAAGCGGCCACCCGCCTCGACGACCAGCACGCAACCCTCCGGCTCCTCGGGCGAGGCTAAGAAGCCCAAGCGCAAGACCGGCAGGCTCACCTGGCGGTGAGAACGCACCCCCCCCCCGTTGGCGGAGGAAGGCCTTCCTCCCGGGGATGAGTTCCGAACGAGAAAGCTCCCCTATGTGTCCCTATGTGGGAGCTTAGATGGAAAGAGGAGACCCGCGGAGCTTGTCCCCTCGGCAAAGCAGCCCAATCTGAGTATAGATTGAGGATGACTGAGGATTGCAAAACAAGGAGAACCCCAAAACCAAAAATGTAGACATGGATAAAGGAAGAAAAAGAAAGTCAAACCGCCCGATACATTCATTGATCTGGAATCCTCAGGTTCCCCGCCCACCCCGCACCCGTCCCCCGAGCGCCTTGAGATGTCCCTTCCACGGATAGGGCGACACCACCGGCTTCACCGTGGAGCCTCGGCCCACCTCGGCCCGGCGGTGTCGAGCGGGGCATGGGTGGCGCAGCAGCTCCCAAACAGGGCGAAAAAAGCCGGTTCTTGGACCCTTCGATTCTGAGACTCTTTTTTGGCCAGATATGCCACCTACAGATCGTTCACCTCTTGGGATGCTGTCGTGGAAAAGGTATGAAAAGGTCGTCGTTCACCTCCAAGCGACCAAGTTCTGTTTCACTTGGGTCGTAGGTTTCGGATGGTTTCGGTAGACACCCGGTCCGGTACTCCCCCACGTTTGCAGGCTTCACTTTGTGAACGAAGGGCTGCAGGCTTCACTTCGGCCGGCGTCATCCGAGAGCACAGCTGCTCCTGGCGCGCGGAGTCGGTGGAGCGGTTGGGGACCTGAGGGATTTGGAGCACCGGGTGGAGCGAACATGGACATGGACCACAACTCCTTCACCTCTGATCTCAATCGGTCCACCTGGTTGGATGTCTAGTAGTTGTCCAGGCAAAGCCAGATTTCATCTTCAGGTTCCTGGGGTGTGCCACCCTGAGCCCCCCCGGCGATGTTCCCTTGCAAGACCATGGCCGCCCGCACGTGGCTCGGCTGAAGCGTCACCTGGACGACATCACAACCGATGTTCCCGTGGCGTCGCAAGAACAGACGAGAACCTTCTTGGGTGACTTCGACGGAACCGATCCCCAAAACCGACGAGCTCCTCGGCGGTGGATCGGGAGGTGGAGGCAGGGGATGTCCCGTTTTTTTTTGTGCGGAACGGTTCACGCTGTTCACGCTCATCCATGTTCCGCTCCAAGACACGTAGGAGTCCTGTAAAATTGGGAACATGTCGCCAACTCTTATACAATCTTTTGGCATCATAGGCCCGTGTGGCCATGTGTGGCCGGAATCGTTGCTGGTTCGGACGAGGTCAGTGGGTCAACGACCCGTCTAAGAGGGGCTAACCTCGAACGCAAACAGAGGCAAACCGTCCAATCATCTAAATCAATATGCCAGTGTGCGAACCTTCTTTCATTCAACAGTACAAGTATGTACAAGTACAGGTCTTTTCAGGTCTACTCAGAGTGGACTGGCAAACATCTTCTGGTAGCTGATGCTGTTCATTGGCATAGCGGCATACCTCTCAAAAAGTGTTGGAGATTAATCTTCATCATCAATCTGAGGTCCTTGTTCCCTTCACACCAACTCCCTCCCGCCCCGGACCCAGCCCCCCCACCCTCATGGGCTCCAGAAGCACGTGCAAACCGTAGAAGTCCGCGTTCCTGGAGGAGTCCCACCCCGTGGAGACTGGCCTCTCCACTTGTGTAGGAGACAGCTGTGGAGCACCACCCATTCCAAGCTTCACCCCCCCCCAAAACACAGGTCAAGCACGGATGGGCATCTGCTTGGAAGGTGCAGGACGGGATGGGACTGGAGAACCGACCCGGCACCCGGGTCCTACCTGTGGGGAGGAGGCAGGAAGTGGTGGCGGATTTCTCGAACTGGAAGGTTGCCCCACAGAAGGACTAGACACTGGTCAGTGATGGTCAGTGAACATGAAGGGTCTCGAAACCCCTCAAAAAAAATATCAGAAGCTCACGAAGCTCTGCTCGGACGGATTCTGCTCCCCCAACCTGAGCCACGACGACGACAAAAACCTCGAGGGCCCCAAAAACTTCAACCCGAAACGAATCCCCAGAAAGGAACCACCGACCGCCACTCTCCGGTTCGGGGTGTCCAGTGTCCACCAGTGTCCACCATCTATACCGTATACCCGTGTCCAGTGTCCACCATCTATACCAGGTCTCCGAGATGGTTTCAATTGGTGACCTGTGAAGTCGGGTGCTGGTCTATAGACATCCAAATATGTAGACGTGTGACTCCCAGCACTCGCACGAGCGCGAGCACTCGTGAGGACCCGATGATTGACCGCTTCTTGTTCAGTTCATATCCCCTTCCATCCGCCGTTTCTCGGGGCGCAGCAGTGGACACATCGAACGGACGATCTGACCGGTGGCCCATCCACGTTCCTCAGCCCCTCGCTCGAAGCTCCCAGAGCACAAGAGAGAGAGAGAGAGAGACCCCAAACCACCCACCGCACAGGATCCGCCTCTGCCGGGTCTCTTCCTTCACCTCCAGTCACTCCGGGAAAACTCCGGGAGAGACGCGGCGGGGACCCAGCGACCCCAGCGCTCTTCAGCCATGGGAGGAACGCGTCTTTGGCAGACAAATGCGACAGAGTGGCGGGGAAAAAGCAGTCGGAACTTGTTGGTTGATCCTTTTTGTATATGTGAAAAAAGGTGAAAACAAACAGGTGTGGATGAAAAATCCCAAGTGTCACCGGTCCCTTCAGCGGTCGGTCTGAACAAGGCGGCAAGGCGGCTGCGCCCTTGGACGTCGCCTTCATGGTCATGGTGAGCTGGAGGCGCATGCGGTGAAGGACGGCGCCTCCCAAACAACCACCACCGACGCCGCGAATCGCGGGGCGTTGGTGGGACTGAGTAGATAGGGATGCAGAGACATCAAAAGCACCCGGGATCATCATGGCTGCGCCTCTCAAAATTGACCGATCCTTCACTCGCCAGGCCCCGAAAAAACACGACCAGGTGATGTCATGTGGCACCACACTCGTGGTGGTCGCGTGGTGACCGGAACGACCCGAATCGGAACAACGACCCGGGTGCTCGTTCCACGCGGTGAACGTCTCGTGGGTTCCACCGGTCTGTCTGTCTCCACGCTCGGACCAGGCCCCCGGGCTGGAGCCACTCCTGACCCAAAGGTCGAGTGGTGTGGCAACAAAAAAAAACTCCTAAAGTCGGAAAAGTCCGGCGGCCACTGGACCCTGACATCTATCCAATGAGCCCTATAGATCACTTCATGTTGAAGACTGAAGCAATAAGCTTTGAATCCTTGGAAACAAAACCACCATGGATGGACAAACAATGGCTACCACGGGTCTTTTTCACACTCCAACTCCCACGGAGATGAAGGTGAACGAAGCTGCATGCCAGTGAATATTCCGCAACAGTACCATGTCGTAGTACCACTTACTTACTCCGCGTATAAGAATATTCGTATACACCCTATCAAGGGTGTGCTCTCAAAGCTGGTCTGTCCGCAACATCCGCATGCTCGCTCAGGTTCCATTTTCATGTGGCTTTCGCAGGTGCAGCTGCAGCTCCTGCGGTTCGCCAGTCTCACTTTCGCTTCGCTTTTGCTCCTCTGCTCCTCTTCAATCCGGTCCGCCACTTTGGGCGCGGCGCCGCGCCGGGAACCTTTGCCCCTGACTGACGCGTCTCATCCGATGTCCAGCTGTCCGTCCTGAGGGATGACCAGAACACAAGACCACAAAGAACGAACGAGCTGCGTCGACGAGACGCGAACGATCTGCACTGAGCTGAAGACCTGTGGAACCTATATAGAGTCTATATAGAGATAACCTATCTGTCTACCCCATGTGAAAGATAAAGCTTCAAGTCGTTCCCAGCACGGATTTCTTCTGGTTCGGGGCTGCTCAACACGTGAGGTGTGACACCTCAACTTTGGGCAAGGTGAGCAGGTGCTGCTGAAAAAGTGATAGGAACCAAGAGGGTCAAAAGGGACGCAGAAGGATGCAAATGCAGAGAGATGTGTTTTCCTGCTGCCCATAGACCCATAGACCATGGATAGAACATCGAGGTCCTTCCTCCTTCCCTTCGTCTTCGTTGTGCCCCACCGTTCTCCTCGGACGCGTCAACGCCCGAGGCGTCAGCAGCCACTCCTCAACGTTCCTCGTCCCAACTCCCCACACGGCTGCGCCCCTCGGTGAGACGCCGCACCTGGGACGGAACGGGACGGGTCCACGCCACGGGTCCCGGACGTCGCGTACCAAACCCAGAGAGGTGAAGTCAGGATGAAACCCCTATCATGAGCATGGTCTTTCCGAAAAGATCAGAGGTGTCGGAGTCTTAAGATAGGCATGGTGTAGAAATGTTCAAAGAGGTTCCAGGTTCCGAATCTCCTTTGGGTGCACCAGCTTGTGCGACCGTCTACGAGCAGTGGATTGAGCAAAAGAAGATCCCTTGTGGGGGAGCGCATCAAATACTGAATGCAAGAGCCACTCTTCAGATTCAATCTTGAACTTCCGGCCACACCAAATTGTCACTTTATTTTCACCACAAGATGTCCTGATCATTGAGCCTTGTTCGCACCCCACTGCTGAGCTTCGCACCACCTGAAATGCCTCGCCACTCGCGACGCTAACACTACCGCTACCGCTGCCGCTCACCGCGCGGGCCGCACCGCCGCCCGGAGCACTGCTGGAGCTGTCATCGTCGCCCAAGTCACGGCGGTGCCTGGACCAAAGGATTCCTAACCCTAGGGCTCCAAGTACCTTTTCGGAAGTTATTTGGACCCTCTAAACCAACCCCAAACACCTCACAAGGTACTTGGAGCCCTAGGGTAAGGATTCTGAGCAAAACTTAGGTTGACAATGCCACAAATCTGTGATTCCTGGCGAAACTTGGCGTTCCTCTGGGCATTCGGCGTTTGGCGCCTCAGCAACTGGTTGATCTCTTTCAAGGAGGGCATCACCTGGCGGAAAGTGGCGCAGGGTCACTTTCCATACTATGATCCTCCACTTGTGCAAATTGCCAATTGTCTTTTTAAAAAAATAGATGCTCAAGGTGCAAGAGGTGGACAGAGTGACAAGTGGTAGAAGCGGTCGGACAAACCAAGTGGTCATGGAAGCCCAAATGAGTCTGGGTTGACCCCCAAAATCAGTTCAAAAAAAAGGGACTTGCGTGATTGCGTGGTTCTAGATGCTTCTAGGAGTCGATAGCGTCGACGTCCCCCTCCCTCAGTGGTTCGGAGCCTTCTCTTTGAAGAGGCCGCCACCAGCCTTCATCACAAGCCTCATCCACCTGGAGCGTGCTTCGAATGCAGGGTCTGACAGTCTCAGATGCTTCATGCTGAGTGGTAGGGGAGCTGGACTTCATGTCCTATAAATACTAGTTATTGTTAGAACCAGGCGAAGATGTTGCAAAACAATCCTCCTTGCAGACTTCTTGCAGTTCTAGCTTGGTCTTTGCAATTTCGTGTACTTGATCTCTCACCATTCACACCCACATCCACTTTGTCAGCTCAGTCATCTCCCACCTTCTGCGCAAGTTCTCACCCACCTACCATTCTTATATGGCCCGGTGTTCGCCGGCTTCGCACCCAAAAACCAAAGGCACCACACTTGAAAAATAACCCCACACATTTGAATTGAAAAACCTCTTTGTCACATGCGGGGGTTCTTAATCAAGAGTCTGCTGGGGGCGCGGGCGGGTCCCTGGGTGGGGCGCTGCTCCGCAACCGTCGCCTGAGATCTTCCACGGTGGGCCAATCCTCGGCGTCCTCCATGGCGCGTGCCTCCATGGACTCCTGGCAAACCCGGAGGGGTGCGAAGCCGCGGGTTTGGACTCATGGCAGGCGTGATGAGGTTTTGAGGCATGGTCGAACACCCCAACAAGCTTCAGTTGGCCAGTCCACACATCAACATCCTGGGGTGCGTAGCGTTCTTGCTCCTAGTAGTACGGCCAGGAGCCCCTAGTAGCGTTCTTGCTCCTAGTAGCGATGCCCTTTGCTCC
>CAXAMN010024895.1:394758-406276 GCA_963970005.1 Durusdinium trenchii
GTAGTACGGCCAGGAGCCCCCAGTAGCGTTCTTGCTCCTAGTAGCGATGCCCTTTGCTCCTAGTAGCTTCTTGCTCCCGAAACGAACGCCGTCCCCAGATCCTCCGAGACGTTCGAAGCGGTTTCCGAAGCGGTCGAGACCCGTTGATCCGTCCAGCGACCCGCTGATCCGTCGAGGTGGACGATCATCGTGCGTCCCATGGCTTCGCACGTGTGGACAAACCAATCTCTACCAGGAAACAGTGGAAACCAATGGCGGATGTGAGGTGAGTGAGTTCGATCCCTTGTCTGGTCGAGTGGGGTCAACGATTGACATCTGCAAGAAGGGAGCAACCGTGGCATCGTTCCAATCCCAAAAAAAAAAAGGACCAGCTGCTCACGCCACAAAACAGGGGTCGCTTTTTTGGACAAGGAAAAAGACCCTTCACTGGATGACAAGACCGAATCAGCAGCGTTGGGTCTCTGCCATGGTTTGGAAAATGCAAAAATATAAAAGTACACGCATTTCACAAGTTTGGGCCATCGATATACCCTCCAGCTGAAAACCTCCTTGAGCAGGGATTTTGTATGATCAACTCCCATAAAATGCGGTGAAACTGCCCGGTCACCCAGCAGAAAAAGGGCGACCGAGCCCAACCATTGGACTGACATGTCTTCCCCCCCTTCCTCCGGCGTCCTGTGCCAAGCTCTCTGACATGTCTTCGTCCGCCTCTGCCTGAGATGGTCCACTTTCAACGGCAAAACAAGCCAGGCGTGTGGCAACTCTACCCCCAACCGCCAGCGTTTTCGGGATTGTATGTAGGTGGACTCCACTTGTGTCCACTCGGCATGACGATGGAAGCGAAGTGGAACCACCTCATTCACCCGGACCTGGCCATCGGTGGCAATGTCACTTCGTCTGGTCGGGTCAGTGCTGTGCAGTCATGTACAGCGGATGATGGTGCAAGTGATGAAGAATGGTAACAACAACAATTCAACAATAACCAATGATGCTAATAACAATGTTATATAAAACAACATAATAATGACACTAGTAATAACAATAGCAACAATATACTAGTACACAATAACAAGCTTCTTAGTGACCTCAAGCCCTGGGAGAAAAAGGTCACTTTGAAGAACCAGGCAATGATGATCCTGATGACTTTTGATGTCTCATGCCTCTTCAGAAGCGGTGTGATCATTTGGCCCACCCCCAAACTCAGCGAGTTCCGGTCCCTCCTCCACCACTGGAAGGTGGACTGGACCCCCCCTGGCTCCCAGAACACAGTTCGTTCCCGCCTGCACGGCCTGATCTTTCAGGTCGCCCTGCTGCTTCCGCAACTCATGCTCCACCACCAGCCTCACCGGCTTCTGCACTGCGGGGTCGCTGGTGGCGTGGGGTCGCTGCAGCACCGCACCGGGGCGTCACCGGGGCGGTTTCGGCCGCGCCGCCCAGCGCAAAAGCCGAAGGTGCTGGTCCAGGGGGGTGAAAGGTGGCCCCCCTTGGACCGACGGTCGGGTCCAGTTTAGACCTAGCAAGTCGCAACTTCCGCACTCACCGGGGACCGGAAGCAACAGGGAGGCGAACCACGGCGTAGACCTATGGAACCTATTGGAACCTCGTGGATCTTCAGGGTATGACCGTTTTTGTCTAGGCCAAGGGCCAGTCGTTCGGACGGGCGAAACGTTGCCGGACCGGAACCGCCCGTCGCCCGTGCCTCTGCTGGAACCAGCGGTCGTGGAAGGCATCCTGGTGCTTAGCGGCAGTGGAGGTTGGTTCGAGTGTTGATTCAAGAAATCAGTACATCTTGACACATGAAGGACAACTTTAGAACAGGTCGCTCAAGCCCAACGCAGCTTTTCTACGACTGCAGCAAGCAGTGCCCAAAAAAGAAAAAAAGATAAAACATGTCGGAAAGGTTCATGTTTGCTCATGTTCTTCTTGACGTCTTCAAACTCAGGCCAAAAAAGTCGTCCACACTCGCCAGCTCATCGCACGCACACCGAACCCCCTTCAAATCCCCAGCTCCTCACCGACCCCTCCCCCTCAGGCGCGACCCCATCGGTGACTAGTAGAACGGTCTCGGTTTCCTCGGGTGAAACCGCCGGGTGTGGGGGTTTTTGAGTGGTCCGTCTCCTTTGGGTCCATCCATCCTCCACACCCATCTGATTCTCAGGTCCTGTAGCTGTTTCAGCTCCAAGTCCTTGGGAGCTCCGGCGGCGGAAGCGGTCCTAGGACCCCTTTTGTTTGGGGAGGAGGGGCCGGTCGACCGGCGCGGGTCGACTGGCGCGGCGTCGCGGACAACTATAAAGGGTTCTTTGGGAACATGCCGGAACACAATGGATGGAAGGACACCCAGGTGCTTCAAGCACACGCACCACATATCTGGAAGCAGCACATGGGCAAATTGCAGAGAAAACAATTGTTGACACATGCGAAAACATGCGGAGAAAAAAAGGTTAAATAAAAAAAAAACAGGACATCTTCTTTGGTGGACAATGGATCAGCAGACAAAAGCTAGGGATGAAAACCATGGAACAAATACAATGGCAACTGCAGAGCTCCCTGGGCCCATGGCCCATGGGTTTTGATTATGACCTTCCTTGGCACCAAACCATGACCTTCTACGTCCTCCATCCGCCGTTTGTTCGACGACCGCGGGCGAAATTCGCCGCCCACCTTGGTGTGTTCCACCATCATGAGGCCCATTTGGAAATCCTGCCCAGCCAGCGAAGCCCATCGAAGTCCCAGATTTCGTGGCACTGAAGACTTCACCAGAGACGCCCAGTTCGGCTTATGTATAACTTAGCACACCCCTGCTTCCGAAGGACTCTAGTCTGCCCTGAAACCAGTGCCACCACTGCGCTGATAAACCGAAGACTTCCCCATCGGCCGTGGCCCTCAAGGTCCCCACGCCCTGGCAGCCTCCAGGTCCAGGCCGCGTGCGAAGGTCTCCTCGTTGAACATCTCTTGGATGATGGGTTCCACATCCTAACAGCCACGACGCGTAACGAAGCCAACGCACGGCTTACAGACCCAAAGCGCGGAGAACATGGTGCCTGTGAAACGCTTCAAAAGCTGGGGCAACTCACGAACCGAAGCAGCACGGAACTTCGAAGAGACCCCCTGTCTGCCCCTCTCTCAACCGCATCGCCCAATTTTCAAGGACGTTCGTGCAAAAGTTTGGACTGTTGCGTGCTCGCTGGGCGGACTGGCTGGGGATGGTGAAAGAAGCACCAACAGAGGCTGAAGGACCCTAGTTCGGCTATCCCAGTTGGGTTCCCCAGGTGACGGGTCCTATTTACGGGCACCGGCCACCTCTCTGCATGTTCAAACCCTGGCATGACCTGGCCAAGCTTCAAGACCTCCCATCACATGGCTTCTCTTCCCGCGGCCTGGCGGGGGGGGCATGGACAGGATGCCACCAGGTGGTCCCTGGTCTGGAGGTCCTGTCTGTGTAGTGTCTGGAGGTCCAGTCGAGATGGAAAAGTCCTCGATTCTCCACTCGTCCAAGGCGGACACCGAGCCACTATCTGTTTTTGTGGGTGACCCACGACGGATGATCCAGGCATATTGAAACAGCTTTACAAAATGGAAGGCGGTGTGATGGTTTTTTGGGGGGGCTCGATCTTATTTGAACCTACCTCGGAAGGGAGATCGGTTGGTTCCCTAAAAAGGATCTGTTTGAAACCATCAAGTCCGTGCTCAAGCGTTTGAGCGACCATCTGGACATCTTAATCTATGAGTCTATATGTCATAAGGACATTGCTTTCGAACTGAATGCGTTTTACATGTGGACGGACGCGTTCCGGAACTTGCGTCAACGCAAGTTTCTCTCGCACAACTTTCTTTTGACGCGATGCTTATTGGTACGATGCTTATTGGTCATGTCTCTTCTTCGACTTGAAGCCTGATGTCCAAGAATTGCGGGGCGCCTCTGGTCTCTCAGGCAGCTTGAGGTCACTCGACAGCATCAATAGATCTGCGACGTGATTTCCCCATGCTTTGTTGAGGTGGTTTGAAGAATCTCTCAGGCAAACAGACCGTCGAATTTCATGCTTGAAGGCGAAGTTCGTAGGAGCCGTCCACCCTTCTTCAACTGCAACCGGTGCCCGAAACCCAGAGCAGTGCGTCTGCACAGGCGCGATGCTTCAAAGGTGTTGTGAAGAGCATCGCCTATATGGGGAACAGCTTCGAAGGTGTTTCTTTTGGCAGATGTGCGGCAACAGTTCCATGCCACAGCCGTGTGGCGGCAGCCGTTTTTGCCGTCCATGCCACAGGAATAGTGCCCTGGCAGTTACGACTGTGCTGCAAGCTTGTGGCCTGCGCTGAACAGAAAAGCGCAGGATCTGCACCCCAAATGCAAGAGAAGCACGGCCAATATCCTCGTAACTTACAGCTAGGACACCTTCACCAGTTCTATCTACCATAAATCATAGTTCAAGTATGTTCAAGTGAATCCCCGTTGAACCAGCACCACGGAAGCGGTGGTTATTGGATGGAAAATACTAGTCAGGGGTGTCCATACAATACACCACCCTTTCCCTGATGCTGGAAAATGCCTGGCACATCGTTTCTATCTTGAAGTCCTCTGGTTTCTCCCCACCATATCTCCATGGTCGACCAAAAACAAAACCATCTGTCCCACCTTCCAACAGGTCGAACTGGAGGCTGAACTGCAGACCGCCGACAGCCATAAATCGAAATCAATCGTCACTAGTCGCCGGTGGGCTGTGACCGACATCCGGCCACCTCCGAACGTCCGGCCTCTTCGACTTCCACCGCTGGAGCGTTCCTGAGTGGGCGCCACGGAGTCGTGAGTCCAGCAAAAAAGGACCAAAATCCAATGGAAATCACAGACATCACATGACTTGGTTTTCCAAAGAAAAAACAGGTGATGTCGAAAGACATAGAATCTATAGAAAGGTCTCCCCATGGAGACCCACATTCTGACCCACCGATGTTGAAGTGCACTAGCCACCCAGAAGATGGGGCAACAGAAGTCCAAACCCCTAACAAAGGTTTGCATGCTGTAAAGAGGAGGGAACCCCAGAACCAATCACTCGCTTGTCTTTACATTGCTTACAATGGGCTTCTGCAGGCATTGTTCTATGAAAGCATCGTTTAAAATTCCATGTGTCCATGTAAACTTTAAAATTCCATGTGTCCATGTAAACAAGCATCGGATCAGCACAAAATCCTTAAAATATCTCAAAATGATTCTTGGGGCGACTTCGTCATGAGAAATGAATTCCCCGCAGGGCGATTAAAAACTCACCGACCTGTCTAAGAATCTTCCCCCTGCTCAGTGTCAGCTCAAAAACCCGGAGTAATGGATATTGAATCGGAGTCGGATTAAGACAAGCCAAAGCTGGACTGCGAAGTTTGAAGAACGATTGGCAGGAGCCCGTGTCCAAACTTCACTCGAGCTTGCAACTCCCCCTGGCTTTCCAAGGTTTGAAGTGACCCACAAAGAATGCCATGTCTGGCGGGGTGTCTATGTCTAGTCCTCCACAGCCCCGGTCACGGTCCACGCAGCTCCGTCCGGATCCGAGGTGCTAAGCTGGGAGTGGACTCGACCTGATTCCTCCCATGGGCGGCGACGGCCACGGTCGGAGACGGCGGCGTCGGCGACGGCCGCAAGCTGAGTCCGAAGCAGGGTCGACTGGAGGTGATGTGGAGCACCAACCATTCAGGATGACTGCTGATGAGCACTGGACCATTCAGGGTGCCTGAAAGGTGTATAGCACTTTTGCAGAGCCAAGACAGGTGCCTTGGATGGACCGGGTTTCCCCGCCCAAAACAGGCCAAACTCCCTGTCTCCGAGCCTCGTCGCAGACCGGGCAACGCCACCCCACCCCAACCGACCGAGACGGTCGCACGGTCGCACCGCCTGCGGAGCGTCGAGCGAAGCCCGCGGCCTCGGAGCTGCGGGTCGGCTGCTGCGGTGGGGCTGGGCTGGGCACCAACCGTCGTCGCGTTGCTCCGGAAAAATAGAGCCAAACGATGGGAATGACCTGGAACCTATCGTAGCAATTTTAGCTCAAGTCCTACCCGCAACCTCGAAAGGGGGAGGTCTCTTGGCGAATCGCGTTTCAGAGGCGACGAAGGTCGGGGCACGGGTACCAAAGGCAAAGAAGCTCTGTAAGACCCATGCAAAGGTGACCCATGTAGAGCTCATCTGCTGAACTGACCACTCCAAGTGTGTGGCGGAATGCTGAAGGAATGGTAGGTGAATCCATGGTTTTAGCTCACAGTTCATGCTTATAATTAGTACGTTTGTTGCTTGCAAGGTGGACAAGTGGAGCTCTCTGCGAGCTGGCTCCCCTGAGACATGCGAATGGGGCTCAGATCTGCACTGCTTCTGAGAGCTCTCACCCCCTTGCCCCGTCCCACATCACAGGCCACGGCACCCAAGTAGTGCAGAAGTGCCCACACATAGTCCAGCGCGGCCGCCCTGCCGCAGCCCGAACATCGGCGGGCTTCGTTGGGGACCTGTGGGGGACACGTGAACCGGAGTTGGGGCCGGGGGGGCGGGTGGACGAGCAGCATGGAGTTCAGCCCCCAATGCTTCGGTGGGTTCCGCTCTCGCCCGGACCGCTCCGCTCTTCGTTTGGGCCACGAGGCGGGGCGACGAGGATCGGGTGGTGTCTCCGGGTGTCTCCGGATGTCCCGGGCCTCTCCGTGGGAATGGTCGAAAGGCGGTTCTGCTCCGCCGACTTGGTCTTCTTCAGCTCCGCCTCTCGGTCTTGCTGCTCCGAGCCGACGTCGAAGTGCGGAGAACAAGCTGGAGATGGGGTATGTGGAAGATAGAAGAACCGGGTGCACCTTTTCCATCACCCATTCTCAAACACCCCAGAGCTTTTGTATGGTCTTGCCTCTTGCACACACACCCTGGCTCAGGCAGGCATCTTCCCAAATACCTCGACCGGTCTCTCCAGCCTGTCGGATGAACTCGGCTCTGCTGTAGAAGAAGAGAACCTCAAGGAGCTGAAAAAAAAGGCTTCATGAGCTTCAGGTCCAGCCTACTTTGGCCTACGTGATGAATCGATAAAGATGCGAAAAAAGGACCTCGCGCACGGGATCAGGCTGATCAGGCTAGACCTCCTGGGTCTTCATCCTCCCAACTTCCTTCCTTCGGTCCGATCCAACCACCGACAGACTCCGTCCGTCAGTCTACACCTGCAGCTCCGTCAGTCGTCCGACTTCGTTCGCGCCACTTGGGGCCTCCCGCCTTCCCAGGATCGTTGAAGAAGGACTCGCAAATGGTTTGCGCCTGGTACCGCGACCGCAGCCGCTCGGAGAGTGGCTTGTAGGCCGAGACCTCCTCGGAACGCTGGCCTCAGGGATCTCAGCGGCTTCGGCGTGTGATCTGGAGGCTGACACCCTCCCCACTTGAAGGAATCCCAGTCCTAGTACCAGGGCACGTCGCCTCCTGCAAACCTCCACGTCTCCCAGTCTCGTCTCCCAGTCAAGGCCAAGGCGATCTCAACCCCTCGACTCGATCCACGACCGCCTCAGCGAACCGCGCGTGGTGCGCCCTGGGCTTCCCTGGCTTCCGGACGAGCGCGTGGTGCGCCGGGCGAAGGTGGAGGCCCGCGCGGAGGCGTCGCCTGGGGAGGCCCCCGCCCATCGGATGAGAAATCCTTTGCGGCCCAAGGATTCGCCCCAAAGTGTCTGAAATGGATCGATCCACCTCTGTGAATCTTTGGATTCTTCCTCTGGAGTGGTGCGTGTCCTGCCTGCAAGACTGAAAAAATACCCTGCAACTTTTATGGATGTCTGCTTGGACCATAGAGATCCGCCTCGACAATGGAGATATCGCTCTTGGATGTCTCATGTTTCACCAGTTGGCGAGGCGTTTACTTCCCAGCTGAAACTTGGAGGCTTCACTGCAGAATCGTTGAATGATCAGCAGAAACAAGGGACCCGTGTGGACAACTTGTAGAAACAGTGCGCATGTAGGTGTGTAAATATATTTGTGGAATAGATCATCCCAATAACTATATCCGATCCCATTATCAGTTCCCTGACCTATCTGGTTGCTGATCATTGCCATCCATACCAAGGCGCCCTGGTCCTCGTCCAGATCTAGGCTGTTCCACAGCAAAGTGAGGGCGTCCAGCCCGAGGAAGGACCTTGACACCACGGCTGCACCGCACCACAGGTCTCGCCGAGCGCGATCCCGGCACATCTGAGTTCCCAGGAGGCTCCCTAGATATGATATGGAAACGACCATGTCTAAGACAGGTCTCATGAGACTACACTCCTTGATGTCGATGGCATGGCCCCGAAAAGGAAGACGTGTCTTTTTCCGAACACCAAAAGGGTGGTTTTCCACTTCCATGATTATGTCAGGGAGTGTAACTGTGCTGTTTGGCATTGGCTGAAGGTGGTCATAGAACATCCCACCAAAAAGAATTGCACAACATCCTCCTGATGCTCGTGGCCCATCACTTCTCACAACACTTGTTGCAGGAGCATCATCGGTAACTTTGGACAGTACTTTGTACCTGGCCAAACCAAAACCGCTCTGTTTCAACTCAAAGTCTTGAGACCATCATCCAACAAGCCACCTCCCCATCATCCAAGCTGGAGCAAACAGACTGTCAACCAACTAGCAACAGTCCACTTGCCTCTAAATACGTTTCATGGAACTTTCATAAGTGAAGCTTACAACATCCTTTGCAATACGATTGCAAGCATGCGATTGCTTTGCAAAAGCCTCTTGCATGGACAATCGTTCAAACTCGAATGATTCCAACACTTTTAGTATGTTACAAAGACAAAAAAGAAAAAAGAAGACCCACATGTAGATCCAAGAGAGGTTGAGAGACCTTATGGGACCCTACAGTTGTACATCTGGGATAGGCTATCGGCTATAGATCCACTTCCCTCCCTCACACTGCCCAGTGGCTCCTCTCGGGTGATCAATCCCACTTGCTGTGTGAGCCGAGCGCGTCTCAGCTCTTGTCGCCGCGCGAAGCAGAAGGCGGCGCGGATCAGGAACTCCAGCTCCACCACGCTAAAGGTGGCCGCACCTGCCACGCCGCGCGGCGGATGGGCACCCAGCATGCGACGCACGTGCCGTGTTTGCGTGCCCTTTGGTGTGGGAGGGCTTCGCAAAAGTTTTGTGTTCTTTGTGTGGAAGCCTGGAAACGAGCGGATGGGTCGTCATGCGTGCCCTGTTTGTTGGAAGCAGAAAACCTCTTTGGCGCCACAAAGGCGCCACAAAGAAGGCTTTCCTCCCACCAATCAGGTCCTCCAAGAAGCGGGGAACACCCCCCCAAGAAGCGGCATGTCCAGCTTCCCACTGCAAATGGAACCACCCCAGGACATTCCTTGTCCACCAAAAAAAACCGGACTGCCTCGGATCAAGCAAAGGCGTTCGGCAGCGGTCTGCAGGTATTTCCTCATGAGCACTGGACTGATCAGCGGGAAAAAAGAACGCCGCTGTGGATTTGGAGATCCCCACAGAAACTCCCCCCGATTGGTACGCGGTTGGTTCGAAGGTGCCAAAACCCGCTCACCGATTCACTGGCGTTCGGCTCTCTCTGCGTGCTGAGAGGGCCTCACACGACCTGACCTCCTCCCCTTCCGTGCCACGCATCACCCGAAGCTTTTGGGGTGGGGAATGGACAGTTCTCAAAGATACCCAGCAGCGAAAGCCAAAACTCCCGAAACCCGTCTCTCTGAGGTTCCAAATTCCTCTGGTGTATGGCTGCACACTGCCCACCTGTTGTTCGATGCTGGAGTCTAGGCCCTAAGCTCACTGGCCGATGAAAAAGAGGTGCTTCCCCAAATCGAAGGTCCTTTCGTCCGCACCCTAGGCACGGGACCTGAGATCACAACGGGACCCATGATCCAGGTGTTTCGGAGGACCAACAGGCTGCTCATGTCCACCAACCTCAGTTAAGGATATTTGTATATATATCATCTATACCAGGACCCACAAGGGGTGGTTAATGGACATCCCTTAACATCTAAGGGGCTATGAATAGAAGCCCCTGGTCCGGGTGTCCTGGTATATAATTTATATCCTTTTTGACCTGTTGAAGGGTCCTCAGTCCACTTCTCAACCCAAGGCGCTGCACCTTCTGCCGCTGCGCCAGCGTCGATGGGCGGACGGAGCGGTTCCCGGGCGGCGCCGAGGGCGCCTCAGAGAGCAGCACCGGCAGGCCGCTGCCGTCGGGCCAGTTGCAGGTCGCCTGCGCCTGGTCGCCCGTGGCAGCAGGAAAGAAGCGAAGAAAAACCATTACACTCTGACTCACTAACATGGAAGTGGAAAACCGCCTGTTTGTAGAGGACAGTAGTCTTCCAGGGGCCCATTGTCCACTTCCATGTTAGTGAGTCAGAGGGTAACCCTATAGACGTCCATGTTGACGATGTTTGGCACCACCGACGCGAAGGACATTCCTTCTCGGATCGCCTGAAGAATCCTAGTCAGACCTTCTTTAAAAGTCGTCTTGGACTTCCAGGGTAAAAATATGTAAAAATTACACCACCGTAGACCCCAAACAGGTGGGACAACCACGAAGCATTCCCAAGTCCACATTTTGAGACATCAACAAGAAAGGAGACAAGAAGGGAGACAAAAGGAAACAGAAGGGAGACAAGACTCACACAATGGCGACAAGGCGGATGACCAACAAGAAGGGAGACAAGAAGGGAGACAAAGGTAACAGGACAAGGCGGACACAGTGACCAACAAGAAGGGAGACAAGACCGGAGAAAAAGGGAGACAGAAGGGAGAAGGCGGACACAGTGACCAACAAGAAGGGAGACAAAGGGAGACAAGCTGGACGGAAGGCGGACACGCTGTCCCGCAGCAAGGCCGACACTCTTAGAAAGCCTTGAGGACCCCTAACAGTATATAACCTGTTTGGGGAAGTGCAGAAACCACCTGGGAGACGAATGAGTAGAAATGCTGGAAAGGGGAAAAGGGCGGAGGCCAGCAGCGCAGGCACCGAACCTGGAAAAGAAAAGTAAACAAATCATTTGGGAGGCATATGAATAGAAACACTGCATGGCCAGCGGATTAGGGTGGACACTAGCAGGGCACACCGAACTTGGGAGACAAAAGTAAAGAAACCACTTTTGATGCAAATGAATTGAAACGCTGCATGGCCAGCGGAAAAGGGCGGACGCCAGCAGTGACAGAAAGGGCGGACACGCTTTAAGAAAGAATTGAGAACCCCTAAAAGTACACTGATTGGGGAATGAATAGGAATGTTGCGTCGCCAGCGGAAAAGGGCGGACACAAGCAGTGACAGACCTGGGACAAATGAGTAGAAATGCTACATGGCCAACGGAAAAGGGCGGACACCAGCAGCGACAGACCTGGGAGACAAATGAATTCAAATGTTGCATCGCCAGCGGAAAAGGGCGGACACCACCACGGACACCAGCAGTGACAGACCTGGGAGACAAATGAATAGAAATGCTACATAGCCAATGGAAAAGGGCGGACACCAGCAGCGACCTGGGACACAAATGAATAGAAATGCTGCATGGCCAGCGGAAAAGGGCGGACACC
>CAXAMN010024895.1:406286-427696 GCA_963970005.1 Durusdinium trenchii
GCTACATTGTAGCTACATGGCCAGCGGAAAAGGGCGGACACCAGCAGTGACACAAAGGGCGGACACATCTTAAGAAAGAATTGAGAACCCCTAACAGCAAACTGTTTGGGGAATAACAGTCCTCCAGTTTCTAGAACCCGACAGGTCCCGGCTCCAGTTCGGGGGAGACACCTGACAGGTCCCGGCTCCGCCTGGTCGCCATGAGATCCACAGACCGTCAGCCATCCCAATTTGATGTCGAAGCTCACATAGGCTCGGTTTCGCACGCGCCTGAGTCGCGCGAAACCCAAAACCCGGGCACATGTGTGAACCCCCCATGCCCAGGGGCCCAGATGCTGTTCCATTCGTCCACTTTTCGACCCTCAAGATCAAGCTGTAAGCCCCCAAATTCCACTGCACAAGACTCCTCGAATGCGAAGCCACTCAGTCGGAGGACGACTTGGATAAAGAGGGATCCAAGTCGACAGGTGCCTCTCCCTTCAGCCACCAGGGGAACTCGGTTCACCCCTTCAGCCGGTGCTTCTCCCTTCGTTCCGTTCGTTCTCCGTCCCGCTACGACGGAGCCGAGCCCAGAGCGGAGCTGCGGAGCGCTCCGGCCTCCGGTAGTGATTCAGAAGGCTCTGCACCTGGGGGGAATTCGGATGAATTCGACTCCACACAAATTGGGTGAAGAGGGGGAAGAACCTCCTGGCAAACATGGACTCTCACCATCACATACCATCACTGGTCCTCCCAGAATCCATGTGAACCTCATGTCAATCACTGCCAATCACTGAGCAGTGAGTCCAGGAGGGCACCGAGCTATCCAAGATCCAAGTCATGTTGACCCTTGGGGAATGACCTCGTCAGCATGGACCACCTGCCCTTTCGGTCCAAGCCACGAGCCGCCGAGTGAGCCGTGGGCCGCAGCGGCTGGACGCGCGCTGCCAGAGCTCCCACTCATAGAACCTCAGGTGTTCACTCATGGGGTGCGAGCTTAATCCAGCTCAAAAACACATGCATGATCACAAAAAGAGCTCGATCCGGAAAACCGAGATCATTATATGCATTTACTAAATTATATCATAGTAGTCTGTACAGTAGTTAGATGTGCAATGCAGGACCTCTTTGTTTTGAGCCCCCTCCAAAAGATGTTCACCACCTCCTGCAGATTCGAGCCAACGGTTGTGGAGGGTCGATTTGGAGATTGTCTGTTCTCTCATTCAAAACCCAGCGTCTCATACCTCTCGACATAGGTCTCGTGCCAGCAAACAAATCCATCTCGCGCCAGAAGCGCCAGCAGCACGAGGTTCCTTGGAAGGCCAAGGAATAGAAAGACGCCATCATCTGCCCCAAGAGTTCATAAGAGTTCTCAGGCTGCAAAACTTCACTGGAATGAACGCAGTAGAACCTAGCCGTTCTCTGCGCGTTCGAACCGATGGGATTCACCCAGCGGGACCGAGCGTCAGCAGCAGCAGGACCAGCACCAGCCCCAAGGTCCAGATCGGGGACACCCACTCCACGCTCGAAGCACACGGGAGCGCCTGGACCTGGCACACCCGGAGACCCAGCGACTGGACCCCCCCAACGAGGGCAGGTCCAGACACACCGACGCGTGACCCGCGTGGATCCGGCGCCGAAAAGCGGCCGAGCACGTCAGATGTCTTCAAGCCTTAAACCCAGCATTTGGGGGCGCCCCGTCTTTACTGGCTCCAGGCTTCACCCAACGGCATACCCGACCCGACGGTCCCACCCAACGGTCTTCCCACCAGCATGCTGCTCAGCACAAAGAAGAGCGCGAAGCGCCGATCCCAGCGCAGCAGCACGAAGTCCGAGCGCCCCGTGAAGGGGCTCACGGCCCGGACCACGGCGCCTGGGCGGTTCGGCTTTCGGCTCCGGGCAGAGCTGTGAGAGGAGCGAATCCGTGCAGTGCAGTGGATGAGGATTCCCCAGAACAGAAGCAGTGCAGTGCATGTGCTTTTTCTGGAGCTGAGAGCATCACCCAGGCTTTGCAAAAGGCTGGATGACATAGTTACATGAACTGCAAAGCAAAAAAAGCAACTCCCAATCTGGGTGGGTTTGGGGATGGTGACAGAGGCCTTCAATCATGTTCTCAGATCATCCCTTATGGTACGAGTACTGGTCGGTAACAAAAGCTGATGACCAACAAACAGCTCTCGGCAACCCTGATTTGACACCTTTGAATACCTTTCAAAGACTCGCCAGGGCCTACAATTTTACTTGGCCATGGAAACAAGATGCTCCTCCACCATGGGGAGGTTAGCCCTGCGTTCCAGCAGCCACCCAGTCAGTCATCCAGGGCACCATGAAGGATGGAGAGGAAGAAGAGGAAGCTGCTGCGACCCGCAGGGCTCAGCACGGAGGAACCAATGAGAAGAGCCTTCACCAAGAAGATGTACCTCTAGTGAAAGCACCAGAAACCCTCCAGGTCGAGACCAGATGGAGCACCGATTCACCGAAGGATCCGGGGTGAGTGATGGACCGCTTGAAGTGATGAGTCTGCTTCTCGTCTGTGAGTGCGATGGTCGCCCGGTGCGTCCACGAAATGTCGGGGTGAATCGCCCAAAGACAGGGGAAAGACTTAGACCACCAAACCATCCAGACCTTTTTGGGTCGAGAGTCTCGGTGCCGAAAGGGGGCAAAGGTGTTTTGGGCTGGAAAGTAGGGCACCTCCTAGTTCGCCACTGCCCAGTGTGCAGAAAAACTTGCGTTCTTCTTGATCGCGATGCGTTTTTCCCTTGTTCCCGAATGCGAGCCGCGAAGGGTTCTCGTTGAAGTCTGGGGGGTCGACTCGGGCCCCGAGCCTTGTTCGCAACTCGTTTTCGACTGTGTTCAATTTGTTGTGGGGGTTCACTCTACATCGGATGGACCGTTTTTTGGGGGGAAACTCCATCCTGGCGCCACCACCACATCGGTGGCCAGGATGGAGTTCCGCGTCCGGTGTTGGATCCAAGCATGAGCAGCGCGGTCACTCCTGGTGATCGGCTGGAAGGGTGACAGGTTCGTCCTCTTCCTTCCGCAAGCCAAGAAGCATCTCCCAGTTCCAGCAACCCAGGCGGTAGCCCAGGCTAAGCACCGCGTACTCCGGAGGGAACTCGAAATCATCTGGAAGGCCTTGGCTCACCCGCTCGTCCAGTGCATCCGCAGTGATGCACTGATCTCACCGGTGATGAGAGACAGCTTGGACACGATCCGGGTGAAGCGGCAGCTTCTTTTTGGTGGTGTTCTGTGGTGATGATCCTGGTTTGCGTGAGTTCACGGCCTCTTTGGTTTTCTGTGGTTTCAAAAACGGATCTCTTATACCAGCACCCTCCAACAGGTCTCCTTTGGAGGGTTGTTAGGCTCTCAGGGGTCTCAATTGGTGACCTGTGAAGTCGGGTGCTGGTATTTGATATGTCCATATATGTCAAATATACTCTATGTGAACATCAAGTGACACACATCTCTTAGTCTATCCCTGATCAACTCGATGCGGCACACAATAGTGACAGACGCACCCACAAGATCCCACAAGTGTTTGGTCTACGCCGTCAATATCCTTTTACTTGTTCTTGTTTGGATGGTATTTGGCCCTAGCTGTCTTTGCCCTTGGCAGAGGCCACCTCTCTGAATTCAAGTGCAGCTTTTCTCCGCCCAGAAGCTGTTCCTTACTCGGCGCAGCACAAAGCTCAGCACCACCGGCACCCCGACAGCCCAAAGCAATGCCACAGCGAAGCTCAAAGACCTTCGGCATGGAAAAAAAAGCAACATCAAACGAGTCGATTGGGTGCATGCATTCACCACCCCAATGTTCCTTTCTTCCTTCACAAGAAAAACGACTCCTGAGTTGCCGAACCAGAGCTCAAAAACCCAAATGCCATTGCTGTCCCACTGTCCCCGACACGCGGGACCCATGCATCCAGCGCGCGTGAAGGGCACCTCGAAGCTCCAACACTGCACCTGGAGCCGAACGTCGCCGGACGTCACCGGTCTGGTCTGCACCTGCGCCGACCCTCAATCCATCACCCAACCCCTGGACCTCCCGGGAGATCTATCACCCACCTCTTCGCTGGGCCGGGAACTGGACGATCCTCCCCAGGAACTGGTTCGCTCCGGCGCGTTCCCTCGTCCTGGGTCAACCACCGAGCCCCGTGATACGCCTCGCAAGGGTCACCCGGCGCAACCTGGATGAAGAGAAAAGCCTGGAGAAAACCCCACCATTTCATCCTTCATCTGAATTGGTCCCCCCCAGACACGCCACGGGAAATCCCTCGCTTCAGGCAGAGACCCGATGGCGAGGCTTGATGCTCCGTTCGACCCGATCGTGGGCCGAGCACCTCCGGGGCGAAGAAGGAGCGCCACAGCGGCTCGTCGCCCAGGCGCACGCAGCGAAAGGGCTCCACCTGGGCCAAGCGACGCGGGAGGCACGGGCGAGGCCAAGGGGTCTGGGTCTGGGTCCCAACAGAGGTTGGTTCGAACCCGACTGTTCGACTATCCGATCCCAGTTGGGTACCCCAGGTGACGGTCCTTAGTTCACGGTCATTGAATACCTCTCTCGAAGTGAAGACATTTCATCTTTCATGCATGGCCCCCCGAGTTTATATAGGACCAATCTCACCCAAACTCTTCACGGCCCATTCATGTCTGTTCAACACCCCGACTGCGCCCAGGTGCCAGCCCTTGCAATACCGGCGCATAGAGCACGAGCAGCAGTGCCAGCAACGCAGGCATCGCCTGCGCTAGAAAGGTGCGGTGAAAGCCACGGCGGAGGCCCTGCAGTTCGAAGGCTTCGAAGAGATCCAACGAAGTCCAAAGACCACCTGAGCACAGTCCAAGACAGGCCAACCTGGCTTTTTCGAGGTCCAAGCCAGACTTTCCCCAAAGGTTCCTGATGTTGAGCACCATCCGACGTTTCAAGGCGTTGAAAAAGATTGGGTTCCTCTGCTAGGTTTTGCTGGGAGAAACTGAATCGAAAACATCTGTTGCAGCCGGAGGTGGCGGATGACTCACTTTGATGTCCAAGTCGACTACCCCAGCTCCCTTTTCCCTCCAGGTGGCAGGTCTTCTGGAAGTAGGCCTCACACGTCGATCGAACAGACATCAGGTGCAAAGCAAACAAATGACCCAAGAGTTACCGGAGCGAAGTGTGAAACTCCAAAGATGGGAGACGTTCTTCTCCAGACCTGTTCCGGTTCGATGAATCACTGGTCGAATCTCAGAACGCCCCCCTGTCAACTTCCGAAAAGCACCGATGGATGGTCTCCAGCAAGGTCTCCAGCTGCAATTGAAAGGAAAAGCAGGAAAAGCAAGAACCTCGACCTAGCCCCCACGTTCTTAAGAAGACGTTCCACATAGACATGACGATGTGACACACCTTGCAGAATCAAGCAACCATACAGAATCAAACCACCACTGCTGCTGTTCGCCGTACAGCCGCCCGTCCCACCCATCCCCCATCGGCCTTGCAGAAGGCCAGCCAGTCTTCCGCGTCGTAGCACGCCAAGGTCTCACGCGTTCCATCCTGAAACACAGAGCAGGTCTTTTGTGCGTACCAAGAGCTTGCCGGGTCAAAAAAATATATAAAACGGCCCTTCCGAGACCCGCGATTCCCGGACTTCAAACGTCCTCAAAGGAGGACCAGCTGCGAGCTGGTCGATGCCTATGTGTAAGAGTCCGATGCCTATCTGACAGGTTTCGTCAGTCCTTGGGGAGTCCACGACCGAAGAACGTCTTCAACCCGTTGCACCCCGGTCCTTCACGAGCTCCTCGTAGAAGCGGGACGCCCTGCGGTAGAAGCTCCAATCCCTCATGAGGGACACCTGGACCTCGGTCAGAGGCCAGATGGTTAGCGGGATTCGATTGAAAGGCTGAAGGCTCTAAAGGCTGTGAAGGCTAAAAATGAATCCAGGATGAAGGTCTGAGGATTCCTGACAGCTTCCGCTGTGATCCTCTATTCACCCCAAAGAAATCCCACTCACCCAAAGACATTGCCAAATCGAGACCCCAGTCACGTAGATGACGCTGCAAAGGTAGAGCAGCATCCAAAGGATCCATGGCAATAGGAACCACAAGAGCAAGCAGAAGAACTCCTCACTTGGCCGCCCCACCTCCCCCCCAAAACGCCTGTGATTCTCGTTGCCTTGAACTCCCAATGGATGGGCGTTTGGGTCCCCCCCCATGGATTCACAATTCACCCCAACAACTGCGCGCCTCTCGCCCTTCCTCCCCAGGTCTGTCGGCCACGTTGGCGAAGGCATCTTATGATGGGCGAGCTGTCCACGTTCGGCGCCGAGGCTCCAGCGACGTCTCATAGCCTTTCAGCTCGTCATGAAGCCCCACGCGCTCCGCACGAAACCACTCGCTGTGCCGCGTCTCCGCCAGCGCGGCGGCCAGAGCCGCCTCCGAGCCGCCGGGGCCTCCAGCGTGCAGCTGCTCTGACTGAGCGGACTGGACCTGGGAGCGACGTTCCAACAACAAGGGCTGCAGGTTGCAACCAATAACCCAATTGATCCCAATCACTTCCCAAACAGAAGGAATCACTGCACCCGTCTCTTTGGCACTTTTCAAGTGTGGGAATTTGAGCCACGCTCCAACCGTGTAGATGCTGGGTGTCGACTGTTCTCAGAGATGATATGCCCTCCAGGAATCACAAGGGGTGGTTAATGGACACCCCTTAACATCTAAGGGGCTATCAATAGAAGCCGCCATTTTAGGGTGTCCTGGTTTGTGTTCACACCGGATCCACAACTCCGGAAGTTTGATCAACTCATGAAGGTCACCTGGACCGGCTGCCGAGTTCGGCCGAAAAATGGCTGAGGAGTCGGCTGCGCTTGGCCAAGCTGCGGTCCGTAGCTTTGGGCGGAACAAAACGTCGGTCCAAGCTTCTTGCACTGCGTCCCTGTCCTAGGTGCCCGGGCCAGCTGTCTGCTCACCGCCACGCCCCCCCAATGCTCCTGGGAAGCCGCTGGGCGAAGCTGCCGGAAGCTGAACTCCCAGGACAGCACAGCGGGCCGCGCGCGCCAGCGGCGCTGACCACGAGGGCAACAGTTGTAGAGTTGCCTGGATAGAAGGGATGACTGGGTCACTGGCAGGACTGGCACGACCGACTGGGTGATGCCCTAAAACCAGAGGGAGACTTGACTGGCTCTCCAAAGTCTCCCAATCCACCGACCTGTCGGATGAAGATCTGCCCGACGACACCCTCAGGCCTCCAACACGAAGGGCTCCGAGTGCAAGACCTGGCGCTCGACCGACGCGGAACTCCGGGCGCTCGTCCTGGAAGCGGCAGGGGATGACCCAAAGGATCTCCCGTCCGTGCATGGTGGACGCCGAGCTGCTTTGGTCGGAAAAGAAAGGCACCTTTTTCCGCCCTGTTCTGGTTGAGTGGCTGGGACAACCATGCCAAGCCAATCCCAAAGGTTGAGCATAGCCAGTCCACTGTGATGCGGTCCCGTCTTGCATGTGTTCTCAGAGCTCCGGTGGCTGGGCACTTTTTGAGGGGTCGCCCTCCCTTAATCGGCTGGGCGTTTTAAGATAGCCTTCCTCTTCAAGACCAATGCATGGACTTCGGGGGGCTTAGGGAAGATGCTTTGCGTCGACTTCAGAAAGGACAGCAAGGATGTCCTTCGAGGGCACCTCCACAGCGGTGGTGAAGAGGGCATCAATCACCACCAAGTAGAGGAGGAAAATCTTCATGTAAACCAATCCTGAAGGGAATTTGAAAGCAAACGAAATGCAACGGTATCGGAATCTTTAAAAAGACAGTTGAGGTCTCTTCAGCCCAATAAATCAATACACTTACAGTATACCATCTTAAACCCCTTTCCCGTCACACACGCCATTTTTAGCGCGGGTGTTGATGGACGGGAGGAGGGTAAGTGCTTTGTCGCTTTATCACACTCTTCAGGTGGTTGATGGATGAGTGGATGTCAAGGTGGACCATGATGGGGGGCTCCAGGAAGCATCACATGTATGTCCATGTCCTGTCACACAAGCTAACTGAAGAAGCGAAGGACTTGGGATTCAGATACCCGTCACAATTCATCGGGGGCTTTGGTTTGTGTTCAATGTGTGGGTGGATGGGCCCAGCGCCAACAGATCATTTCGGCCCAGCTTCTGAGATCCTTCGGCCGGTTCCTCCTCTCCACTCCCAGCTTCGCCAAGCACATGGCCATCCACAGCACCAGCAGAACCAGACACAGCAGACTTATCACAGTCTCTAGACCACACGCGCTGCAGCCGCCATCGGCCACCTTCACCGCACCAGGCACACAGCTAAAGCACCTCACGCGCCAACCCCGCGCACCCCCGTGCGAAGGGCAAACGGCGCAAACGGCGCAGAATGCGCAAATCAGGTCGGGTGATGTCTAGGTGGTCAGGGGTCATCTGGGAGCCAAAACAGTCAGGATGTTTGGGATGACCAGGTCGACGTCCAAGCCATTGCTCTGAAATAACATCTCCACACCATGAAAAAGTGGTTGACCCTCCATCCTCTACTTTCAAGCCCAGCAAAACTAAAACTCTGCCTGGCAAGTTGGTCAACATCCAGTCAAACAAAAAAGAACGAAACCGCCCGAAGCTTCCGAGGAAGCATCCTTGCTTTAAAGGTAGAAAGGGTGACTTCCATCTTGGAAGCTTAAAACAAAAACCAAAAGCCAGCTACTGCGCACCACCCACTCCCGGGCCAAGCCACTGCGCCCCACCGTTCGCTGCAGCACAGCTCTCGTTCGCCCGGCACGCGCTGCTTCCAAGCGCGCTCCGCCCGCTCCGCCCCGCCTCGCACCGCTCCCAGGTCATCACGGCGCCCCGCCGCCGCGCCCAGTACCCCGGGAGGTTCCGACCGCTAATGAGGCCTCCGGACGGTGCGGACTGGGCGGACGGGGCGGACTGGAAGGGGGGGCGGTGACGCACGCAGAAGAGGCGCGGAGGCGAAAGGAGTTCGTCGTGAGTCGGGAGCACGGGGTGAAGGGGAGTTATTGATACACACCCTTCAGAGTTTCCTAGGAGAAGGACTGGGTCGCAAAAACGGGGCTTGGATGCGTCTGGCCTGGCTGTTCCAAGCACGCAGAGAAAACGGAATCCGACACACTCATCGCCTGTGGCATTGAAGTCAGCCCCTTCCACAGCAGGCAGGCATTCACTGGAGTTGGAGTTTGGCTGATAGCTGCCGACTGGGCACTCTTCACCTCACTTGATTGATGAGAAGCTCCAAAGACTATAGCTTTGAACCACCCACAGGCAAGAACATCCACCGACTACAAAAACCTTTTTGTGCAGCCATCAGTTTGGATATGTTTGGATTTGCGAGAACCGAACCTGCACAAGAATCCGGGAGGACATCAATAGAAAACTGAATTGCATCCTTCCGTGATTTCTCAACAAAGAGTCATGACCAAAACAAGAACGAATTCTCAGCACCTCCCAGTTCAAATGGCACGTAGACCTCAACTAGAAACAAAGCACATTGGAGGGCTCCCAAATGTTTCCCTGGAAGAAGGTGTTGGCTTTGTCACCTGCAGGACCTTGATTCAACTCTTGGGCCAAGGCACATCGCCTGCCATCCCAACTCCCCCTGTGCCCGGCCCTGCACGGCGCACACTCCGTGGCGCCCGCGTGCGGCGCCACGCTGCCCGCCGCGCAGGCCACGCACGCCGAGCCCTTCGCGGCGGCGAAGCGGCCGGGGGCGCAGGGGACGCAGTGGTCCACCAGGCTCGTGGTCCCTTGGGGGCAGGGCTCACATCCTGAGCTCGCTCATAGGTCGGAAAGAGGGCGGCTCACGAGGTCAGTCCCAACGGAGACCCGGACGGCCTTGAAAGGGGCCGACGCTTGGTTTTAAAAAGGGATGGGGGTCCGAAAATGGCCGAGCAGTTTCAGGGTGACTCACGTTCATGATTCATGAGTTGTTTGTCCAACACTGATCAAACCCCAGTCTCATCCAAAGGGGCGATGTTGGGCACAACAAGCCGAGGAGAAGCCATGGATTTCGGCAGAACAATGCAGTTCTGGAGGTTATTCGTTTAGAGGTTCTTCAATCTCTTCCGTAGGGTTCATCATCATGAACTCATGAACCCGGAAAACATCGCACTTGCCCTACCCAAGTCCCAGGACTTTCTTTACCATCACTTCATCCTACACTACACCATCCATTGTTTCCTGTCACTCATCGCTTTCCACTCACATCTGCTTCTTCACATCCCAGCTTCGAGCTGCCCCGGCACCGGACACTGCCCCGTCCCCACAGGTGTGGCAGCTGCCGTTGGCGCCGAAGCTGCCGGGCCAACAGGGCGCGCAGCCGCAGTTCAGCTGGTAGAGGCCCGCGCCACAGAGGGTCGTGCCGTTGCACAGCTCACAGGAGCGGGTGCCTGGGATTCGAAAAACAAACATGACAAGGGGTTTTTCCATGTTTTTTCAAGCGGTTTGGTTGAATTGGCTCCAAACAAACGGTGCGGATGCCAAACTCATTCACCAGCCTGATATTTGAGTGTTCTAGTAGTTGTAGTTTGTAGAGTCTTTAGATTGGTTGGCTGCTCCTAGAAGAATGAACAAAATTGTTTTCCCAGGATGCCGTTTGGGAACTCGTGGACGTACTCCGAGCTCGCGCAAGTCTCACAATAGCGTCGCTGCAACTGAGAATCCTAAGTCAGCATGCAAGGAGCGATCGATGGCACTCTGTATCTCCTTCTTTGCAAAGAAATGGAAATATCCAGAAGACGAATTACAAGACTTGCTCTGAACTGGGAACACTTTGCAGCTCCCCTCCCCTCTGCCCTTTTCATGCATGACAAATCCAAACCTCTGTTCCACTTGTACATGTATCGATTTGTCATCCAATTGTACCCCACATTCAAGCATCCTCAGCACATCGTCCATAGAAAACAAAAATATGCAAAAACATCCTTCTGATACCCACATTGGCCCCTCCCCCCCCCCCCCCCCCCCCCGGCTCCAGGATCGCCACCTTCCCCGCCGCGCAGCGCCCGCACAGCTCTCCGTGCGGCAGCCGCTCCACGCCGACGCCCGCGTGCGCGCCGGCCGCGCGCCCGAAGCAGCGGCGGTCGCGGCCCGGGGGCGGCACCGGCCACACCTGCGTGGCGGAGGCCCGGAGACCCGGAGGAGAAGGGCATCAGGACAGCTTCCGGGTGGAGGGCCTCAGATTCGGAGCCCCATTTGGGTCCGTGGCCCCGATCGCCCAAAGGTTCTGCGAGATTCTCCTGGCTCCCTAAAGGCAAAAGATTGTTTTTTGCAGGGACAAGCCTTTCAGAAGCCCGGTGTTCTGGCTATCAAAAACAAGCGGTATATACATGTGTTACTTATAATATAACTCATTACAAGTCAGTATATATCAGGTTTAAAGATCTGCAGGCAAAAGAACCCACCTAGCACTCCCACCGGAGGAAGCAGAGCGGGCGAGTTCAGCGGTATGGCACAGGACTCAGCGGTGCAGACCACATCCTGGCTGGGGAAGAGGAGGACACAAATCTTGACAAATCAAAAAGGGAACCACCCCTCCAACAGGCCCATTACAGCAATAATGGCCCCTACACATGGCCCAAAAATGTTGCATCAACTCTCACCAACTCCCACATGTCGAACAGGCCAGGAGGTTCTGTCTTGGGGCACTTCTTGGTGACCGAAGCGACCTGTTTTTGAAACACCCGATCCTGGCGGATCCAGGGGTGTCCCTTCCCTGAAAGGTCAAAGAACACCGCTCTGCTTTGCAAGCAGAGGGGCATATGGAACTGATCACATCAAGACTTGCGTGTTCCTTTGGCAAATTGAGATGTTCACAACGCTGGACGGCTGGGGGGGATCACTTGCAGGTGTTGGGACACGCCGGTTTGGCAAGCAGGTGCTTCTCTACAACTTGTGATCCATCTCAAAACCACTGTTTCACAACCCTTGCAGGGGCAGTCAGGAAGTTTGGGTATATAATGACAGTATGACCAAACCAAAACCATGAAGTTCAATTGCAACAACAGCTTGTAGTCATGTCTTCGTCATGTCTTCAAGTCCCCTCTCAGGACAACACCTTCGCATACACAAGCCCAAAGCCCAAAGGAAAACCACATGCAATACCTTACACAAGAGTTCATGACAAGACCAAGATCGTCGCCGAGTTCGGATTCCTTCCGCCTCCGCGGCGGGAGGGAAACGGACGGCCGAACCTCCACGGCCACGGCCAGCGGCCACGGCGATGCTTCGCCCGGCACCAGCTGCAGCACCCAGGCACCTCTCAACCGGAGAAAGCAGAGGTCACAGCATCGCAGCATCGCTGTGCAGGACACATGAGGAAAACACACACACACACACCGGTCTGTTTTTATGGAGGACCGGCGGTTGAGATGCAAAATGACGTGAAGCCATCTTGGTGGTTGAAAGAGCTGCATTTCTTTAAAACAAACCTCCGTCGTGCACCGCATAAGGAACACGACCAGCGGGCAAGGCGGCGGCAAAGACCCTTGGCACTGCCAGGGTCCTTGGCCTAGCGGGTTGAAAGGTGGCTGATTGAGGTGGCTGATCGGATCCCCATCCGGATCACTCTGATTCGTTCCACTTCATCTGAAACAGACCAAGTCACCGTACGGTTTACAACCAACAGAGGTTGAAGGACCTTATAGACTATCCCATAGGCACCCCAGTAGTCCTTTAAGGTCACTTACACTCTGACTCACTAACATGGAAGTGGAAAACCCACTGTTTGTAGAGGAAAGGAGTCTTCCAAGAGGCAATTTCCACTTCCATGTTAGTGAGTCGTGTGTGGCCTCTCTTGGAAGTTTGCAACCTTTACTTTTTTGGACAATATCCAAAACTGTCTGCACTCTGCACCGCTGCCAAGCCACCGGTGGAACTCTGCCCGTTGGCATCCTTGGCAACAAAAACAATCTCTGGGAGCCCATGCAGAACAGCCAAAATAGGATGTGGCTAAAACAGCAACCAAACCAAGTTTTGTGGTGGCATCTTATCCCACCATCTGCTCAAGAAGCATTGTGTCTCTATTCGCACGTCGTCAATGCTTTTGGTCCAAAGCTCATCTTTCATCTGCCGGCCATCTTCCCAGCCGGCGCCCGGAAGCGCCGGTTCCCCGGTCACAGCCGTGAGGCAAAACATCGTCCAAGCGTCGAAGCTCAGGGGCCCGGCAATGGTTTGGAAGTCCATGGCTGAGAGCTGGCTGGCCAGAGCCTGGCGCGCGCGCGTGCGCGCCATGGCGCGCGCGCCATGGGTTCTTCAGGATGTTCGTACACCGAAGGCACTCAAGTAGACAGCCAACCCGCCTCTCTCTTGTTGCATGTCACCGCTTATCATATCCAACATCGTAGGTCCTCGCACCCCGAACCTCTGTCCACATGGATCCCCCCGAACCCGATGCGGGACGCCGGTCCGGTGGGCGATCAACGCGCCATACATTCAGGGAGACCAACCATTCCACCGAGAAAAAGCCTCATTCCAACCATTCCAGGACCGAGTTGAGGACCGTTCCAACATATTCCAACCATTCCATTCCATGACCGAGCTGATCTGAGCAGATTCTGAGCCGATCTCTCGATCGCTCTGATCCTCCCACACCGATTGCAGAATCCCCCCAGGTTCCGGTTCCGGTGTTCGGTCCCCACCGGCCCAGCCGAAAAGCAAACCGATGTGGGCAACCGATGTGGGCCACACCCTTTGATTCAAACAATGTGTTTAAAAAGATGCTCGGATCATGTCCGATCGGGGGGGGGGGCCGCCGACCTCCCGCGCAGACCCTCCCTCTTCCCCGGACCTCCGAGGACCCGAACGGCCCCCGAACGGGCCGCGGCCGCCGCCTCCGGCGCGGCGCGGCCCGAGCGCTCCAGCGCGCTGAGCAGGGCTGAGAGAGCGGCCCAGGAGGTGAAGGCATCAAAGGGCCTCTGTCACTCGAGGCCCAGGGGCCACCGGCGCCCGGGCCGGGCCGGTCGTGAACATTCTGCCAAAACGAGTCGCACCAAAAAGGTCCGGCACATATAAGCGTGGGACGTGGTGGTTCCGGGTGGCAAAAGTGTTTTGTTGGAGGACATGATGAGTAGAAGTCTGACAGACCCTCTTCAAGCGGAGGCGGTCATTGACTTCACCTCAGTGCGGCTACCTCAAAATGCTTTGCAGATCATGATGTTGGGGTCGTGAAACCAATGAGCGGAAAAAGGGGCCGTACGATGCTGACGTGAACTTGGATCCTGTCAATGCGTCAGACTTAGCTGATACCCTGCACGACATTGGCCTCTTGTTGTGTGCCTGGTGCTTCAGTGCCTCACGCTTGACCATCACGAAACCACGGGTGTCTCTAGTGTAGGTTCACAGAGGTCCTAAAGTAGATTCGTAGATAGGTTCATTGGTGTCAATTCTGCTCCTTGGACCCCCAAATCCCTCCCCCTGGTCAGCTTCCACCACACACGGCCGCAGCTTCGCGCTTCACACGGCCCGTGTGACCGCGCCTCCCGGAACGTAGCTCTCCAATCTCCGCCTGGGGCATCTCCGACCGATTCGGACGCCCGGCACCCGCCGCGGAAGGGTCCGGCGGTCGCGCGGAGCTTGGCGGCTTAGGCCTGGTGTCGGAGTGACGGTCACCGGTGCCGGTCATCGGTGGGTGGGATCCGGACGGAAAAGGAAGGTTCTCCGGCTGTGCTTTTGGTTCGAAGAACAGACAGAAAACAAAGCTCTTAGCAGCAGAACCGAAGATGCTGGCGGCTCATAGATCAGTGATCATCGCAAATCATTGGACAGGAGGATTTGCTTGGGGAGTTTGGTGAGCGGTCGCCACGCGAGTTTGATCACGTCCCAAACAGTCAAACCTGATTCTTCCGCGGAAAACCTATCAACCCTCGGTAGAACGAGCCACATCGCTCCCAATTTCTGCTGAGGATCCACTTGCTGATACCTCGAGGAGGTGTTGGCGTCGATGGCGCTACCCTGCCATTCACAGGCGCAGAGCGTTGATCACGTCAAACCCCTTACGCCGATCATGCAGAAGATCCTTCTGATCGCTGCTTCCTAGTGATAGTGATCAGTCAGATGCCCAGGCCCCCTAATGCCGGAAGAAACCACAGCTACCTGGCAGTTCCTGCAACGTATTTTCGTGTGGGTCACTTGCGAGTGGATCTTACTTTCATCTGCAACCATCTGCAACGTGGCCTAGGTGAACATCTGAGGAAAGCGCGAAAATCTTTGCGGGACCCCCACCACATTCAACCCTGAGAAGACGCACGAACGAACCATCCGATCGGGGGGTATCAGGCCATCCCCAAGAAGTCGGCCCAGCAATCCCAAGAAGTCGGCACAGAACCTGGACTGTCCAACTCTTTGAGCTTCCCTCTCTTGCCATCCTCCGGACTCTGACACTACTCTTTGAGCTTGAGAGAGTCGTGTCGGGCTGAGTTGGATGTCCCTCTCTCAATCGTCATGGCGACGGGACCCCGACCATGGAGTTCCGCGCGCGGAGCGGTCCACACGCGCGCGCGCCGACCAACACCCGCGCGCCTGGGGCTCTGGAAGCGGCGACGCCACATCTGCCCGCGCGACGAGGCTTTGGAACCACGGCAGCAGGTCCTGCTCTTGGTGCACGTCACTTTTGGGGCTGGCTTGACCCGTGGAGCTGGAGGGAACTGTTGGCACCACTTGTATTTGGTAGAATGCATCTGGAAAATGGGCGCCATGAATTTGGACCTTTACTATACTTTATATACATCTTTATACATCTTGCTGGGTAGTTGTTGTTGTACTTGATTTTGGAATCCATCGCTCACCATCGCTTGAAATCACCCAACCATCACCCAGCAAAACGCAGAGCATGTCCCCCCCAGACTCCAGACAATAATTCTGGGAACCAACTCTTCGGAATCCATCGTCCATCGCGTCTCACTTTTGTCAGCTTAGACTCTTGGCTATGAGTCGGTTACGCGTGAAAAACATGAGTGGAATCAGGAATGTGGGTGGCATTTGCAGGGTCAAAAAGAGAGTTGGCAATGTTGATGAGCTGGTTACCCAGCAAAATACTTTTTCCAATGGTTGGGTTGCAGGGCTTCACTGCAAAAGGCTATATTATGCACAAACATACGAACACATGACATAGAGGCGGAGTCCTCAAATTCTTCAAGGCTCCTGTCCTGGTCCCAACCAAACACTATCCCTTTCTTCGGACACTGGTCACCGGCGGAGGACAAGGTCCACACCCCAGGGTTCCCCCAACCGCGCAGTGCCCGGGGTCCTCCGTTCGCGTGGCTTGCCCAGCGCCCGACCTCTTCGCGGCGGGCGTAGGCGGAGGAAACTCCAAGGGTCACTACGGCCGCCCCATGTTTCGCCAGGTCAAGGCCCACAAGGCCACTATAACAGAGACAAGAGAAGCCGACCATGGTGCTCGGCGCCTCCTCCTCCGAGCAGCGATCTGTTCGTGGGAACGAAAAGCTAGGAACAAGGACGCTACTAGGGGCTCCTGGCCTTACTACTAGGAGCAAGAAGCTACTAGGGGCTCCTGGCATCGCTACTAGGAACAAGGACGCCACTAGGGGCTCCTGGGCTCACCCCGATGTCGCCCCAACTTCACAGCTCACTCGGTGCTGTGAGACTTCTCTCGGCGCTGCGTCTAACGACAAGTTGGAGAGGCTAACCACCATAAGAGGCTGCGTCTAGCAACAGCCTGGTTCGGAGTTGACGAGTTTACGAATACGAAAGCGGTGGCGTAAATGGTGTGTTTGGATGTTCACGGAGTTCCGCACAAAGCCCGCTTGTCGTTTGTTGAATCTCTCTTGTGTGTGTGTTGCTGCGCGCAGCATCCTGCGGCCCAAATCAGTTCGGTCCCAACGTCTGATGCTTCCTAGCCCACTCACTGAAACCACTGGCGCCCCTCGAAACCCACCCCCTTTGCCGCCGTGACACCACTCCCGATCGACCTCGGAGCCGTTGAAGCCGAAGCGGCAAAAGCCAACATGGGCATGAGGAATGGCCCGGCATTGGTGCGTGTTATACTTGCTTGCATAAGAGAGAGAGAGAGAGAGAGAGAGAGCGAGCTCCGTGTTGACAGCATGCGATCCGAAAAACTCTCGGAGAGTGTATGCTCAAACGATTTCCACTCAACTTAGTTCCCCAAGCAATTCGGAAGGTTCAACGTGTCTTTCGGGCATCCAGTTACCACTATAGCTGGTCACCAGTGGTTCCACAGACTAAAACCATAGACCGAACGAATCCCTGGTTCCTTACAAACGTGGTTTGCCTGGGATGCACTGGCTTGTCTTTCGGGCTTATAGGGTTTGTGCCGGGAGCTCCCAGCCTGGGACCTTGGTACCCAGACACGACCTGTCTGGGACTGCCGGTCCGGACTGCCGAGAAACGGCCAGGGGTGGTGCCAGGGCGGTCTGGGGCGGCAGTCCTATGGCAGTCCCAGACTAGCTGACTGGGAACGGAGAAGAAACACGGCGTGTGGCCGGTGAGTGGGATGGTCTGTGGCAAACCCCGGCGCCAAAAAATGCGAGCATATGTCTTGCGGGCCTTGAAGGCAGTCCAAGAGCAACGGTCGTCTTGCACTTTCGCCTTCACTACATACTCTATGTATCACCATGATGAAACATGAACATTGAAGTACCACAGTCCACAAGATCACGCTGAGTTGGTACTCTTTCAGTTCTCACCCTTGTGTCTTTTTATCCACTTCCTGTTTATCGAGCCAATTCCAAACTCGTCCACCTACTCCTTCGTACACCTTCCTGCAGTCTTTTCTTTCCACATCCGTCCATGTATCCCCATCTTGGTCTCGTCCATCCCTCATCACCACATTCCACCATCTTCTCAACATCGTGTCCCCTCCAGCTCCAAAACGAGAGGGACTGCACCCAATGGTAGAGATCCAGGTAAGGGCATGGAGAGACTTCACATGGACGCCTTGACCAACCCCTCCCCACCTATCTGACCCCCACTCTGACCCCCCTACGTGATCTTCCTAGACCATCTTGAAACCCCCAAAGGCTGAGAGCCTCCCCCCGTGGAACTCCACGCCGTTGGAGTGTCAAGCCACGCCGTTGGACTCCCACGTCGCCTCAGCGGGGCACCAACCCCACCAGGAAGACACGGTTTGGGGGAGGGGGTGGCAACGGGCAACGTCCCCACGTTAGACATGCGGATTATTTTGTTTAAGGGGCGTGCGAGTAAAAGATCAACGACGGCAGAGCACTGACCAGATGGGCACCCTGTTTGACAAGTCAGCCTCAGCAGAAACATGTCAAACCACCCAGGTTGCCATCAGCTTGACATCTAGAGATTGGATGGGTTGGGGGGAGTTGAGGTTGATACGAGAGCCCAGGCATCCATCCAAAGCGGAATGCTGCTTGAATCAGCTCAGAAAGGTGTGAGTGAAACGCTCAGTTCGCTCTGGTTGGTTGGTTTCACAACCTAGGCCAAAAGTCAGTTGGTGCACAACAACGAGGGCTTTTTCTCGGCCCTTGGATGACATCATGAATCATGGATCCACATCTCTTTTCAGAAAAGACGATCCTCCAACTCGAAAGCATCGAACGAAGTGGCGCCGGCCGTTCTTCGAAGCCCAGGGGGGCCCAGAGGTTCCGCGGCACCACCCCCAGGAAGAAACCGCCATAGCCCGGCAGCGCCTGCAAGGTGGAGACCTAAGTCGCAACGGTCGCTTTAAAAGGGAGGACTGGGGGGACCCCAAAAATGGATGATGGAGATGTTACATGTTTCTTGAATGGTCTCGCGTCACATTGTTGTTTATCTTTAGAATGTGTCTAAATGGCATCCTGGTTATCGGCTCCCCCCGAATCCCATCCCAATGCCGACAAGCGACGCATGGAGACGAGACGACCACAGCCCAAGGACTTTGGGTGGCATTGAGGGTACTCCAGAGCTCCACGAAGTTCAAGCAATGCCTCGGTTGTTTCGCAATGCCGAGACGACCTGATTCAGACAAGGAAATCATCCGGTTTAAGGGAAGAAAGAGAAACTTCCCACTGGTTCAAAAGGACATCAAATCCAGAATTGTGTCACTCATATATATGTATATATATATATGTGTGTGTGTACTGCTTATATAATCGTGATGATATTATATGTATACATATATATTTTAATTATCACTTAGCAGGAAGATACAAGATGAAAGCAATAATTAAGGTGAAGGTGTCCAAACCGACCCGAAGAGGCCCTCATCCGAGTCTGGCGTAGTGTGCTGAGTCATAGCGGCTCATAGTCGGTCCCCCGACTCGCTACGACTAACGTAGCCAGGACCGCCAGGACCTCCAGAAATTCTTTGAAAAGGGCTCCGGTAACCTCTGCCAGCCAAAGTTTTTGTTGGGATGTCGCCGAATTCATGTGCAAAGGGTGACTTCCACCAATCCAAGCTACTGAGGTGGTGAAGAGCCACATGTGTTGTGGATTCGCCCAAGCGAAACCGAGAAAAACCATCGAAACAACACCAAGACTCCTGAGACTCCTGAGACTCGGACTCCTCGGACTCCTGACATCCAGTCAGCAAGCTTTCACTCCTTCTCACTTGAGAAGGCTGAGAAGGCTGCTTTCACCAGCAGTCGGCTCCTACCCCCGCTCGGCTCTGGCTCGACCAGGCACTGCAGGTGTCTCGCACAGAGCACCCAAACGTCCGACTCCAGCGGGACGCCCACGCTGTCAAGCCGCAGCGCCTCCCAGGCAGTTTGGGAAGCATTTGTGGATTCTTCATGCCATGTGAGTCAAACTCTCTGGTCTCTGGAGAGTCCCCACGGGCTTTTTCAACCTTGGAATCTGACCATGTCTGGTAGAGGGGCCTGTTGATTGTATGGGTGAGTAGCACATGCCTGGCACACGCTTGGGGGTTGGATTGCGCCTTCAACTTGGGAGCTGGAATCCACTGGATTTGTCGGGGAATAAGATCAAGCCCTAACCGCCACAGGCCACTGAAGGGAATCCTGATGAGCCTAGCATTTCAGGTTTTTGTATGAAGAGAAGGATACACGTTTATGTCAATACTAATACTCAAGCCTCAGTCAGAGGCACTCAGCAAACTCAAGCAGCACAATGCTGCATTTTTGGCCACTAGCCGCAGCAACAAAGTTTGGGCTGCTTGAAAAGGATCCTATGTCAAGCCGCACGCCTGATACTTGCAACATCATTGCTTCAATGCTGCAGGTTTCGGCACAGATGGCAAAAATCCTAATCCTCCTGACAACTTCAAAGCAGCCATTGCATCGATGACCGTGTCCGTGCTTCCTTCTAGGCGTATCTTTTGTACGCGCTGGGGAATCTGTCTAGCCTTGTCAAGCCCAAAAATTAGCAACAGTAGTAGAACCAGGATAACGACGAACTCATAGAGGATCAGCATGCCTGCTTGTTTCAGGCCGAAATCCTCACGCCATTGAGGATTCGCAAAGAAGTAGCAGAACGGTGCCACCACTGCAAGCACGAGAAATGTGATGATGCGAAGCATCCCTTCGGCCACTGGGGAATCTACCTTTTCAAACTCTCGCACCTCGCGAGTTTGAGACGATCCCATTGCTTCCAGTTTCTCTGGTAGCTGTTAGCTGCTCGCGCTAAAAGACTTCTAGACTTGAGCCACTCGCAACTGAGTTTTGGACAGATCACAGAAATTCAGCACGGGTAGATGTATGTATA
This sequence comes from Durusdinium trenchii, assembly GCA_963970005.1. Classification (NCBI taxonomy): domain Eukaryota; class Dinophyceae; order Suessiales; family Symbiodiniaceae; genus Durusdinium; species Durusdinium trenchii. Next base: position 426,882 of record CAXAMN010024895.1, read on the forward strand.
TGAGGTTGCTAGAATTGATACGTCAATATTAAGATTTCCTTTTCTCATCCCTGATTGTAACCCGTCATAATCAACCTCAAATTCCTCAATCAACTCTCTTCCCCCCAACCATGGCGCTCTTCCTCGAAATCTGGGGAACCCATCCCAACCCCCTCTTCCCTCCAAAACGCCCGGCGCTCCGCTCCTGCTCCACCGTCCAGGCCACCGTCGGGGTGCCGGTGAGGTTGGGCAAAGCACCGCAAGTCTCCCGCGACACATCGTCCGCCTCGTCGGCGATGTACCTGGAACCACGGTGCGGAGGCGACCGTGGGAAGGGGTGGGAAGGGGCGACCGTAACTTGGGGGGCACGAAAGAGCGGAGAAGTTGCAAAAGGGAACTATAGAAAAGCGTGGGTTTTGCCGTTAATGCAATTTGGAGTGAGATCACCAGAACCACCTGAAAAAAAAAAAAAAAAAAAAATTGGCAAAGAATCGAACATCGAATTGAGCCTGCCGAAACCGAAACCCCCAAACAAGATGTCTCAGAATCCGCCCTGGGACCCCCCCTCCACCATTCCACCCTTTTTGCGTCCAGTTCACACCACCCGCCGCAGGCGCCCCGTGGCCCTGAGCAGCTCCACTGCCGGGCGGAGCAAGTCGCGGGAGGGTGGCTGCAGGCTGAAGCAGAAGCGACACCTGCGGAAGGACGTCTTGAATTAGGTCTTTGGGTAAAAGAAAATAGGTTTAAACGTTTAAGCACAACAACAACAACAACAACAACAACAACAACAACAACAAACAACAAACAACAAACAACAAACAACAAACAACAAACAA
>CAXAMN010024895.1:427706-439719 GCA_963970005.1 Durusdinium trenchii
CAGCAGCAGCAGCAGCACCAGCACCAGCAACAGCAGCAGCAGCAGCAACAACAACAACAACACAAACTCCTCAAAGCTGCGTCTGGAGTCTTGGTCCACACCAATGTCACTTCCAAAGGTTCGTTTCGCACACCGCGGCGGACTGGACCGGCTTCACAGACGTTCCGACCTCCGTGCCCACTCCGATGGGGGATGGGTCGTCCAACCTGGGAGCCCGACCGACCTTCCAGTCTCCTGGTGCCACCGGTGGGTCTCCAGATCTGCACCTTGAGGAGGGCCCTTCCCGCGGACAGGTGCTGTATCTGGTTGGGAGTTGGTGCCGGAAGATCTGGCGGCTTTCTCTTTAGGAGTTGGCACCGGAAAGGGCTTCTCCAATATCCTACTGCTGAGAATTGTGCTGAGTGGCTCCCCAGCTTCCGCGCGTGGCCTCCATCGCCGAATCATTGGCTACTCCGTCCAGGTCGCCCACCCATGCATAGAATTCTCCCACTGCCCTACCCCCCCCCTCGTTCGGCTTCCTGGTCGGAGGCTTTTGGGTAGTAGGCTTCATGCAAAATCTCATAAGGTCTAGAGTCTAGTAGGTTTGGGACCCCTTCATTTCAACATGATACAACAAGTGATAAAGAGAAAGCGCCTGGAGGTCTCGGCGCCGCGGGGGGTGAGCACCAGGGCCTCCAAGCGCTCGGCCATGTCCTCGGGCGAAGGTGTGGAACAGCACCGCAGCACCGCAGCTGCAGGGGACCAAGTAGCTACGTCGACCGACCGAGCCCCCCTGAAACTGGAAGGGGAGGATGGACAACAGTGAACCTCGTTTTCGGAGCGATTGAGCACCCTTTCAGGGGGCCTTGGTATGTAATAGATAGACCATGTTGAGACACCCCCAACAACCAAGCAACCAAGTGGTTTCCAGGACTGAACCGCCAGGATGGACGCAAATCGGGTGTGATCAACTTCAAGAGGATTCACCTGAAAATGAAGCCCTCTTACCCTTCAAGAAAGCCCAACCCCCAACCCCTCCTTCTCCTTCTCCTTCTCCTTCTCCTTCTCCTCCTCACCTGGCAGCCATCAAAATGCACAGCTGAGCATCTGCCATGTTCTCCAGTCCATCTGGCGCCAAGAAGAGGCTGACATTGTGGTCGTAAGCCAAGCGCTGCATCGCCGACGGAAACAGCTCCTGACTTTGCGACCCCGACGACCTTTGGAGAGGTGATCTAGAAAAATATGGTGGTGTGCCGACGCTTCAAGGATTCAAAGTATTTCGGTGTTTCCAGTGGTTTTTCAATGGCTTGGTGATGCTACTGGTACTGGCTAGGCTCTTTGTGTTCCCGCTCTAAAGCCTCCCATCATTGGCATCCCATGATGGCACACGCAAGCGACGCACAGGCAACGCAGCGCGCCCACCACGAGATCCCACGCCCTTTCCATCCACCACGAGATCTTCCGAGTGTCCACCTTCCCTTGAGTGTCCAGCACCAGCAGCTCAACTGCTCGGCGTGTCTCCCCCATGCACAGCCCACCACGAACACGGTTCACCCACCTCGGGCGTCGCGGGCGCCCGCGTTGGTGGCGCTGCTGGTGGGACCGTCCCACCGACGGGTCAACATGGACGACGTTTCGATTGGATTCGTCCACGGGATCCCTCAGTCTCCTCCGAGCCTCCCGTTGTTTCGGAACGAAGAAAAGGAGGCCCAAACGACAAAAAACGAGTCACCTCTTCGCCACGCCTGCAACGTCCCCAAGTCCTTCCAAGTCCCCACCATCCATCCGGGATCCCCAAGAAGATCAAGCATGCGATTCAGTCGCGCGTTGAATCCCCCGACAGCCAAGCTCCAAGCTCCCGGCCTCAGCAGTTGCTCCAAGGTGGAGACGATGACCTGTGCCATCGCATCGTCGGGACCACCGGAGGTCAAGGACAAAGCCATCCCAATCTTCACCTCAGCTGGTGAAGAAGACAGGGAGAGGGAGGAGGAGGAGGAGGAAGAAGAAGAAGAAGAAGAATTCGGGATGGTCGTTCACATCTCCAAACTTATGGCACTTCTGAAGCGTCCCACCAGTCATCTGTGCGTGACTGGCCCTGTCTCAGGGCCAAACAGGGCCCTGTCTTGCCAAACAGGAAGGGTCGTTTGACCTGGTCGCTTGCTCTTGTTGAAACGAAGACGGAGAAACGCACCGGAGAAAAAGGCCGAGCACCGGCAGTTACGGTGGGACCGGTCTCCAAAAGTTCACCGTTTTGCGGTTGAGGTGCTTTTTTGGGGTCGAAAGCATTCAGAAACACTTCGTCACAGTGACGAGTGTCACACCCAAAAAACATCTCGCAGCATCTCGCTGTTGCATCTTGCTGTCGCACTTTAGAATCTTGAACTTTCCAAACCAATTCCACCTCCCCAAAAACTCCCCTGTTTCTCCGCCAGTCACTCACGTCCCGCAGCACCCAACCGAGCCACGGGAGGACCCAGCGGCCAGTCGCCACAGGCGTCGGTGGTGTTCCCGACGTAGGAGGCCTTCGCAGCACCTCCCAGGCGGAGTTCAAACCAGTCTTGCTTCCTGAGCGCTGAAGCAAGGAAACGCGTGAAGCAGGCCGTGAAGCGGAACCTCAGCAAGGTGATTTAATTTGAGGGGAAGAAACATCAGACCATCTCCGGCTGTGTTGATTCAATGAAAAGAACAATGAGCTTTGGAAGCAGAACAGCTATATTAGATAGCTGGAGCGTCCCAGGTGTTTTGGTCGCCCGGAACCTCGAAACCGGAGCCATTCGGGCAAGGGTACCACCGAAGTTGTGCCTCAGTGTCAGATCATTGCAAGGATGGAGGAACATGCTGTTTAGGGATCATAGGCTTCAAACTCTCACTGTGTGAGTCCAGTGAAGACCAACCCAGCAACCCAATTGACTCAAGCGTCACCATTCTGAAACGCTTGAGTCAGCTAGTCAGATCCAATGCCACCGGAACGACGATCCGCCACTGGAACCCCGCGGGTTACCCGCTCGCCGTTGAGCCGCTCGGGCAGGGCTGGCTCGGAGGAGCACGTCGGCGCGTCCACGCCCCCCCGCGCAGCGCGGCGTTTGGCCCGCGGGGCAGCCGGCAAACTGCCCGCAGCGGTGGCATCCTGCAGATCTGGCGTGGAAAAAGCGCCGGGGTAAGCAAGGACGAGGTGCAGTAGGTAGACATTTGTAGCGTTTGGGCAGAGCAGTGGAGTGGTAGAGTTCTGAGTTCCAACGGCCTAGGCCTCAGAAATTTATCTCCCAGCTCTTGCATCATGAGAGGGTTCTTACTGTGTTGGGGGCAGCAAACGGTTTTGGTTCACAGATGTCGAAGCGTCCGCGCTTCGCGTCTCCCCCTTTCATTTGGCACAAACTTCCTCTGCAAGATTGGACACTACTCACTACGTGCTCAACGACGACAACAACAACAACAACCACAACCACAACCACAACGACAACGACAACAACAACAACAACAACACTCCGTTGACGGTGTTGAATCAGATCATAAAAAAGGAATCAATCTGTTTACAGCATAATAAGCAGCGACGATATGTGCAATTGTCAATTGTGCATTACACAAATATCATCAAATATATGTTTTTTGCGGCACCAAGTGCGTGCTGTTCGCATCAAGCTATAACCTGGACTTTCCAACAGGTGGTTTTTTCGACCCTTCCCAACTGTCTTCACCAGGACAAGTCCATAATCCATTGGATCTCCGCAAAAACAGCTGACCAGCTCAGCTGACCCTGCTGACAGACCTACTGGACATTGCAGCAAAAGCAGAAAATGCCATACAAGTCCCCTCGCCCTGAACTTCCAATGACTCGTTTGACCCCACCTTTCAGTCCTGGACTCTCGGGGAAAAATGAGCCAAACTTGGACTCTCAGGGAAAAATGAGCTCATCAATGGGTCCCCTTGCCACCTTCCCATCCATCTCACCGTCCCTCCTGGCCGAGGCTTAGGACAGTCCAGGGTCCCCGCGTGGTGGTACTCCAGCAGGCCCACCGACACGGACTTGCTGCTGCGCTCCAACGACACCCGAAGCTGCACCGCTTGGAGGACCTCCTGACCGGACCAAGACTTTCCGATGTCGGGCCCAACGGGACCGAGGGTCGAACTGGGTTAGGTGGAGGTGTAGCACATGGCACCAGACTGTTCCCCAACTTGGCCATTGAGATGTAGATGTTTAACTTATGAACTATACTGTGCAACTTAGGCAGCAGACTTTTGGAAGGAGATGGAGGACTTCTTCTTGGATCCACCACAAAACCGGTTCTGGAGAATGGTGTTCGACACTCCTTAAAGGTTGCCAAGATAGAGCTTTGATGGAGGCGCAAGACTACCTACCTGGAAGCAGCCTGCTAACAGGTCAATCTACGGGTGTGCCTAGAATTGGGACACCGCACAGGTCGCCTCTACTGAAAAAGATAAAAAACTGGAAAATGCGTGTTCAACATGCCATTTGGCGCCATCACCCCATACAGCTAGCCCCACGCGTCCCACCTCAATCCGCAACATCTCCTGGACGCCCACCTGTGCGCGTCGGGTGAAACTGCCCGCACCCCAGTCGACCCGGCGCGGGACCCGGAGAGTCTCGCTCACCGGGACCTCGTTTGGGGCTCCAGGACCGTCGGATCGAAAGGACCGTCACGAACGAAACGAACGAAAGAGGTGTTCGTCAAGGGGAACGAAACAAGAAACAGAGGTTGTTCATCAGCTCTCGAGCTCCAGCTACCACCCGGTGAGTTTAGACTCGGTCAACGGGGCCCCGGCAAAATAACAGGATGGATGGCTGCATTGGAACAGTTGCAACACCATTCTTCATATTCTTCGAGAACCTCGGGATCTTTTGGATCTTGTGGTGAACAAACATCTTCCGCTCACGCCTTTTCTCGAAAACAGGACATCCCCCGTGCTCGCCCACAGAAGCTCGCTGTTCTCGCTCGCTCTGGACCCTCGCTTTCGGGAAGGTTGGGTGCCTCTCGTCTTTCGGAGAGGTCCCGCTGAACGCGGCGGATCCGCTGGTGACACCCTATACGAGCGCGAAAGACCATTCCATTTCATCCCGGTATGCTCCTTCTGTTCGACCTGGTTATGCTGGTTCTGTAGGTCTTAGTAAAACGATGGTTGTTCGGCAAAGACTATGAAATCAATGGTGCTTTGGACTCCTGGGGGGGATGTGAACAGATTCGCAAAGCACCCCAAAAAGCCGATCGAGAGGTGGAAAACCCTCAACCCTCCGGGTGACCGCTGAAGTTTGGTGTCAGATGTTGGGGAATCCCAAGCGAGTCTGGTCAACCCCCAAGCGATCTCGATTCTTCCTTCGCGGCCTCATAGCGGCCGCCCCTTCCCCTCCTCACACGCGCTTGTTCCAACAAGCACAACCTGTCCCCGTCCCCGAACCTGAAGGAAGTCTCTGGAGAGGAAGGACACGGACATCCCCTGGACGTCGTGTCAGTAGTCGGACTCATTGCACGAGCTGCGGACGGGGCAGCTCGGAAGGCCCACCAGGCAGTGCCCCGTCTCGTTCAGCAGCCACAAATGCCTCGGGTTTCTCCGGCTAAGAAGCAACGCGTCGAGACTGAGAAGGAAACCAAACAACAAAAGGCCGAGTCCGTGGCGGCTTAATGAATATTAATGATTCTTTGATTCTTCCAAACAAAGTCCAGGCATGGAGACATGTGATGTGGAGCCCTGACCGCCTGACCTCCCCTGAAAGCTCGTGGTGGAACCCAACAGCCCATTCTCTTGATGGTTTTATTTGTCTTTTCACCATTGATCACAGGCTCTTGCAAATCAACTTGAAACACGGCCGCTTTTCAGTCCTCTCTTCTTCCCAGTCGCATGCGATTGCTCGAGGCCGAGGTCAGCCAAAGCTCGAAGTTCCGATATCCCACGGGCACTTGCCCCACCTCTGCAGACCACGCGCCCGACACGTCCAGGCGCACGCTGCCGTTCCTGACAGCCGCGGGAGCCCGACCCGCCCCGGGAGGTGGAGGGAAGTGAAGCACTCGGGGAGCGCCATCCAGGCGCCCTCCGGGCGCAACCGGCTCCAGCGCTCGCTTGGGGGATGACGACGCAAAAGCCAAGTCTCCCTGGCGTGCAACTCAACACTAGGCGCTCAGCTTGGTACTCAGAGGGCGGGCAGAGAGAGGCACAGCGGGCAGCCAAACAAGCCTCAGTGTGAGAAGTGGGAATTCATGTTTATACACGTGCAGATAGAGAAATCCTCAAGTAGATTTGTGATCGGAGATTCAGCAAATAGATTGCCCCTTTGGGTGCTTCCAGGTTCTTCTTCTGTATGAGGAGAGTAACTCCCCAAAGCCTCTGCTTCTTCACCTCAAAGCAAATTCAGCATCCTGGACCCTGAAGAGTTTACTAATTTTTGAACTGTTGGGTTTGTGAACGCAAAAAAAACGCAAAAAGACGCAAAAAGCCGCAAATCCTGAAAAGCGGGCTGAATGTTCCAGTTGGTCCAATCGTGAAGAAATCACTGAGTGGAGGACAAGATCATATATCAAGAGCAGATTCTTCACCGCTCCATGCTTGGCTTTAAGATACGCATGATCTCCCTTGTAGAATCACCTCTTAAGAAACACGATCGACGATAGATGTGCAAATCCATGCTTATCAATTCTTTTTACACCTGTCCATCCTGTCACAGATTTTGACACCAAACTTGGCGTTTCTTTGGCATAATTATATAGATCCATCATGATCTGTCAATGAGCTGCCAAATGAAATCCCACATGCCATATGCATGTGTTTTGGTGTGGATTCAATACTATTGCTTTCAATATATTTCATACATGGTCACACTTTTCCCTGCACAACCACAAAAGAAGCGTGCGCAAATATCCGCAAAGAATACGCAAATATCGCAAAAAGTACGCAAAACCCCGCAAAAGTGCACAAAGTGGGATTTCTGTGCAGTTTCAAATTTAGCAATTTAGTGGCCTACCATCATGAGAAGATTTGACCTGGAGCTCGTGGGATGGAGCAAACTAGTGTGAATGCTTGCCACATACGGCAATCTTGAAGTTTCACCATATCCTGTAGGCGGTTGACAAGTACCCAGGGTGGCAATTGGCTAGAAGTGTACTACACACTCAAAGAGCCGAAGTCATGATATTGTATCGTACAACTCTTCATCAACTCCTCGTATGGCTCAAAGATGCGTACATAGGTGATCATGCACCAAGCATAGATGTGCTTGCTGGTGGGAGTCATTTAAGAAAGCGTCCAGTTTTGCTTTGGAGTGTACAGTTTTGGCTTGAATCGTTTAGATTGGCATTGAAGTGTTCCAAACGGCCCAAAAGGATAGAAATGCCAAACGTACAGAAATTATTGCACTTTCAAGGGTTCAGGATGGGTTGGTTTCCGGGTCGGTGTCCACTAGGACCATTGGGTGCCTTCTACTTATATTGTATATATAATATATATTATATAGCCAGACAGTTAGACAAACCCAGATGAAGCCTCCTTGCTGGGCAACAATGAAGAGAAAAACATCGGCATGTCAGCATGTCCATTTGGCTAGTGTCCTTTTTGGACGAACACCCAGCTTTGTCTGGGCTTCCCAGCCAAAACAGTTCCCCATCGGAAGACCATCGGCGCACGGCGCACGGCGCAGAGCGCACAGCACGCCACAGGAAGGGGAGGCCGCACCACGCATCACAAAGGGATAGGTGCTAAATGTGTTTGTTCATCATGACTTTTGCAAAGAAAAATTGAAATGAATGCTACCGCTTGAAGTTTTTGAACATGCTGCAGGAGTTCTTCATCTCGGCAGAACAGCTGAAGCTTTTGGTTTGAAAATCCTAAACGATCAGACTCGAGGCATCGTGAGACCCTCTTAGCCCCAAATTTATGCCAACGACCCGTCGCCTGACCGACTTCACCCCCCGTCTTGGGAGGCGCTTGCGTCTCAGGGCTTGGGAGGCTGCGACTGAGAAAAACACCGTGGAGAACGAACGAAGCCGTGGTGGATTTCGACCACCACCATTGATTTAAGGGTCCGGAGTCCTTGCATCTCGTGACCCAACATCCATTGTTTGACGATAGACTTTTTTCAATGATAACAAGATCCGGGAAAAACCATGTTTAGATTTTCTTGCAAGGCTAGGGCATGACGGCTGAAGTTGACGTACAACGAACCAATGGGTGTGAAGAAGGCGAGAACATCTCAAAACATGTTTGTCATAGTGCACAGACCAAGAAAACAATCAGACTAACATCTCCAGACAAAAGGTCTAATGATTGAATCCTGACCTGCAATGACCGCAAGCCAAACATCCCACTAGTACTTCAAATCTGCCGCCCAACCCTTCCACTCTTTCCACATCTTTCCACCCTTTCCGCCCATCCTTTGTGCCCACAAGAAGCCCATCCTCACCAGTTCTTCCGCACCAGAGGACGCCAAAAGTTCTGCTCTTCTCTTCCGCCCACTCAAAAATGGCGCCCATTTGCCACAAAAATGGCGCCGACCCTGTCATCCTCACTCACCTTCCCCACCTTCCGTCTCCCGGAGGCCCGTCTCGCGCCCTAGATCCCTCTCCTCGCTTCTCCGGGGAGGCCCTGCGAGTCCACCGAGTCCAGCGCCACCAGCGAGAGCTCTGAAACCTCCCAAGAAGCGGCCGGCGGGGGAGAGAGGGAGGTGCAGGTGCGGAGAGGGAGAGGGAGAGCGGGAGAGCGAGAGAGAGAGAGACAGACAGACAGACAGACAGACAGACAGACGGACGGACGGACGGACGGACGGACCGACGGACGGACGGACGGACGGACGGACGGACAGACAGACAGACAGAAAGAAAGAAAGAAAGCGGGGTGGGCTTCATGTGGTGTTCCTTGTTCCTCCCAAGGAAATTCCCCAAATCTGAAAAAAAAAACAATATGGAATCATAGGGCCTGGTCAGTTCTTGGTGCGACACGTGTCGGTTTCTTCCCGGAGAGGCTGGACCAAAAAGAGCGATCGCGGAACGAAGCCAAAGACCGGCAGCTCCCGTGACTGTGGGGTGGTGATTGCCACTCTGAATTGGCAATCCCTTCTCGCATGAGCTGCCGGATTCATGTTCCATGCTCGGAATTCGATGCGAAGCCGAAGGAACCGAGGTGTTGGGTGGTTTGGCTTCGGACCCAATCAAGTGAATTGGAGGACTCGGTCTTTATGGAGCCCTTGGGCTTTCTTCGGAAGGAGTGGCCAGCATGGGTTGTGGACAGACTCCATCGGCGGACAGAAGTAGCTCCGGTTCTCCAGGTGAACGCGGAGCCAAAGCGATAGAGGCTTGAGCCATTGGCTATAGCACTTGGAATCTGCTTGCTCTTGCTGGCACCTAGCAGCTATGGCAGCTACCAGGTCGACCAAGTCCGGCCTACGAAACCCTTCGTTTCAGGTCAGGACCCGTCCGGTTCAGGCCTGCAGGCGACCCTTCCAATGTCCTGGCGTGCGACCGCCACACACATGTCTCGTTTCTTTGCTGAGAACTCGACTTGGGACAACAACCGATCCGTGGATGGTCCTTTGGAAAGTCCCGAAACTTCGAAGATCAAAGAAAGACTGTATGATATGTAATTGTGACAGTATATATATATATATTAATCTTGTCTCTCTATCTATATATATATATAAGTAGGTCAGTAGGTCAATCCATCGTTCAGATGTCGGGATGAACCGAAACCCAGTGAATTCGGCGCCCGGTTCAACCTCTCCTGGACGGTGTCGCAGGGGCCCGCCGGCCAACTGGAAACCACCTGCAGTTGAGACCAGGGAGCCTAGTTTTTCCAGATGTCAAACCAACAAAACGACAAAAAAGAACAAGCATGAGTCAGGGTCCTGGTCGCTTAAATCGCTCACGGAGAAAAAAAAAAGAAAACTTTCACCTGGCCAAAATCCAGCCAATCTATACCCGGTCTGATCCCCTTCCCTCGCAAGTCTTCTGGAAGCAAAGCCAGCCAAAATCAAGCCATTGACCCGGTGAATTCAGAGCCCAAACCTTTAGCAGCTCCCAGTGAACTGGGGCGTGGTCCCAGTGAACTCGTGAAAGCGCGGTGGGTGACAGGGTGACGTTGCCAGACGGTCGGTGCCGTGTCACCACCCAAGAAGCCCGACCAACTCCACGAAGCCTTGAAACCTGTCCTGTCGGAACATCTGGGTGACACGTGAACAACACCCTTCCAAGCACAAAACAAAGGAAGCCAATGAAACGGAATCGAACAGTGCATTCAAAACTAGCCGTGTGAGCCTGAGCCCTGCGCCTATGAAGCCTTTTAGGCCTACCAGCAGAGGTTGAAGAACCCTATAGGCCTATAGGCTATCCTACAGGTACCCCAGTAGGGTCCTATAAGGTCACTTAACCTCTGTTGGTAGTTCCTTTGCCGGAGCGCACCAGTGGTTTCTTGCGGGACCAGGGATGGCCAAGGCACTGGAGGCACTGGAGTCTTGGGACTTCACTTCACTCTGGATTCTGGATGGTGGATTCAATGACCAAAAGCGGGCACTGGGCATCCTCCACCTCCATGAACCTCGTACCCTCAATCGGCACAAGTTCGGTAACCTGCGCTTGCTTCGTTCGGCCAAGCCACAGCAAAGGGCCAGACCAGCTTCGTCTTCGTGCCCTCGCGACGTTTCTCAGGTCAAAACTCGCAGGAGAATTCTCCCATTTTGATGAGAGTGGTGTCAAACGTCAAGTCGAGCGAATCAGGTCCCTACTTTCCTGCCGTTCTGGGTGAAACGAAGCTGAAACCACCTGTTGATGCACCGAATGTATTTTGTTCTTTTTCCTCCCAAGGCTTTCAAAAGTAGACCCGAGACCGAAAGTGGCCACGTGTTGAGAGACAGACTCAACTCATTGGAGACTCAAACTCCGCGATGGAGGTGGAAGGTTCGATGGAACAAACAGGATCCCCCAACAGGTCCAAATAGTTGAGGGTCGTTGTCTCTATAAATAGATTCAAACAGCTCCAAATATCCAGAGTCTTCCTTGACCCTACCCCTGCGTGCCTTCTCCGAACGTGGGCACATACACCATGATCTGCTGTAGCCGCGCACGCACCGTCCACGCCACCTGCACTCCTCCGCTGCTGTCGCCCCCATGGCGCGTCGACGCCGGAGCCGCACGCGCGGCAATGGCGTTCTTCATGGTGCACCCGCAAAGGAGGACGTCGCCTCAGCTGGGAGGGCGTCGCTCGAGAAGCACCCAAACTGTTCACCTCACCATGGAGGCCATTGCTATTAGGTTGGAGGCCATCGCTTCCAGAAGATCCGTCCCGGGTCGTGTGTCAACAAAGACACCCCCCGAAGGAGGATGACCTGGAAGCCACACCGAGTCAATGACATCGGAACGAGACTGGCGGGAGAAGCGAGATCGGCGCTTAGGCCGCTTGTTGCACGGAATTCAGGAACATAGAGAGTTTGCGGGTTTTCATGGACATGTCAAACGACCGGTGTGTTCACCGGTCTGCTAGGTGCCTCATCTCAAGTCTTAGCTTGAAAGACCTGACATCATCTCCCAGATGTGAAAGAAAACGCGATCGGTTGGTGGAACCCGATCGGAGGACCGATGATCGACCGAATGCCTCTGATCGCGGCACCTCATGCCTCTGATGCGCACTCCCGGACACCCCCGATCCACAAAAGGACCCTTAATTGTTTTTTCGCTGCTAGAAAAATAGACACCTGTGATAGGAGTTCCTGCAGCAAGGAACCTATTCCAACCCTATCTGCCATGGCACTGAAGAGCTGCCAATAAGCGATGATGTCCAACTTGGCGAGTGCCAGAGAGACATCACCTCCTGTGAAACTGTTTGGGTTTCGGGGGTTTGGCGTCGTGTTTTCTGCAATGTGCGTGGGTGATGTCCGAGGGTCCAGCATGTCACATGGTGTTCTGCGACGGGAACCGGGGCTTTTGGCATCGGTAGGGAGGCTTTGGCGAAAATGAAGGAAGGATAAAGGGAACAAAGGCGCGGTCACCAAGACTACTAGTACCACTTCTGCCACAACTGCAAATTGCTACTACTAACTACTACT
>CAXAMN010024895.1:451449-470465 GCA_963970005.1 Durusdinium trenchii
GTTGATGCTTCTAAGTCAGTTCAACGCTGTCTCATACGTTGTTTTGCAGTAAAGTGCTAATGCATTCGGCTAATGCAGTAACTACCCTTAAAGTGCTAATGCACACCGCGAAGCAGCCTGAAATCGCGCTCCACGGAGCAACCTTCTCAAGTGTGTGTGTGTGTTTGGTGCGGCGGAAAAAAGGTGTGTTCTTTCGGGGTTCTGCGGTCCCGTCTTGGTATTGCAAAATGGTAGGGCCATTGGGCAGGTGAAGTCGGGGGGGATCCAGACACATCGCTCCAACAATGCCCCCCCGGACCCTCCGGTAGGTACCAGTAGGAGAATGTGTTCCGCGAAAAATCCCTCGTGTTGCAGGTGAAGCCTGGCGAATGTGGTCTCATGCTGACAGGATTGGCAAGATCCATGATCCTGTATAAATCCTTCATCTGCTCACAGGGTCTGATTCTTGCAGGCGGGGGAATGGACTAGTCTCTAGTCACTAGTCTTTGCCCCAAAAACCTCTGTCTCGATCTGAGCCCGCCGGCTACAGGCTAAGCTCACCATGAGGAAGAAGCTATGCCGGGCCTCAGGCTGTGTGGGGCCCGGGCCGTGGTCCAACCAATCGGTTCGACTCGGCGTTTGGCGGCTGGAGGAGATGGCTTTTTGGGGATTGGGTCCGAAAGGATGTTGGGGAGATGTCACCCACAAGGCGGTTCCAGAGGTTCAGCACGACCACACTGCAACAAAAAGTCCAGGATTGTGTCCTTCCACCCTGATTCCAAGCGGTTCGTCGCTTGCTACACTGAGGCTGTTTTCTCAAGACCATGGGCTTGAGTCGTTCTTCAGACTGCGACTGGAAAAAGAACCTTTAGGGTCCGGATCTGATCCATGTTCAGCGCCTGAACGATTGGAACACCGTCACCAACATTCTGTCCTCATCCTTTACACCAGCCTTGCCACAAGACCTCGGTCGAACACCAACCCTGACCTCTCTCGCTCCCAACCCCATCCCTGGTGATCCGACGGATCGGTCTCCCGGCCGTGGGATCCCTCAGCAGCATGTCATAGGAGGTGTGAGTCTCCGAACACATGCACCGATGGGAGGAGAACACCAAGCCGCCTCCCGCAACGCCGGACACGGAACACCGGCGGTTGGTCGGTCGTTCGGACGATCCAACGGCGCGCGCAGGGGCACCACAGGTCATCCGGGGAACTCCCACACCAGGAAGCCCGCGGTTTGGTGGTCAGTCAAGTCTCTTTGTTGTGGCCCAGCATGGTGCGGACAAAAATGGGCAGACAGTGTGGATACGTGTGGATGTGATTTTGGTGCCAACTCACGAAACCTGCCCCGAAGCCAAAGAAAAACCATTGCGCTAAACAATTGAAAGCAAGTATTTTTGGAACACCCACAACCAGCTTGTACGTACTGCATTTACTTCCATATGCTTCCGTGGGGATACATTTTCGGCCAAGAAGTGTCCACGTGCGACCTCAATGAACAGTCCATGAGGGTGTTGGTTCTTTCTCTTTCTTTCAGCCTCTGTATTGGGGAAACCCAGCGGCCGGGTCCCATCAACCAAACGTCGGGCCCATTTTGGGCCGGTCCGGCGTTTTCCACTCGAGTCCCTGGTCCCTTCGTCGTCCACGCACCGTCAGGTTCAAACCATCCGTTTTTTGCGTGAGATGACTGGGTGCGTAGCCGCTGCCGCTACTAAGGACCAAGGTCACCTGTCAAAGGATCAGCAAGATCCAACAAAAGGGGTTAGCGCTGGCAGTGCTGGCCACCCTCCAACCAAAAGGGCAAGGCTACAGCTGCAAACTGGATCTTGTCCACCCCTGTTTCATGATGTCCTGCCCCCTCCTCCTCATTCGGCTCTTCTGCTTTAAGGACGATTATTGCTCTATTCCTCGAACCAGGCCCAGGCGCCAAGCTGGCACAGTAAAGAACTTGGGGGTCCTCAGGCTGTTCAAGGAGGAGCAGCCTTCAACTGCCGAGCTTGGAAACCTAGCCACTGACCTAGGGATGGTCAAGCTTTCCAAGGCACAGCAGCCTTGGAAAGCGAAGTCCCCAATCTCCATCAGAGACTTAGGGATGCTCAAGCTTACTAGCGACGTGCAGTCTTGGAAAGTAAACCTCCAGATCTCCCTCACTGAGTCAGGGATGGTCACACTTGTTAAGGACCTGCAACCTGCAAAGGCGCTCTCCCCAATAGTCGTTACAGACTTGGGGATGACCACACTTTCCAATGACTCGCAGTCTTTGAAGGCCCCCACCCCAACGACACTCACAGAGTTGGGGAGGCTCAACCTGGTCAAGGACCTGCAAGTTTGAAAGGCAAGGTCTGCAATCGATCTCACCGAGTGAGGAATCGCCAAGCTGTGCAAAGAGCCGCAGCATGCAAAGGTCCGGCCTTTGATGCAGGTCACCAGGTCAGGTATCTGTAGGCTTGTCAAAGAGCTGCAACCTTCAAAAGCCGAGTCTTCAATGGACGTGACAGAGGGCGGAATGCATAAACTCTTCAGCGAGCTGCAGCCTGCGAATGTCTCGTGTTCGATGCTAGTCCAGGAGTCTGGTAGTGTCAGGCTTACCAAAGAGCTGCAGTTCGCAAAGGCACGGATCCCCACTGTCATGTGCGAATTGTTGGAAATTGTCAAGTTTGACAGCAATCTGCAACCTTCAAAGGCAGAGTGTCCAATTGTAATCACGCAGTCGGGGATGCTCAAATTTCGTAGGGTGCTGCAATCTGCAAAGGCCCGCACACCAAGCGAGGCAACGGATCTGGGGATTGACACTTCTGCCAAAGAGCTACAGGCTGTAAATGCAAAGTCTCCGACTGAAGTCACTGAGCACGGAATCAGCACAATCATCAAAGCCTTGCATTCAGCAAAGGCGCCCCTCTGAACAGAAGACGCTCACTGGGCTTGCGGCTCGCCGAGTCTTTGCTGCAACACCTTTCAATGTCGGTGGTGAAAACCACATCTACCACTGTATCAGCAGAAATCTTTGCCTGTGCCACTGTTTGATCCTCGTTTGACAGCCGCCTGTTCCCAACGAGCACTTGAACAATCGAGACTTTTCGGGCCAAGTCATCTTCCTGCAACGCTTTAAGCTTCTGCTTCATCTGCCAAATCGGCATGTCCGGTGTGACCTCCACATCAGTCACTACCTCACTCATCTGCCGCACAGGAACCAAGATCGCCATGACCACCGAACTTCGCGTGATTTATGGACATAAACTCGCTCACCAAACCAAATAGGATCTTCACCAAACATGCATGGGTGGGTGGCTTTCCTGTGTATGGAGCGAGGATATGGGAGGATCTCTTCGTGCCGTCTAGGGTGCCCTTCTGCCACGAGAACGCTCCCCAGCGGCTCAATCGATGCCTTTCTCAATCGATGGACACGTCGATTCCACCGGGGTTCTCTTGGTTTGCTATGGTTTTCCCCCTGGATGGCGCAGGAGGACACACCCAGAAGCCTGCACCCTAGCGTCATTTTGAGATGAGTTCAAAAGAACAGAACCTAATTAGGCACTTTCAAAGGTCAATACCGGGTCGTTTTGTATGACCAACTCCAGCAAAACGAGGTCGCTTCCTGATCTTGAGGGTGTTGCTCTTTATTGTGGTCTCACAATCCCCTCGCCCCTCCGCTGCCTGCGCCGTCCTCCTCCGCCTTGGGCGCCAGCAGCGCCAGACGCCGCTCGCGCAGCGTGGCGCGCAAGGCGGTCTGGGCCTCGAAGGCGACCTGACAGGCCCAGCGAACCGGACGCGTTGGACCCGTGGGACCCGTGGGACCGCAAAGAACCCCATCGGCCCCCGGTTCGTCGCGGGGCCCTTGGCTCCGTTCGGGCCTAAGGCCAGGAGCCCCGCTCTCGTAGCTTCGTAGCTTACCATGCGCGATCTGGGACAAACACGGGACATGGGAAACGAGGAAACTCACCTGGTGCTGGAGTCATTGTTCTTCGACGGTGACTGTTCAGGTATCGACGGCGATCTGGTATGTCCCATCGGGTTTTACCGTCAATGGTTCAATGGATGGACGACGCCGACCTGGATCCGAGATGGGTCCGGCTCCCTCCGCGTTCAGAAAAGTACAACCGGGACCAGGTCGGACCAATGCCACACATCACAACAATGGGAAACCATGAAGATGTGCGGCCTGCACTGAAGTGCTTGGTTTGAGGCAGTTGTCAGCTTGGCAAGACAATCCTTGAAAAGAAGCGTTCTGTTGGCGGAGTTGATGCTCTCATGGCCATTTTGCACCTGATCAGCGTGGTAAATCTGAAATCAAGTCAAGAAAACCGCAAGCGCCTCAGTGCTGGGGAAGTCAGGAGGCGCTGATGACCCCAAACCCGGCAGGTTCAGTCGAGACGTGTCGGCCAGGCACCCCACTTGAACTGAGTTCGGTTGGATGGCCGGAGCCCCGAGTAGCCCCTAGTAGCCCCCCCGGTTCCGGGCGACGTCGGACGGTTTCGCCGCGGATGGTCCGGTCTCGTGCAGGGCCAGGCACTAACTGAGGGTCCGCCTCGCCCTGAGGGTCGCGCTCCTCGGAGCATCGGTGCACTCACGTCAGACCGCCACGCGGGTCCAGCGCCGGTGTCGCTGTTCGTGAAGAGGAACGAGCCGGTTGCAGCCGGTTGCGGGTCGAAAAAAAACTGCCCGGCATCACCTCCAGGAACACCTCAAAAAAGCGCGGGATATCTGAGTCACTCCGACTCAGTTCTTGGGGCACGGTGGCCACCCTCTTCACCCAAAAAGGTTCGTTTCACCACCCGCCAGCTCCCGTCAGATCCCCACCTCGCCCAGCTCCAGGTCCTGCTCCCGTGGGCGGACCTGGAGCTAGCCGGTGCAGGTGCGAAGGACCAGAGATGCCTTCCAGCACCGACTTCACAGGTCACCAATTGAAACCTGTTAGGGCCTAACAAATCCTGTTGGAAGGTGGCGGTTGTTGAACAATAATAAGTGTTGCTTTTTCGGGTCTTTTCCTTCAAACAGCCCAAGAAAAATGGAAGCAAGCGAGAAAGCACACCCAGGTTGCAAGCAGAACCCGTGCTTCTGAGTGGTTCAGTGTCAGCTTCCCAACTACACGGCAAGGTGCTTGGCCAATCTTAGAAATTTGGATCGACAAGCATCCTGCATTAGCAGCACCAGTTCGAGCAGTTTATAGCCCCTGACCATGCGTGTACCATCTAACAACCACCCAAACTGGGTGGTGCTGGTATTGGCATAATTGTGAAAGGTTACGTGGAAGATACATGGATCAGTCTTTCGCCCCGCATGTGATTTTGCCCGCGCTCCGCCCGCGCCCCTCCATTCGCCCTTGGCCCGAACGACCCGCTTGGGCCCTCGGACTCCCACGTCCAAGAGCTGCGGCAAGCGCCGAAGCCAGCGCCGGCGGTACGCCGACGCAAGGCCTAGTGCCGTGGGTCCAACACCGGGGCCGAGAGCCCACGGCTGATCATGAAGGGTCCAAGCTACCAGGGCCGAGAGCCCGTCGCAAAAAAATTGAGATCAAGCGAATGAGAACACACCGTTCTGGGGACGAATGAGATCAAGCGAACGGTGTGTTCTTCATCTCAAAAGATGGGGCATTCCCATGAGCGCCAAAGCGAATGAGATGAACTTTCAATCGGCGCCACAGCAGCTCCAACATTCTGTCGACCTTCGACATGACACGTTTCGCGTCGAAAGGTGATTCGAACGCAAAGGTGTGAGTCCGATGGCAAAGTCCTACCCAAAGGTGTGATCACTGGAGCTGAGTTCTTTCTAGGCCAAAGTTGATTGGGCTCCTTGATGATGGAGCTGGCAAGAGCTTGGAGTCGTGGTCGAGACTCCTTCCTGTCTGTGGTGGTGCTTAATTGCAACCCCAAAATTCTTCACGAGTGGCCTCTGCGATGATATCGGAAGCAATCCTAAGATCTTTCGAGCTCAACATCACCCACTTCTCCCCCCACTTCCTCCGCTTTGAAAGGCCTTGTTCGGGTGCTCCCTGCGCAGTTCCCGGCACCGCAGCGTCGAGCTGCACGGACAGCGCCTCCGAAACAAGGGCCCAGTGGGGAGTTGAAGATGAAGGTGGGGCTGGCATGAAAACGGGACGTCTTTTTCCAAACAGCGACCCAACCAATCTCGCTTGGTGTCCAGAGAATTTTTACAGACCCCAAGCAGTCTGCGAACCGCTCCCCTCTGGCCACCTGCCTCCCGAAGCGAGAACCAGCGGCCCCAGCCTGCGACGCTCGACGGCCGACTGTCCAAAGGACCCCTTTAACGCCTTTAAGGACCCAGGGCCAGTGTCCAAAAAGGACCCCCCAAAAAAGGGAAGCCGGCAAGCTCCCTTTGCTGTTCATGTTGTATTGTGCTCTTTTCTTTGCAACACGGTGGCTTTTCGTGGGAAGGGGGGTAATGTTCCGCAAGCTGCTCCTCTTGGCTTCCATGCCCGTGGTGTTTGTCTTCGTGTCTTTCTTTCTTCTGCGGTGTTTTGGTTCTGCCGTTTTGATCTAAATGAACCGTCCCATCTTCGCCCAATTCCAAGACTTTGGAGGGATAAGTGCTGATCCTTTTGAGGTGTTCGTTTTCATACCACTGCTGCCTTCTTCATATCACTGCTATATCAAACAGTCGTTTCATCCCGTTCCATGTGCCAAAAGGTTGGCATCGGGAGTGCCAGAGGGCAGAACGCTGGACGAGGCTGAGAGGCTGAGATTCGTCCTGACATCTCCCGATGCGACCTTTGGGCCGATTCAAGCACACGAACAAGCCCTCCGGTCGGGGGGAGCAAAACACCCTCTTTCTTCGCACCATTCTGGCGCACCCTCCACACGCCATGATCCCCCCCTCTTGGGCCAAGCAGCTCAGCCCGTGCTTCGTAAAAAAGGTCACTTGGGCTATACTGGCCCTCACAGGGCATGACCTCCGGCCGCGGCGGGGGGTTTGAACATCGCGCCGGCGCGAGGATCCGCGCGGCCGGATCACCGAAGTTGCAGGGACGTACGAACATGCTGCACCTACGATCTGGCGACTGGAGCGATCGGAGGAGGCTGCTTCGATCTGGCAGGCTGCTTCGATCCAACTGCTACTTCGATGGTCAATCCTTGGCTGTGATTCCCGCAGTGGACTGAGACCACCACACAATGGGCCTTCAAGACCCAAACAAAAACACCCACACGCCCACGCTGACTCACCTGCATGCCATAGAACCCTCTTCCATCTGTTGGACATGAACCCGTCAAGAACGGACCCCGCATGAAAGGCTTAAGAGCCGCCTGGACCGAACCGCCCAAACCGAACCGCCTGGACCCGCCCCGGTCGCCCCGGTCGGGCAAGGCGAGGACAGCGGGTCCCCCGACGTCGAGGACACCGCCAAGCTCACCAGCGGAAGCTCCTCCAGCTCCTCGAGTCGAGCGCGTTCGCGCTGTGCTGGCTGCGTTCGCTGAACGGAGAGAGCTGGAGGGAATCGTGGGGTGGGAAGCAAAGGAAGCAGAGGTCACATGAGGCCATGGAAAAAGAAGAGGAATTCAAGGAGACCAAAAAAGACAATGAATCCATGGAAAAATTTGTTGGATTCTCAGCTGGGCTGTAGCTGATCGAGGTAGCTCACATGGACGATCCAGGTAGCTCACATGTGTGAATGCAAATGAGCTCCATCCAATGAGAACGATGACCAACTGGATTTGGATGGATTTGGACATCGATGGCTGCCAATCTAGGGAGTGCTCTTTCCAAGGCCATAAGTTGGATTTTGAGACACCGGTTTAAACCAATATTACATGCATGAAGACCCATCATTTTAAGATAAATCATCTGCTGAAACAAGGAAAGGGGAACTTCTCTTGCTAGTGACCTGACCGCGGGTCTGCAGACCGTGACCGGTTTTTAGCTTGGGTCTCCCACTTGCCCGGTCTCCAAAAACCGCCGCAACCGCGACCGGACACCGCGACCGGTGGCGGCGCCTCGAGGGCTTCGGACATCACCCGCGGTGGCCAGTCCGGCAGCTCGCGCCACTTCACCTGGCGCGGTCGCCGTGGCAGGAGTTCTGCTGGGCGGAGCCGCGCCATTCACCGGGGAGGTCGCGCGGCTCCGCCCCCATTTCGGGGGGGCGCCGTGCTCGCGGTTCGACGACGTGGGGAGGTTTTGAGACAATAGCAACCAATCCTGACAAAACTTCCAAGTCCATGAGCACAAGCAGTGAGGGCATCTCGAAGTGCTGATCTCACCTACCCCCTGCCCAGCTTTGACCCCCACCCTGCGGTCAGGTGCGAAAGTGAACTCCAAGCGCAACTCCTCGCAGGGGCCAATGCAGGGCGACACACGCCTCAGGCCGGCCACTTTCTCGCGGGTTGGCAGGTGGTCGGGCAGGTCGGGCAGGTATCGTCAAGAAGACCATCGAAACAACTTCATGAATCCATGCGAAAACAACCAACAGAGGTTGAAGGACCCTATAGACTATCCCATAAGTAACCCGGTAGGGTCCTATTTACGGTCACTTAACCTCTCTTGGAACATGTGGTGGATTGGTTCTTAGACTCATAAGGGCTGGTTGGAATTGCACAACCCCGCTTGACCACCCAGCAGCATCTAGGGTAGCATCGCCTTCCAAATGTTGGCTCAATTCCAACGCTCATTTTCAACAATGCTTGGCATGAGGCTTCAAGTAGCAGCCTCACCGCAAGAATGGTGCTTGGATGGAAAACACATCATGTAGACTCTTAGTTATAAATACATTTCAACCCCCACATGAAGAGTTTTACAATTCCAATTGGATATAGTATATAATGTAGACTCTTGATTCATAAACGCCCCATATGAAGAGGAGCTCCCATTCAAATGATGTATATGTTTATTTTTTTAATCAAGAATCTACATTAGATTTATTTGTTTTCATGAGTTTTTCACGCAGGGTCTAATCTAGTGAAACTAGTCAACCCTCCGAACTTCGGTTTCTGGCGCCCAAGGTGCCCATCCACCTCACAGGTGGCCAGCAGCTCCTGCATCCGAAGGTCCAAACGCCA
Organism: Durusdinium trenchii; assembly: GCA_963970005.1. Classification (NCBI taxonomy): domain Eukaryota; class Dinophyceae; order Suessiales; family Symbiodiniaceae; genus Durusdinium; species Durusdinium trenchii. The sequence continues at coordinate 460,434 of CAXAMN010024895.1, forward strand.
CGCCTGGGGCGCAGTTCGCACGCCGCGCTTCCGGAGGTTCTGGACCAGGGGTTTTCGGGGGTTGGGTTGAGTCGTACTCCCAATTTGGGTTGAAACGCTTCAACACCTTCAGTGCAAATGGCCTGTGGCGGTAGACGCTGCTGCACACACCCAGATCGAAGACGAAAGCGCCTGACTGTCGTTGAACATCTCGCTGAGGTTGATCCCTCCACTGATCTCCAAGCCCTTGCCAGTCAATGAGATAGATCCATCTTCCTGGCGCGCTGACAGGTCGAAGCAAGAATCCGCTTCTAGGTCCGAGGTGAATAGCAAACCTGCACGGTAACCAAGTCCGCTTGGGATTTGAAACAGTCTTTGGGTCACTGGAAATCTTCCCTCAACTCGCCAGAGGGATGACCCACTCCTCTACTGACATGAATGATACCCACGGGTGCCGTCCTCTGCCGTCCTTGAAACTAAATCGCATCCGTCAGCCCCCCCCCAAGCTGTCTCACATCCGTCGCACCCGGGCCTCTTCCAGGTCCAACTGGAAGCCCAGCTCCTCGTCCAGAGCGCCTTGGGCGCCTCCAAAGAGTGAGCTCGACGACCGTGCACCTCACAGCCGCGTCAGCATCAAAGGCTTCTCGGACCAAGCAGAACTTGAGTGGAGATGATTCTTAGGAGGACCACCGGGGAGGGGCCCTGAACGACTCCTAAGAACGACTCCTTTAGAAGTCTGAAACGACTCCACACTGCGAACGCAAAATCTCGCAACACTGCAACAAACATTGGGGTCTCCCTCATGATCAAGTGCTCCGGACTGATGAGCGACTCCACCTCTCTCCCCTTTCTGGTGCAGAACCTGAACCACCGGGGGGGGTAGGCCCGAGCCGTGGGCCACCCGTGTGCAGCTGGAGAGGTTCCCCCGCCCCCACCTCCCAGGGTGATCTCCAGGTGAGGCATGGAGCTCACCGGAGTGGCCAGAGCCTAAGAACACCGCGCCGGTCGAGCGAGGCTGACGCCGTGCTCGGTTTGGGGGGCGAAGGGAAGTCGTGCGCAGTCGGGTGAAGATGGTGGAGATTGTGTGCTGTTTGGGATTGGGTCATTCTTCTCAAAGATCTCAAAGCAAAAAATGAGATCTGAGTTCATGAGCTTGTGGACAAGAAGTGGGCAAAAGTTGAAGAGCTTGCTGTGTTCTCTTTCCCAAGCCAGAGAGGTATTGATGACCCTGGTGAACAGCACAATCATCCATTCGATGACTGTGGTGCCAGGACTGGTGTCAAAAGTTGACCAAGCGAAGTAGAGAGGTTTCCAAGGTTTCTGACCTGAAGTTCCAAAAAACTCCAAAGATCAAACGACCAGAAGGTGATCCTCGGGCGATCTGCTGTCAAAAAGAAACGACCCTCGGGCGAAGACTCGGAAGTTGGACCCCATTCCTGTTCGGGCTGGACTGTCAGAACCATCTTTTTCTGTTTTCATCCATCTGGCCATCTGGTGTCTTTTTCTGTTCGTGAAGGTTGCTGAGCTTGGAGGTCAAGCACATCTGCAAAACCCAACCGGTTCCCCCCAAAAGACCCACCTCCGCACACACACCCCCAAACAAGGGGCTCTGTCCGTGCCCTCTTGGTACCCCAGACGGTCCCCAACCAGCGGCGCGCCAGATCGAGGACCTCGATCAGCGCGGCGGGCACGGGTCGATTCACTTCCGGGTGTGCTACCAAGAATCGAGATGTCTAAAGTGCTACAAAAGGAAGTGGCGTTTGATGCCTGGGGCTATGTGCTACAAAGTTCGCCAAGGGACCTCCAATCGCTGCTGTTCTACTTTGGCTGAGGAATCCTCACCCCTTTTCTTGAGACACGGCCTTAAGGGGGAGCCGAATGACCAAACGGCGCGACGAGCCTCCTCTTCATGCGCCTTCAAGGCAGCAGCCTGGTCGAAGAGTTTTGGAATCTGAATCGCAGAAAGGGGCGAGAGTCACCTTGAGTGGACCCAACCACAGTGAAACCCTGGCAAACTGATGTCTCAGGCTTGTCAGGTCTTCCTCAATCGGAACCAACTTCTCCCACCGGGAGTTTGGAACTGGTGAGACTTTCTCAATGAACTGAGCCAAAGAGACTGATTGAAACTCAGACTCCCTATCAGTCATGTCATGTCTTGGTTGCCAATTAAGTGTAGGTCGAAACATGTGGCTGCTCAAATCGCAAACGATCTTGAGGGTCTCTGCATTTGCAGATTTGATCTCTGGTGAAGGGTGAAGGATGCGCAAAAATCAAAATCAAACACTCTGATCTTCACAAGCGTCAAAATCCATGATTCTGCGCCAAACTAGCTCATCTCTCATAATTCATGATGAATTTGATGAGTTCCTCCACAGATCTTCAACCTCTTCTGACCCAGAATCGCTCCCCAACTCCATTTCCTCCCCAACTCCTTGTGAAGGCACCGCCTCTCGGGCCGCGCCTTGAAGTCTCGGGCCGCTTCGGCACTGTGGAGCTCAGGAGCTGTCCTTAAGACCTGCTCCCAGTCCTGCCCACACCGCGCAACGGAGCCGGTCCCGTGGGCGTTGATTCGGAGCAGGTCTTGGCATCCGTCCCAACGGATGGAAAGCCTAAGAGTGAGGAAAAGTGAGAGTAACAACCAGGGGTCACATGTTGGGGTGGTTTGGTTCGTCCCATCCAGTGAGTGGAGGTGTTAGCTGGGCACCCCCTATCCCCTCGGCACCCGAACGTGACCCCTGGAAGTGCCGAAGAAGGAGAACCAGTGACGCGTTTCCCCCATTCCGAAGCGGACAGCAATGCAGGGTCCGAGTCAACCAAGGAACGAAAGCCCATGAAAGCCTCCCAAAATTCACCCATCATCCCTCTGAAGCGAAAGTTGCAATCAAAAACCGATGTCAAAGAATGTTCCACCCATCATCCTTCACCCATCCTTTGATCCTCTTCCACACTGCCATCCCCCGCATCTCACCCCCCTGCCGCCCCGTGCCGCCCCTGCCGTCGCCTGGAAAGGCCGCATCTTGGCCTTCACCACCAAGCGGCTGGCCTGGCATGACACGATGGCGGCGCAGAACAGCAACTGGATTCGTGGGTCCAAAAGGTGGTTTGATAGGATTCTTTAGAACTTTAGGACCTCGGAGAGTGCTGAAGGACATCTGGGCCAGCTGCGTGGGCAGCTGCGTCCTTGAGCTTTCCAGGCGTTCACCCCTTCACCATTCATCTCTACAGGTTCCCACCTGAAAATCATCCATGGACCTCCATTATTCCTACACCATGTCATTGAGCACACGATGGTCGAGCCTCCACAACGATGGTCGAGCTGGAGCCCCTCCAGCGCAAGGAGACGGAGACATGCTCCAGCCAGGCCTCTCTGACCTGCGACAAATTACACCATCGACCCCAAACAGCATTCATTCACTTGGTGTGCCAAGAAAAAAACAAACAGCAAGGCTCTTTGGGGAACCCCCCAAAAAAAAATAGCTTGGCAGGTTCATGGCAGTCCATCCTGCACCACACACAGTACCTAGCAGTTCATCAACCACAGTCCCCCACCCCCGCAGTTCATCGACCGGACATCAAGTGTAGCACTCTTTCCAAGTGCAGCACTGTTTCCATCAACATGAATCTGTCTTGCACGCTAGAAGATGCAGAGGGGCATGCCAGGTGCTCCCTTCCACCAGGGGTTCGAGCCAAGGTCTTCGAAGCTTCTCCTGGACCCAACCCCAAAAAAACCTGTCATGTAGTCATTGACCGCAGAACGTCAGTTGCAAGGACTCATCCACCGGATGCAAGGAGCCCCAGAACGCCAGGACCCCGCGGTCCGCAACGCGCGACACCGACCGTTGGCCCGGTTCCCTGCCCGACTTGGAACTCCAACCTCGAAGGGCAGTAAGACCTCCAGATTCTCGAACAACTGTTCCTGCAGGAACGACAAAGGCAGCACTTCATCAAAACCAAGCCTCGAAGGGCATCCAGTTCCAGGATGGGTTTGGAAAAAAAAGCCCCAACTCGGGTCCACGTTCGCCACACGGCTCCTGGAACTCGATTCTTGACTTCTGGAACTCTGTCGGGTTCCGAAACACGCGAAGCCCAGACGTTTGACCGGGGAAGGGCTTCGAAGTTCCAAGTTCCATGGGTCTCTTGTGGTGTTGTCCCTGCCGCAGTCGAAGACTGTGACTCCCACTACAGTGCTACAGTGGTGCAGTCGCTTTCGGTTTAAGCAGTCGCTTTTGAAGCCACTAGAAAGCAAGCAAAAAAAGCTGGCCTTGCGCGCTGGCTGAATGGCCTCAATCTGCCCCAATCTGCGGGAAACCCAAAACAAAGGCCACCCGGGCCAGCTCCTGGGCTTTTGCTGTTTGGGGTTTGGGGGTTACACTCTTCCCTGGGGTGTTGTCAGGGGATTGGGTGGAGTGAAAGCCCTGATCTGAAAATTACATACTCTTCCATTCCCGCCCCGACAAATGTATCGTGTCCAGCTGGCAATGCGCTCAAACCCGGTCTCCTGCAGGTCCAGCCTTTGAAGCTCAACTGACCAGGTCGACAATGAAAATTGAAGGAGCTCTTCTGGCACCTCCTGGCATTCGACGTCGACGTCACACTTCTTCTCCCTCCACCGGCAGCTCTTGATGCCCGGACCCAGACCCCGGACCCAGACCGCATCGAAGACATGGTGCGACGACGCACGTGGGGGGCGAGCTCGCCACGTCTAGGCGGCATTCTTCGTCTCTCTGCAGGATGAGGAAGGAAGGATTTTTAGCAAAGCTGGTGAAGGCGAAGATGAACGCTGGAGACATCTTCAGGACTCGCCTGGGCGGACGCTTCGATTTCGGGACCCCCGCGCGGTCTGACCGCGCGGGTCTGAAGGTGGCCGGAGCTCTGCGGCTCAACACGCGAACGGAGATCAAGTCCTTGCCTTGACAAACTTGTGCCCGTGCTTGTGGATCAAGTGTGAGGCCCATCTCCTGCATCAAGAATCATCACACCAGCCAACACCTTGAAAGTGATGCTTCAAAAACACCCGAATCCTAGACTTGACTCTGACTCAATGATCTCTTGGAAGCCTCATGTTCTTCGCTCGGCCCAGTTCGGAGAGTGCCAAACACGCCGCCGAAGGTCGCCCCGATGTCGCCCCGATGTCGCCCACGTGCCCCACGGTGCAAGGCCACAAAGTGTCTCCACGGTGAAAGCCGGTGCCCCGATGCCTTTTTGATTGAAAAACCCACCACATGACTTGGTTCCACCCAGGTCCCGACCCCTATTTCAACAGCTGCACATCGATTAAGAGGATTAAGGTCCATCGGCCATCCCACACCACATGCCAAGTGCGACCACAGCGGGCCTCACTAAGGAAAACATCGGACGCAAGCATCCAGCGTGCCCCTTGGGGCCTGGACACCGCACACCAGTCCAATCAATATGACTTCTACCCGATCTTTTCTGCTTTGCAAAGGAAAAGTCATGCCAAGAACGCCAATCGAACGCTGAGAATGGATCTCTGAAGAATCTCTTGGTTGCCGACTCTAAAACATCACTTGACAAGTTCAAGAGCTCTAGCGGAGCACTTGTTTCGTTCCAAAAAAATCAAATGGTCGCCAAATCATAACCGTCTATGTCTGTGTGTTAGACTGAATGCAAACGTAAGCGTTTCCACAACCTCCTTCCATCTTGGCCTTGTTCATCAGGGGCTACAGGCCCATGCCAGCTCAAATCAAGCAGGTGGATTTGGCCATGCAAAGCATATGAATTCTTGAAAGAAGGCCAAGATCAAGCCAATCTGGATGAAAAGCGCCGTGATTATTTTTCCAACTATTTGTTGCACTTTCATGATGTCTCGGAGGTTTCCCGAGCCCAAAAGCTGACGGTTGAAAAACGCAGTTGCCCCAATGTCATTCACAACCAAACCATTCACACATCCTAGACACAAGGACCCTTTCTTTCGCCATTGTGCCAAAGCATTCGTTGAACTCTGTGTGAAAACATGACAGCTACATTGTGCCAAAGTCTTGTTTGGTGGGGAACGCTTTGCCATGCCACATCTTCACATGTGCAGCGCAGTTACCTGGCAACATGCATGTTCAAGAAAACAACACAGAGACCTGAATTTAACAAAAAAAATTGTATATATAATCAAAACAAACAGATCTTGCAAACGTTTCTATCAAGCTGCCGCAACCTAGGATGCAAAGGCAACTAAACGATCATGAAATGTTGGGTCCGTTTGCTAGACATCCTTGCCAGTATCAGGCTTAAAAAGAGGCAAAAGATTGTGGGGTGGCTCGGCCTCAAAATCGAAAAAGCGGTTTCCAAAAAATAATCTAAAGATTTCTACTGCAAAACAAAAAAGCTGGCGGAACCTTTGCTCCCACAGCCGCGCAGACCCGCCCAGCACGCCAGCTCTTCAATCAAAGCCCGCGTTTCACATGTTTCACTGTGTTCAGAAAGGGCCTCAAAAGCGTCTCTTTTAAGACACAAGACAAAACGAGCACTGAAAAAACCCAACAAACAACACAAAACGACAAGGTGGCCCCAAGTCACTGTAGGAGATGACACAAAGTAACGATGATGTTGATAACGACCATGATGATCAAAAATGGTTGCGATGATTCATTTTTGCACGTGCGCGGCTGCTGTTATCGCAAGAATGCGAAGGTCAGTTGTTGTAAAAATTAAGATTTCCTGGACATCACAGCAACAAACAAAAACACAACCACAAAACAACAAAACAACCAACAAAAAACGCAAAGCACACAACACCGAAAAGGACCAGGAAGTCATGCAGATCTCATGGTGGGATTTTATCACCTTGCATGTGACGAGTTCGTGAAACGAAACCTCTGATGGGTGCCCAGGCAATTCCCTTTCAACTTGCACTTGAGCCAAAAAGTGACAGTTGAAGACTGAACCTTGCTCCCACTCACTGGAAAATAGCCCTTCTCACACTGTCTTCATGACCTGGGTTTGGCATGTCACTCACCGTGGCAGAAGGTCAGAAGCTCGGATTGTCTGATTGCATCCCCAACAAGCACGCTTTTGGCATTCAATCCCTGCGAAAGCACCAACTTCTGACAACCGCACGAAACCTTTCCAAAGCTTTTCTTGGACTTGATTCAATTGTGACTCATGCAATTCTGACCAAACTTGCAAGAGAAACATGCTGAAACGGACATTCTCCGGTGTAGGATCGCCACCTGGCTGGAAGCAGCAGGCACATCAGTCAAGCCAGCGACCTCCACTGCGAATGAAACTTCCAGCAGCAAAAATTGACCTAAAACGAAAATTTCCACTCGAAAAGCTTCCGCTGCCAACCTGCGCAAAAAGCGGCGAACACTCTGCCAAAAAAACCGGCCCAACAAACTTTGCAACCCAAGACAGCAAAGGATTCAACCAAACGTGCAAAAAACGCCACACTTTTCAGCGTGATGACCCCCGAAGGGATCCTCGGACACACCTCGTGGGTGCACCCCCAGTGTGGCTGATGTCATCACTTGGGAGGAAACTCAAAGAGGGGGAAGACAAAAGCAACCAAACACAAAACCTCCTAGGCATGCAATGCGAGTGTGTGTGTGGTATGTAAACCATATCTACAGGATGGATGTCGTGGGCATCCATCAAAGATTCACACAATCCACCAACACGTAGATGCTCCAAAGAGCATCGAGAGTGTCTCCAACATACACAGCTGCTCCGAAGAGCATCCAAAAGTTCTTCAAACACAATCGTCCGGAGACGATACCATGCACATGGTGATCCTCACCTGAAGGTGAATCCAAGCACATAATTGTCGCCCGGAGGCGATGTCGTGCACATCAAGATCTGCAACTTTCAAAAGTCCTTCAAATGGTATCATCCGTGGATGATACTGCGCATGTGCAAATCTACCGACATGCACGCAACTATAAACACACATGGACAGCTGGGAATGGCACACCGCATCGCGCACCAGGTGGCGCAATCCTTTCACACCCCCTTTCGGTGAGTCATTCACAGGGGCTTCTTTGCAAAGCTTGAAAGATTCCCCAAAAGGATGTAGACCCAAAGCGACACCACAAATCTCACAGATACTCTGAACATTCATTTCTCCCAAAATGGTTTGCAGCATCCAACAGAATACTCCTTTCTCTCTCACATTCCGTGGCGAATCACGGCCTCAGGAATTCACTGTCTTTCTTCAACTTTCGCTGATATCCGGAACCAGTCTTGCCCTTGAAGTCAATGTACTGGAGAAATCCAGCCAAGTCGACTGCTTCACCCTTTGGGACACCCCCGACATTCTCACTGGCAAGGCGGCCCTGAACCCAGAGGTACTTCTTGAGCTCCTTATCTTTTGAGCTCCTTGCCCTTTCACTCAGGCTCCTTCTCTACCTTTGGTAGTGAGCAAATGGTCATCTGCCACTCTTCAAAGGCCGTTCCAGTCGGCAACGAATGCGGCGTGACCTCCTCAACGAAGAAATCTCATCTCCCTCATTGGATTCCGCCACAGCCTCCTTGCGACGAGTGTCAACAGTCCAAATATCGCTGTTAGCTCCTACAGCAGAGGAACATTGGAGACTACCTTCTTCTTTGCCAAAAGGGATTTTGATCTGTTCTTGGAAAATTCTCAGCCGGAGGTTTTCAAGTTGAATTTTGAATGTAATATGGGATTTCCATATCAATGAGACGAATGGCTTGTAACAGCCATCTTTCTTCCTGAGTACAAGATCTAATGTCGAGAAAGGTAACTGTATCAAAGTCATAGAAAGTAGGAGTTTCTCGATGTCGCATATTCCAAAAGAAAGGAATCACCCTTTGGAGGTCCTGTTGAGCGAGGGAAGTGACTTCCTGGCTGAAACAGGAGTAAATTGACGCAAGAGAATCTGCTGCTTTGTGAATATCCGGCTCAGCAAAACCGAAAGTGATACAGCATCTATCAGTTGCACCAAGTTCAGAATGCAGGGGGGGATCTTGTGAGTAGACTCGAAATCGAAATACACTTGGCACTGCAGTGATAGCAGCTTGAAGTTGTGTCGCAAGAAACTTGCTGGAACAGAGCCACGTTTCTGTGTACTCTAAACAGGGCGAATAGACTTCAAAGCAGTTCACATTTCGAGCTGCGCTAAGGGCAATAAAATACGTAGCCTTAGTGAAAGTGCGCGTACGCCCTGTTTGCGCAAATTCAAAGCTTTTGTATTTGCTGATTCGTTGGATGTGGGCACGATAACGTCTTAAAGATGTGCAAACTCCAATGGTTAGATCAACACTCGAGGCATTGAAAAAACATTCATGGAAGAGAATAACATGTCGAAGTTGACTTTGTGAGTGATAGAGCTGCAAAAGGTCATCTTGTAACCGACTCTGTACCCCATAAATGATGATATCAACTGGGTGCTTGCCAGAAACAGCAGCATAAATGCTCTTAATCTCATCTTCTCCTACCACAAAGAGATTGCTGCTGAAAAGTTCAGTATTGACCATGCTAGGAAATCTACAAAGAAAGAATATGCGCGGTGAGGCAGCCAAGGAAGGTCCACGAAGCTGCGCAAAAATTCCCTTTGCCTCAAAAGACTCCAAAATATCATTGTAGATGAACTGAGAAATGGTACAAAAGACTTCTTTGGACGTCATGACTAAGAGGAGACAAAGGACAGGAAAGAGCACCAAATCTCAAGGTAATGTCTAAGGACACCACCTTCTATGATCGGCCTGAATTACGAAACTCGGAGCAATGTCTAAGGACACCACTCGAGTGAGCTCGAAAGGATTATTGAAATTAACAAAGCGAAAGACTCAAGCAATGTCCAAGAACACCACTTGAGAGTGCTTGAAAAAGGTAACTGGCAAATTAAAGAAGGTCAAGCAATGTCTAAGGACACCACAAGAGTGAACACAGGTAAAAAAAGGTGGCCAAGACAGCTGACTAACCTAACTGCGCGTTCCGGCGCGGAGACAACTTCTTCTCTTCAAGAAGCAGTCTTCTTGAACCTCAGTTTTGAGCCGAGACGTTCTTGGGCCAAAGGGTGCAGATTTTCTGTGGGAATTTATAGTACTGAGGAGCGAAGACTCCATACCACTTGTTTAGAG
>CAXAMN010024895.1:470865-483919 GCA_963970005.1 Durusdinium trenchii
AGGGCTTTTGACTTTTTGTCAGGAGTTTGTGTGTCAAACTTTCACGTGGTAGCGGAGCTTGTGTTTGCTCCCTATCACAGGTACCTCAGTCACCTTGACACCCAGCAGGGCCCAGCGGGGTGAAGGTGAGTCTGTTGCACGGCCTGAGAGGTCTACAGAGTCTTGGACAGGTGCCTGCGTGAGATCGAAGAGAGTCTGGTATCCAGGGCAGTCGAGTCTGAGGTGTTTGCGACCATGGCGAGTCGTTCAGGAAGACAGGAAGAGACAGGAGACCGATCTAGAGAGTCTAGACGTGAAGCTGATGGTCATATCGATGACTTTGTTTCGTCCCCGGTAGGTAGGAGGAGTCCTACGACTGCCGCAGGTCCACCTGAGAGGCACAGGATAGCGTCTGCAAGCCCAACTCCTGCAAGGCGGCAGCAGGGTGGAGCGACAGCTCCGTTTCCAGGTACTGGGCGAGGTCCTCCAGCGAGGGGAAAAGGCAGTTCACCTGGTGAGATCGGTGTTGGCTTCACGACCGCTCAGTTGGAGCAGCTGGGTGCTGCGATCCAATCTGCCGTTGTCCCGTTGTCGGACACTTTGACGAGAGAAGTCACTGCCTTGAGGGCACGAGTGGACTATTTGAATGCCAGGGTGGACACAGAAGTTGCGTCTAGAACTCCAGTGATCAGAGCTGCACCGCAAAGTGTTTCATCTGAAGGGTTGTCTGGAGTATCCATTACAGGTTTTGGTGAGAGACCGGAGTTCCCTCGTTCGAGTTTTCCGTCTTCACCACCGATATCACGATCACCAGGTTTGTCAGCAGCGGCTGGCGTGAGTGTTCCTCCACCACCACCCGCGCCGATCCACAGAGTTGCCACAGGAACTGCGCCAGAAGTACCCTCGACATCTACACCAACTCCCGCGGCGGAGCGCGCCGAGAGCAAGTCGGATGAGAAGGACATCTTCAGCAGAGCTGACAAGTGGCTCCCTGCAATGCCCACTCCGGATTTCAAGAAATGGAGTGTGAACAGGCAGGAGGAGATCTTGTGTTTTTCTGAATATGTCTTGCAGTTGCGCTCATGGGTAGCGTTGGGTAGTGATGTTTTTGCTCTTGAGATCGAGCAGGCACTTCGATGGCCTACGGAGTTGCACACAGCTTCATTGTCCAAAGGTGCGCAAGTGCGATCTGCACGGTTGCTTGCCATTCTGCAACAGGTATTTGCCAGTTATCCGCGAGCGGATATGCTTCTGAGAGCCTACATCGAAGGTGTTGGTGCCGATGGAGTCTACCAGATCCATCGAGGCACTTCAGGCTTTGAAGCATTGAGGATCCTTGGGAAGGAATTCTCTTTGCGTTCACGGGCGGAGGCTCCTTTCTTCAGAGCCGAGGTGTTGAAGAAGTCGTTTCGAGGTGAATCGAACGCTACCGCCGTGAGCGACATCGTCAGGAAACTGGACGTCGAGCTTTCCAGGTACCGCAAGTTGGTTGACACCTTACCAACTTCGCACTCAAGGGAAGGCCTTGAGATCCAATCGGCAGACCTTACCCTCATTCTGCTGCGTTCCCTTCCTACAGGTGCAAGGGACTACGTCATGCTCCACGCTTCGGATGAGAGTTTTCCGTCGCTGAGGGCCGCAGCTTTGCGGTATGAAGGGCAACAGAGGTTGTTCATGGAGCTTGGACCAGGTTCTCAGGCACGACATGTCCACGAAGTGGCTGTTGATCCCGATGTCTACGAATGGTATGAGTACCAGGACTGGGATGACTGGGAGGAAGATGAGGAACAGTTGCCTGTGAGTGCAGCGATGAAGGGAGGAGACAGGTGCCGACAGTGCGGGAAAGCTGGCCACTTTGCCAAGAATTGCTCGACCGACATGAGCAAGGTGAGGTGTTTCAAGTGCGGAGACAGTGGGCACATCGGTGCGAATTGCAAGAAATCGCCGAGTGCGAAAGGCAAGCCGAGTCCCAAGACCTCCCCGAAGTCCAGGGCGAATCCTAAGAGCAAAGGGAAAGGATCCGGCAAAGGAGGCAAGAAAGGCAAGATGCATGAACTCGCTGAAGGCGAGGGGGCTGAGGAGGAGGAAGGTGAGTGGCAGGCTCAGGAGTGGCCCGAAGAGTGGGCTGATACGCCTGAAGGAGGCGTGATGATGCCCTTGATCTGTTCTTTCCAGGAGACGGACTGGAGCTGGTGGTTGTTGGACAGTGGTGCAGCGGTGTCTGTTTTGTCCGAGAACTTCTGCCAGAACTACAAGTACAAGGGTGGAAAGACAGGTGTTGGCAGCGTGGAATACTTCGCCGCTAATGGTTACCCAGTGCGGATGAGTCAGAGCGCGGCAGTTACAGTTGCCTTCGAGGTCACCACAGGAGCCGGAGCAGCAAAGGTACAGAGTTTTCAACTTGAATGTTGTATTGGGAATGTCTCCCACAATATTATTTCGACAGGACAGCTTGTGAAGAAGGGCTGGACAGTGGTTCAGTCTCCCGATGAGATGTACCTCTACCATGCAGAGTCCCAGACCATGATCACAGAGGTGACTTTGTGGGGCGGATGTCCGTGGATGCGTTCGCGTCGTCCCACTGCCACCAAAGCGATCAAGGATCAGCCAGGCAAGACTATGCCTATGGATGTGGATGTAGGAGGAGCTCCTATGGACGTCTCAGGTCTGAAAGTGAGCGCTGTGAACTTGGATCAGTCTCAGGCGGAGCGCAAGAGACAGCATGTTCTCAAGGGACACTTCCCGTATGATCCTCATTGCCTTGAGTGTCAGCAGGGTCGTGGCGTGTCACGCGCCCCACGCAGGCCTATGCGCGAGAGAGTGCTAGAGATCCAGGTGGACTTCTTCTTCTTAGGTACCCACAAACTTGTTTTGTTCCGCCAGGTGATGACAGGCCTTCTTGGCGTCACTGCTGTGAGCGAGGACATCCGGGTGACCGGCAGCCACATCAGGCAGATCTTGACCGAGTTCTCCCTCATTGGTGGTGAAGGACCGCCAATCGACTTCAGGACTGATGCAGCACCAGATGTGACAGCTTTGATCCAACGCAGTGGAATACCAAGAGAGTACACCGTCACTCGTGCTGGTCCCCAGAACCACGACTCAGTCGGCTCTGTTGAGCGCGGCGTGCGAGAAGTGAAGGAGGGAATTGCAACAATCCGATTGGAACTTGCAAAGGAGAACTGTGATCTGCAAGACAGCCTTGCAGGCTGGGAAGCATGTGCCAGGTATGTCGTCGCCATGCACAACCTCCACGGCAAAGTGGAGAACACAGGCAAGACTGGACGCGAAGTACTTCGTGACTCTGTTGAGGCAAGTCGCGTTTCAGCTATGTTCTGTAGCCACGTGCTGGCAGAAACTCCGGAGAGTGTACCAAGTGTGGGCCGCTTTGTGAGTGCAGGCTACCTTTACCCTGTCAGGAATTCTTTTTCTCATTTCGTTGTCACCAAGATTGAAGATGATTTGAAATATTTCCAAGCGAAGAGTTTGAAATTTGTCTTTCCCATCACCTACCCCATGGATTTGGTAGGTCGTTTTCTCAGGAGGACCGGTTCTGAACCGCCTCCAGGCCCAATCGAAGACCAATCGCCAGTGGAGATCATCCCTGAGGACTTTGCAAAGTTGCCGGACAGCATCCCACCTCCACGTCATTGGTTGGACAAGTTTGGCGACACGGATGACTGCACTGCCTGCGCAACCCGCAAAGGCAAGCACTCTGTCAAGTGCTATGAGCGTTATCGCAACTGGTTGAGGCGAGGTGATGAGAAGAAGCAAGAGGACAAGAAACCTCCCGTTCCAGCACCAGTTGCAGATGAAGAAGTTCGTGACTTAGTTCCTGAGGTTCTTGAGGAGGAGCTCCCGCCAGTTAAGGCCAAGGACGTTGCTGTGATCCCAGGTTTGCCAAAGGGAATGGCTCCTACAAGGGGCTGTCCATCTTGTGACAGCGGCATGGTGGCACCTGGAATTCGCCACAGTGCAAAGTGCAAGAAGAGCCAGGCACAGTTCCTTGAAGCCAGTTCGATGCACGTTGAGAAGGCAACCTCGTACCGTGACCCTCCAAAGGCAGTCGAAGATGAACTGGCAAACTATGCGGCTGAGATGGACTATGCGCCCAGTGACCTTGAGAAGGATCACGACGTCCCCATGGATGAGCCTGAAGACATTGAGATGTCTGGCGACCTCCTTGAAGACTCCGAGATGGTGGACTCAATGTTGGAACTGGATGGAAGTTTCGTTTGCTCCATTCGTTTCGACTGGGACGGACCTGGTGAGTACCAGAGGGTGAACCTGTGCGGCACCCCAGTCCGAGTTTGGAAACCGTCAGGTGCTGTCTCCGACACCACTCTTGTGGAGTTGAGTCCTTCAGGTACCTTCCGAGCCATGGTCAAGGAGATCGAGGGGCTCACAGGAGTTCGAGCAGGAAACGTCCTCACGCAGAAGGAGATGGAAAGGTTTTGTGCTGAATTCAGCACTCGGCCTATACCCTGTCGATGGGTAACGGGCGAAAAACCGGAGGCAGACGAGGGAGTGAGAGCCCGCATGGTTGTGAAAGATATAGCGCGTGGCGCTGCAACCGCCAGGGCCCAGGGCATCAGCAGCCCAACGCCCTCAGTGGAGTCACTGCGTGTGCTCCTAGGTATGGCTTGTGGAGCCTGGGGTTGTCCCCCGATGGGCTTGTTTGCCATCGACGTGAGTCAGGCATTCATGAACGCGCCCTTGGATAAGCACCATGTTGTCGTCCGGCTTCCCACTTCCGTTTCCAGGGACAATGACGCCAATGAACCAGTCTACCTTGAGGCCAAGAAAGGCTTGAATGGACTCAGAGTGGGTTCGCTCGCATGGGCATCCTTCTTTGCTCGCATCGTTCGCGAGGCAGGTCTTGAGTCCAGCGTCACTGAGCCTTGCCTCTATGCCGGTTCAGTTGGTGGAGCACCAGTTGTTCTGATCTGCTATGTTGATGACGTTCTCGTTGCTACTCCAAAGGAGGCATCCTACAAGATCGTGTTTGATCTGCTTGCAAAGCATGTGAAGATCCGAGAGACTGGAAGAATCCCACTCGCATCTGCGAAGAATGGCTCGCTGCGTTTTCTTGGCCGGACAATCTCAAGGAAGGCAGGTGACGCTGCTTTGTACTTGTCTGTTGATCCTGACTACATGGATGAGTGTTTCCGTGAGTTCGGAATCGAAAAGGGGAGCACCACGTTCCCTGACATCCGGCCAGCCATCGAGGAGACGATTGAGCAGGAACCCATTAGTGCCGAGGCGCATGCACGGTTCAGGAGAATCCTGGGTCGTCTGTCGTGGATGTGCCAAACCAGGTTGGATTTGTTGGTCCTTGTTGGTTTGCTCTCCACGGGCCAGGCATCTCCAAAGCCAGGCCATGAGAAGGCACTTCGAATGGTTCTCAGGTACTTGATCACCGACATGAAGGTTGGACAGCGCTTTCCAACCGAAGGTGAGCTTCCCGACTATGCAGAGACGCTGCTGGTCTATACTGACGCAGGCTTTGCTCCCATGCGGAGTACGAACCGCCGCAGCATCACTGGTGTGTGTCTTGTGTACCGTGGTGTGCTGTTGAAAGCGTTCAGCCGGCATCAGGGATCGGTGACTTTGAGTTCATGTGAGGCAGAGCTTTCTGCAGGCCAGGAAGGCATCCAGGAAGGACTTGGTTTGTCCAGGACTGTCTTTCAGGTCCTCAAGGCGTTAGGTCTTGTGCAAGTCACCTCCCTTTGTTTGGCATGGCTCACAGATTCCCTGAGTGGGAAGATGATCCTCGAGGCTTCTGATTTGCAGCGCCGTTCGCGCCATGTGGAGATTCGGATTTGTTGGCTTCGCGAGCTCATGGCTAAAGGAATCCTCGCATGTGCGCATGTCCCCGGTACTGAGAACCCAGCGGATGCTTTGACAAAGTGTTTGGCGTTGGCAACCTTCCTGAAGCATCGCGTGCTGTTAGGCTTTGCGCCCTTGCAAGCCGCTGCAGTGAGCAGTGTAGTCGACACATCCTTTCAAGGGTTTCTCCATACGCTTGTGTTTAGGCAATGTTATCTGTGTGGTGATCATCTTGAAAGGGGGCAGCAGCACGATGTTGGGAGTCAACATGTCCACAATCTTGTTGTGAGTCAACATGTCAATGCACTGCTAGCTTTGAGAAAGCCTTTGTTTTCAGTATGGACTTGTTGGACTTCATGGATTTCATGGATTTGTTGGATTTCACACATGTTTTCAGTCATGTTCAGTTTTTGGACTTGCTTGCGAGAGCTGAGAGTCTGCTTTGCACTGTTCCGCAGCTGTTTCGAACTATGTGTTCCTCCTGCAGCTGTTCTGGACCACGAGGTGGCTCAACTCGCCGCTCAGGTACCTAGGTACGCGCTTCCGGAACCCGCAACGATGGATGGAGAGGATGACCTTCGTTCGGAAGCGACCACTCGTGTGGATTGGTCGACCGGAGAGCCTTTGAGGAAGGCCAGCCCAGCTGCTGAACCTGCGATGGTTCCCGCAGAGCCTGTGGTGGCTCCTTCGAATCCTTCAGAGCCAGTGTTGGCTCCAGCCGCCGAGGTACCTACTGTTCCAGCTGTTGAGGCACCTGCAATTCCAGCAACTGAGGAACCTACATCTCCTGCAGATCCAGATCCTGTTCATGAAGCTCCAGCAGAACCTTCTGCCCCAGTGGCGATGACCAGTGAGGTCCAGCCAAAGGCTCCAGCTGAGGCAGAGACTGCAGAAGCTGGATCACTGTGTGGCGTTTCAGCTACCCCTTCACGCTCCAAGAAGAGTTCCGTTGCTTCCAAGCCGTCTCGAGTGACGAGGATCAAGCTGCTCAAGAGCTTGCGTCGGACTTTGTTTGGTCCAAATGCCGAGGTGAAGAGAGCTCCAAAGCGTCTTGCAAAGAAGCGCAAGGCGAAGAGTGTGAAAGATGAGGATGAAGAGTCGGATGGAGTACCTCCACGCCCGAAAGCCAAGGCGAAGGCCAATGTGAAGAGCAAGGCAATGCCGCGTCCTCGTGGCACAGTGCGTGGCTTCTTCGATGCTCGTCGTGGCCGCAGGGTGGAGGTTCCCTTGCGTGGCCCCAATGAGGCGCCCAAGCCAAGGATGATTCGGGCCTTCAGTGGCTTCAGCTTTCGGCCAGTCAACAACCTGAAGTGCAGGATCTGTGGCAACTATGGCCATGTGGCAGCTGCGTGCATCCAGGGACAAAGGTCAGTGAGTTTGACCACTGGGAAGATCCAATTGAGTCAGCGGATCGATCCAAAGAGCGATGAAGACCTTCGAGGTGATGCATTGCCCAACTATGGATTTGAGAATCCTTTGAGCTCACAGGTCAGCCCAGGTGACAGTGTGTCGCAGGTCGGCTACACCCCTGTTGCGCCCAAGTATGCACTGCCGATTCCAGCAACTCCTGGCATGTCAGCCGACGAGCGGCTACGCCTGCTGTTGAAGAAGAGAAAGAACGAAGAACCCCAAAGGAAGCAGGGTTACGAAACGACAGACGAACCGTGGCCCCAGGAGGAGGAGCACGGCGACCTCAAGGAGGAGTTACGCCGGAAGAGGAAAAGGGTAGAGATGCGACCCTTTACCAAGGAAGTCCGCGACAGGCCAAGTTACATGCGGCCGTTAGCGGAAGACCCCCGCAAGGGCCGAGCGCGACCAAGCGAAGCGGCGCCAAAGCGCCCTCCTCCGGTTCCACCACCGAAAACGCCACCGAAGGGACCAATGCCACCTCCGCCGAAGAAGAAGGCGATGCCAGTTGCTCCGAAGACTCCTCCGAAGAAGCCGGCTGAGAAGCCCAAGACTCCTGCAAAGGAAGTTGCAAAGGCAACATCTGAGAGTGAGGCTGCAAAGGCACCAGCGCCTGTTCCGAAGAGTGAGGCTGCAAAGGCACCAGCGCCTGTTCCGAAGGCAATCGGGATTGAACCTCCCAAGACCCCTCCAAAGATGGCTCCAAAGACTCCGAGTGAAGCCTTTCGATCAGTTAGCCCAACTCTGGTCGATGCTCCAACTCCGGCAGAGCCGAAGCCAAGTGGGGTAGAGCGGACAAAGGATCCGTCGCCCATGAAGCACCCTGAGGGATTGCCAGAGCAGACTGTTGAGGAGAACGTGTCACCGAAGGTGAGTCCAAAGCCTCCTCCACCGCCGTTGGATAGCCCGCCTACAGCTCATCAGGAACCACCGCCTCCTCCAACTGAGATCGGATTCCCTGTGACGGGACCAGCTGAGGTACCCAAGTCCCCAACGGTGGCGCCTGTCTTGCCGAAGTCTTCACCGGCGAGGCCGCTCATTGATTGGGGAGCACCAGCGTCAGTGGAATCGCCGATCGGTTCGACCAGCGATATCACAAGGATCATGGGATTAGCATCTCAACAGACTTCGACACCAGTGGGCCAGACTGGAAGTTCAGTGGCCAGTTCAGGGACATCCAGACCAGTTCAATGCTGCATCGCATGCCATGGTACTGGAGTGTTGACAGCCGAGCAGAATGTGACCATCTTTTCGCTGTTGGCCTCAATGCCCCCGCGAAGTGTGATGCTAAGATGTTCAAACGAAACACTGTCAAGAGTGACTTTTGAGTGTGACTCAGCCATCTCAGTCATCCGAGAGTCGGATCAACTCAGGTACCCTCGATATACTGTGCTAGAAGTAGCTTGTGGCAAAGAGTCTGTTATCTCAAGATCTTGTCGAGAAGTTGACTATGTTCGATACATAGGAATCCATGCAAACCTCCAGGAGATCGGAGTTCGCAATAAGGTGCTGACCCTGCTCCGTGATGGATTCAGTCGATGCCCGCATGGATCTCAGGTAGCATGTCTCGTGCACATCTCTCTCCCTTGCAAAGGTGGATCCCCTCTCTTGAATTTTTGGGGAAGGAATGAGAAGCACGAGAAAGAGTTCTTCTATCTGTTGAAGTCATCTGGAAAGTATCTTGATGAGATCAAGTCATCTGAAGGAGTGTCTGTCACTGTTTCGTTCGAACTGCCGAGAAGCAATCAGTACTGGAAGAGTCGAGATCTTCAAAATTTCTTCGAAAAGCACGAAATGGCATATCAGAGTGAATGTCATGCTTGTTCAATGGGATTGGAAACCCAGAGTGGACTTCGAATTGGCAAAATTTTCAGGATTCAGAGTTCCAACTCGTGTTTGAGTCAGCGGTTGAACTCTCGCTTTCAATGTCGTTGCGATGAGAGTCATGCACCATTCAATGCAGTTGATTACCATGATACTGAAAGGTACTCAATGAAATTTGCTCGTTTTCTTGTGAAGAGTTTTTGCATCTGTGCATCCTTGAGGTGAGAACCCAAGCTGAGCAACCGCCTGGCTGTGAGCCTTTGCTTTTGTTGCTGCGCAGATAGCTTGATGACACTTGCGGATGAAGCTTCCGATGATCGATGTGAAAATACGTGTGCATGAGATGCCGCTGGAATTCAATAGCTTTTGAACTGTGATTGTTCACACCTTCTAGACTGTTCACTGTAGACTCTGTCGAGAGTCGATGAAATTGGATCAGGTTTTTGACAAAGGTACTTCATGAATCTTGTCTCGGTCTGTGTGACCACCTTACTTCGAGAGACTTGAAATCAGTTGAACAGTGAGACTGTTTTTCAGGAAGCCGTGCTCATGTCGAAATGACCCTTGAGTCGTCCCTTCCTATCTTTTCTTTCCTTTCGGAGAACTTTTCTTCGCCGAACTTTTCCGCAGCCGTTTGTGTGTGTGGGGCGTCCGCGCGGGAAGCCATGTTGTCGTTTGAGGGCAGCTGCATTGCTGCGCTGGCGTTGTATGGCGCGCTGAGTTTGCTTGTGAAGCTTTTTGGCGCTGCTGGAATGGCGAAGAGCCTTTTGGGTCAGAAGAGGATGATGGCCGATAAGCCAGAGAAGCAAGAGCCGTTGCTGAGAGAGAAAGTCTCTGCTGCTGCTTCTACAGGTGCCGCTGCGTCGAGCGCTGCTGGCCGGCCGAGTGGTGTTGAGAACACTGCAACCTCCGAGTGGATGAAGATGAATGCAGTGAACAAGGTACTTGAGGTATTTGTGACCTCGACTGGGTCCGAATTCCACCTTGACCGTCAATGCCAATACTTGCGAGGCAAGAAAGTCACCTCTTTTGGTTTGTGTAGCTGCTGTGAGCGCAAGCGTTTACTGGAACAGCGAGCGACCACTGCCCAAAGTGGCATGTGAGCTTCGAAAGGGGGTGTGGGAATTTATAGTACTGAGGAGCGAAGACTCCATACCACTTGTTTAGAGACCGCAAAGAAAGCCATGGAGAGTTTTGGCTTGTTTGAATGACGTTCGTTAGCTTTTGAGGACATTGAAAGATCCCTTTCAATGTTTCCATATGTTTGTAGTTTGTGTATGAGGTGTCCGAGAACACCCGAAGATGTTTAGACTATGCTCTTAGTTGTTTCCAACTGTTTTTAGAACCTTTGTGAAGCGTAGAACTGTTTTGAGTATGGTTTTGCATGTCCACAAATGCCCCGAGAACATTTGTGAACCTTGGAGAACGTTCGTCACTTTGGCTCAAGTGTGCGGCGAAAAGTGTGCGTGTCTTTTGCCTGCTTTTTCTTTCGTTTTCGACTCGGGTCGTTGAGACACTTGACTGACTAGGTGTTTTGAGCACGAGGGCTTTTGACTTTTTGTCAGGAGTTTGTGTGTCAAACTTTCACGTTTTCAGTTGACGTGCATGAAAGACACTCTCTTGCCTTTGCGCACTGTCGGCAATTACAACAGCTCAAACTCTCTCGAAACTTGCGAAGTGGAGCAAGCATTCTTGCGGTGTAGGCGGGTGGTTGCAGAGTGGTTGATGGAAGGCACCCAGAAAAAAGGTTCGGATCCACACCCTGACTTTGCTCAAGTTGAGGTGACGCAGGACCGTGCATCCTTGGACATCATCCAGATTGCGCTGGCCTTGGTGGAGGCACTCTGAGCAGCCCAGCTGCTCCGACCATCAACTGAACTCACCCTCGCGCCAATGGCACGTGTGTGTATGGTCCCTCTTTGACACCTGCAGACCGTTGCTGTGGATAGATCACTGAGATGGCTGCTGGTCACACGTCCAGTCTACATGAGCTTGCAATCCTAATGTCGCTCACCACTGACTCCTGCGAGTGTTGGGAAACACTGGGCCATGGCTGAGCAGCCACCTTTGTACCGCAGGACACAGGTGGTCTCAGAAGCCTCAGGCAGGTGCCTGCCCATCGTCGAGTTCCCGTCGCGTTCCTGAGTGGATTGTGGTGGAAACTTTTGTCCTTTCAGCCGGAGCGTGTTCTCAAGTGCCTTCCAGACTTGACGTGTGTTGGGAACAGTACAAATGTCGCAAGGGTTCAGCGCTGGCAGTTTCACGGCGCCACCTTCGTCATAGGAGTCCACCCACTTGTGCTCCGAGAAGGCAAACGACGTCTTCGCACTTTCAGCAGTGCTGAATCCTAGGTTGTGGACAGTGGCCTACATTCCAACCCCAAGAGGCCTTTGCCTTCTTGCCGACTGCTGCAGAAGTGGTAGTAAACACGCAGATCCAATGGGGTCCAGCTTGAGGTCCAAACGGTGGAACTTCCCATTTCTCAGTCTGGCTGAGGTCGGGACCACAGTGTCACTGATCACTTGCTCCAAATGGCCACAATGCCCCTGGAAGCACTTCCAGTCTCATGCCAATTCTTTTTTTCCACGAGTACGGACGCCGTGTGGGCATGGTGCCCAGGTCATCGTTGAAGGAAGGGAAGAAAAGACAGATGGTGGAGAAAGGAACGAAGACCAACCCAAAACCAAACCCAAGCCCGCAGGCCGACTCCACCATCTTGTAGTCTTCCCTGTACACTGGGTGAAACGTGTGAAACTGAGACTAGTGACAACTAGTGGGCCTGAATTCGCAAAAGACGAGGACTGCAGCGCAAGCTGTGTTCATGGAAAGCCGCCTAGAAGGCTTCAAACGGACTTTCCTTGCCAAGTGTTGGACACCACAGTGTGGCAAAACAAGGTCACTTTGCAGGTCAGGTGTCTCGCAATGCTCCAGCAGTGGTTGTAATCAGGCCAACCGAATGTGCGAAGATCTAAGCAGCAATCCATGGAAAAGACCATACTTGTAGCACAACCCGTTCAACCGGTGGCGCATACAAGGCCAGTCACATGCTGTCAGACAGAATTCAATCACGGCGGCAATTCCTAGCGAGAGAAGCCTGCAGCTAAGGGTGAATCGGGCACCACCTCCCCGTGGGGAGGCAGACCCAACACCCTTCGGCACACAACGGTGCCAAAAAGGGGATGTCACTTGAGTCTGTGCGGCGCTGTTTAATGGCAAAAGGTGAGAGGTGCGTGCAAGGCCCGTGTGAAACCTGTGAAACATTGAGCTTTCCTAGCATGATATCTGTACCTCTTTGTACAAAATTGGAAATGTCGGACATCAACAGCGGGAACTGAGGTTCCCCCTGGGCATCCTTCATTGCCACCATCTACCACCCGCCGTGTAGGAACGCAGAACTAAGGTTCTCGCTCCTATCGGCTCACTTCGCAGTGGATGGCGAGAAGAGGTCATGGTTCTGCTTGGTGTCTGTGCATTTTGCTTGCCATATATGCCTGGAAATCCTCCTTTTCTAATGCTCAAGAACTGGCACTTGGCTTGCTCACGTCGCACTTGCTTCTCTCCTGGCTCTGAAGCATAGCTTCGTTGAGGCTGGTTCTAGATGTTTGTGTCGCCCAAGGTCGTTTGCGTTGTAGGTCATCGAATGCTATGGTGCCGAAAACTTGCATCTCGGGGCGACCACGACCCGCAGCATTTGACACCTAAACCAATGACCGACTACTGTGTCTGGCAGGTGGACGATTTGCCGTTGTCGACATCACCGCCACGCCGAGACCCTTCTCTGTCCGACAGCCTCTGAGCATTGACTCCATGTCTGACGGAGGGCAACCATGGTTAGTGACTCGTGTTGAGGAGTACTGTTTCGCAATTGCTGGCCTACTCCGGACCCGAGCTAAGGCTCGCACCCAGACCCTAACAAAATTGATAGCAGGGCCACGACAGCTGTGGATGGAGGGATGATCCTCTATCCTACTGGGGAGGCCCACTTTGGCGACCCTGGAATCCACTGCATTTTTGG
>CAXAMN010024895.1:483929-502707 GCA_963970005.1 Durusdinium trenchii
CCAAAATTAAGACAGACCACAAAATACGAAGAATGGGTTCACAACGGTTGGTCTCAGGGCGCTAGGTCGACTCGCGGCGGATGTCCACCACAAGCTTGTAGCAAACAAACATGCACCAAGCGTGCAAGGCTTCAATCAGACTGCCGAAAAAAGCAGCTGACCATTGATCCGTAAGCTTGATTGCTTTCGATCAAGAACATCATACAGGCCAAACGCTTTCTCCCCAGCAATTCTCAACCCTCACAGGTTTTCCAAACTTTTTGCTCCTTCAAGGGATCGAAAAAAGTGATTTTTCTGGACACCAGTTTGGGGTCCAAAAACCCTAGCAAAAACCGGTCCCGCCACACAGGGCCTCCCCAGTAAGCCAGGGGTGTAGCCCATGTCTGGGATCATGTGCAGCCAGAGTGGCCATTTCATGGCCGGACAGATGGCAAAAGCATTTTCTTCAGCATAAACCCCATGCCATCTGCGTGTTCCGGGCATTTTGACCAGCCTCCGAAGGGCAGTGCAGTCCAAGAAAGCCCTACTTCCAATATACTTGAGAGCAGGCGGAATGGCAAGCTCAACAAGGGCGGCACAGTTCATAAAGGCTTTAACTCGGATTGTATGGAGGGTTGTCGGTAGGAAGACTTCCCGAAGGCTAGTGCAGTGGCCAAAAGTGAATTCCGGAATTTCTTCAATCGTGGTGTTACGGAGGTCAACCCTGTTAAGCAGTCGACAACTGTCACAAGCGTGCGCTCCAATGGCTACAAAGTGCTTTGGGAGAACAAGCGTGTAGATGCCTGCAGAGCTGAGGCAGCCCGGAGCTAGCTCTCTGGTCCTGTCTTGCTGGGTTAACCCGTTCAATTCAGATCGGGGGGATGGAACCTCACTCACGGTGACCTCTGCAAGGTTGATGCACCCTTGGAAGAGGTATTGCCCGAAATTGGTTTCCCCGCTGAACACGTTTACAGCTCCACCCGATGCATACACACGCTGCAAGGAACAACATTCCGAAAAGGCTTTGTAACCAAAATCGCGACAACCCGGAGCCGAGACACTATTTAGGAGCTTGCAGTCCCGGAAGGCATTATCTGCAATGCCTACCACTGTGGCCGGCAGTTTGACAATGCGGAGTTGCCGGCAATCTTGCCACGCCTCTGCCCCTATGAGCCTGATCCCTGACTCGACGCTAACGTGTCGCAAGCGTGGCACACCTGCAAAGGCCCATTCTGGGACAGTTTCTTCTGAGTTCATTGGGACATGAACAGCTAAGGGGACTTGATCAATAGGATAACCACCGAGCTGTTCTTGTTCTAGCAGGGTAACACTACAGTCCCTGAAGACAACGGTGTATTCTCTACCCTGCTGCAACTTATCCCAAATTGGGTCCTCTAGGTAGGTTTGCGTGGTGGTGTGTAAAAAGTCAATGACGCACCCAAAAACTTGGAGGTCAGTGACCGAGGCAAGATAATCCATAACCTGGTCTTCTAAATCTGTAAATCGGTCGAACTTGGCGACACTGAGAGAGACCTTAAAGGTTACCCCCGAAAGCGTAGTCAGCAACAGGGGGCATTCCATGACTGGCTCCTTTTCGATGGGAGTGCTATTCATGGATGAACTGTCGAGCTCTTTTTGCGGCAGGCTATTTGATATCATTGTACGAGCCACTGGTGGCCAGTCTGCACATGGGCTGTTCCTACGGCCGGGGCTGTTTCCTTAAGACAGATGCTAAGGCACCTACCTTGAGCCTCTCATGGCCTGGTATAATGCTAAGGGTACACTTGGTTTAGCTCCTAGTCAGAACGGTTGGCATGGCAATATTCATGGCAGTGTAGCTCCGTAAAGTCTACTATGGACTGTCATGATATTGGCAATATTCGTGGCTGAGTTCCTCGTCAAAGGCATCAGAATCTGGTCCATCCGCGGGGAGCAGTTCCAGCCAATGAGGTTTTTCAAATTTGTCGCGCATAAAAAAAGCATTGTGCTCTGCCTGCACCCACTGTTCAACATCTCCCCAATCTAGGAGGGTAAACCGTTGCAGCTGCTCGCGCCCGCAGAAGGCACGGTTGCCTATGTCACTGAGTTCTGTCGGGATGACAACTTCCTGCAGCACAACACAATTAAGGAAGGCTTCTTTTCCGATCTGTATGAGGCGAGGTGGAAGCCATATGCACTGCAACGCTACACAGTGGGCAAAGGTGGAAGAGAGCAGGGCTGTGATCTCTGTGCTCATGAGGTTGACTTCCACTAGACTTTTGCAATTTTCACAGGCCCTCGGCCCGATGTTGTGAAAGTCATGCGGCAAGCACAGCTGCTCAATGCCTGCTCCACAGAATGCGCCTTCAGGCAGTGCTCGTGGTTTATTCGTACGATCCGTGTTAAAGGTGACAGTTGCAAGCGTGAGGCAACTCTCAAAAGCATATCTGCCAAGCTGCGCGCCTGGTGCCAGGACGCTGCTGTCCTCGGTTTCGCACTTGACCCCAACGCTGCCTAGGGAACAGCACTCAGCAAACACCCTTTGTCCATAGTGGACACACCCTGGTGCAGCGACCTGACGCAGCACATAGCACCCCATGAAAGTCCCTTCCGCCAGACTGACGACCGAAGTTGGAAGCTTGACAATCTGTAATTGCTGGCAACTCTGCCAGGCCGCAATTCCTATATGTTGGATGCCAGCTGCCACTTCTACGTGTCGGATTGATGGTGCCGCGTAGAAAGCTCTGTCTGCAATTTCCCCTCTCGGGTTGGCCGGGGCGCGAACAGCTTTGGGGTAGCTCTCCTTGCCGTCACCCTGGAACTGCCAGATGGAATGCCTGCCCATCTACCATGCAGGGACGAACAACAATTTGGAGCTGCGGTCGGTGCAAGAGCTCAGTGCGGAATGCCTCTGGCAGGGGTCGCTGCGTTTGAAGGTTGAGCAACTCTAATTCACAGCCAAAGACATCTAGCTCAGACACTGTCGGCAGAAAGCAGAGGATGTCATCTTCAAGCTCTGCTATATCCTCATAGTGGGTGAGGTTTGCTTGCATCGTATATTCCGTGCCAGCTACGGTAACCAACTCAAGGTTAACCTCAAAGCGATCTTGGGGGGGCGGCATTGCTATGTAGGTGCTTGGTTTGCTTGAGCCAAACAACTGTGGTACAGGAGGTGTGTCCTTTGTAATGCCATAGTGGCAACTACGCCCCAATAGAGAAGGTGACTAAGGTCACCCATCTCATGGCGGAGATTGCGCGACACGGAGGCTGTTGTTGTGTGGGGGGACTCCTGATGAGGACTACACTACTGCCACCACCCGTAGGACCACCCTGAGGGCGAAGGTGGGGGGGGAGGCTTGCTGTGCCAGGAAGACCCTGCTGCAGTTGTGGAACTTCCTGCTTCAGTGCGGCGGGCTTTGTTACTTGGATCGGCGGTTTCCTGCCTGTAGCCCATGTGATCCCTAAGTGCCTGCTTATGGCTCGCGAGTTGGAGCCTGAACGTGGGGTTCCCAGTGAGCCATCCGCAGAGCTGATCCCATTTATCCTCGGAGTAGTGAATCGTGCCATATTGGTTGTATGGACGATCTGCCATCTTCGGAGTGAGAGGATATCCTTTGCAGTAGTACACACTGAGGACAGGACTAGGGACCTTAGTCAAACTGAAACGGGTAGATATCAGATTCCACCCTATGCGGGACATGGCAATTCTGAGCCCGGAGGTCAGCCATTGTGCTACTACTGCGCTTTCTGCGCCGTTGTCCCCTTGCTCGAAATTGCCTAGCGCCGTTGCTAGTCTAGTGTAGCCTATGCCAAAACTTCCATACCCTTTGGCAAAGGCATAGCTGGGTTCAGCATTCATGGCCTCGTCCTCTGTGGCTTCGTCTGCTTCGTCTGCCTGCGTTTCTGCTATTCCCACCGGCACTGGGAGAGCAAGTCGTGGCGACCGTTCTGCTGACCCGGTGTCGTCTGAGGCAGAGTCTTCTTCTGCTGGCTGATCAGCTGTGGGATTTCTGGCTGTTGCCAGATCTCTCCACCCGGGGACTTCAATGCGCATTCGCAGTTGCAACAGGGAGGGGAAAGCGAAGGCTTGTCCCAAAGACGGGTCAAGGGCTCCACTAGAGTACGCTCTTTCGGCCCAGGAAGTATTCGGCATGCGGGGGTATCGATCATAAACACTGTCTTTGGTGTGCACTCCCACTACGATCAAAGGGTTGTCTTCAGCACCCTCTTCTTTTGGCCGATATCCAGAGCCCCCCTTCACCTCTGCTGGCTTGAAGCCCTGTTGCTCCATGGCTGTGACCAGGTCTGGCAGGATCTGGACTGGTAGATAAACAAACAGGTCATTGGTAGGTAGCGTTTGTTCTCCATACTCCATCCCCCTGACGAAGGACATGATGACAGTGCGCGTGAAGGTGAGGGCATCTACATCTTTTTCTTTTGTGGTATGCGATTTTCCTTCCCTAGCTTGGGCTGCTCCTGTACCCTGATCTCTGTGTTGATTGTCAAAGGAACAGCACCTCGCAATGAAAGCTAGGAGGCCATATTGCCAGAAACGAGGGTTTGCATAGAGAGCGAGCTGCTTCTGTGGAATGAAAGGGCATGCTGGATGCCCATTTTTTACGAAAGCAAAGAGATTAGACAGAGGGGCAGCGAAGGCTTCACTGATGAGGAGAAGATCGCCGATGTAGGCCTGGTTGATCTCATCTGGAATGTCTATAAACGAGGAGCCATGGAGAGCTTGCTCAGTCACTCTCCTCCAGAGGAACGTGCGGACAAGGCGGTTGATTTGCTTGCTGGAGACAGCAAGCCTCGCCATCGGCCATTCTCTAGGCAGGTCACTGTAGATCTGTATGGAGGGGAGCGGCACCTTTTGCCCGTGAGCTTCTCTGGTGGCTCCCGCTGCCTTTTGATAGTCGTACAAAATCTGCATGGCTCTCTGTTCGGATTCCAGCTGGAGATCAGTGGCGGCTGTGCCTCCGCGCTCTGCTTGCTCTTGATCACTGACAATATCAATTTCTGTCATGGCTTCTGGGCGCTCTTGCGCTGAGCCAGGGCAGTCAGGTGGCGTCTCTGGGTTTCTGCACGCTGGGGTCTCCTGCCTTTGAGCGCTTCGACTGGCTAGATCATTTAGCGTGGCCGGCGGTTGCGCATGTTCTGGAACGCTGTCGAGCGGTTGCCTGGATGTTGAGGCAGGTGATTTGCGTGACTTTTTTGGTTGTGCTCTCCCAGTATGAGCCTTAGGCCCTGGTCTTCGCTTGATTGTGGACTCAGAGAAGTGCGACCCGGGGCTATCACTGGGATGGTTCACGTTCTGTGGGGGTATCACACTCCTTGCATCATCGCCTGCCGCCCGCCTGTCCTCTTGCTCGGGACGTGCAACAGGAGAAACAGGACGATTGCTAAGGCAATCACCCGCTTCTGTGGAAGAGCTGCTGGCACTATCAGTATCTTCCATGTGGGCATCATCGTCCTCTGGTTGCTCTGTGCTCGGGATAGTGGGCGACTCAGATGGGGAGCTGTGGACCAGGACGACGTCTTGTGTGGCTTCCTCAGCCATTGCATCATCTGTCTCTGCAGGAGAGGATGGCATCTGTCCTTCTTGAGCTTCATGTTCCTCATTGTCTGGGTCACGATCAGAGACAGAAAGGACATCAGGCGGCAGACTTTGCTGAGGCCAGTAGCAGCCATGCACTAAAAGGCCTGGTCGCGATGGCAGGATGAGATCAGAGCCTATGGCATCCAAGACCGGCTGCACTCTCCATGCATCATAGAAGTACACACGGTGCAGAGCTTCGAAAGCATAATCCTGTGCACTACGCTGCTCGCGCATACTCGGCGTCGGTTGATAGCGTAGGGAGCTTCCTACGCTGCATCGTCGCCCTGGGCCCGAGCTGTTGTGGAGGAGTCGCCAGTGTCCTGGCTGCTGCCCATCTGTTATGACTAGCCACTCTGGCTCAATCGAGGCATCTGCTGCATATCCATAGACGAGGCCATGCAAGACAGTGCCACCAGGCAGGTAGGGCCCTTCGACGAGGCTGTTAATTTCCGCTTTGGTTAGATGCGTAATTGTGGCTAAGACGAGGCGTAAGCGCCTAACCTTACCGTGATGGTGTTCTACGAGACAGACCGGCAGGGGGCCACACCACATAGGGTGAGGCAGGAGCGCCTGTTGGAAAAAGGTCGTGGCCTGCTCAACTTGTGTGACTGTAAGGTCCAGGGAGCCTACGATGTTGGGCTCTTTGTTGCTGTCATAGGTATGTATCGTCTGGACACCATGCAGAAGGGCTGCTAGGACTTGCAGGGCCCCAGGCATCCCTTGCATATTTAATGGACATGCCAGGATGGTAAGGTCGGTGGCCCGGCTGTATGCTACATTCGCTCGAGTGAAGCACTCCTGGTCATAGTCTAGGTTGCGTCCTTCGCCACTGAGAAAGGTTGAATCCCCATGAATGACGATGCAATGCTTGGCCGTGGCTCCTGCTACCTTGACTGCTGTCTCTGCATTCGCCTTCTTACCGGCAATGGAGAAATAATTGCGTAGATTCGTGGCCCCTTCTCGGGTGGTTGTGAGGGCCAAGATGTCATCAGCTTCAGAGCCTGCTCTGGTAAGTTGGTCTTCAATATGCTGATACACCCGAACTGTGGGGTCATTTTTGGGATTTTGTTTTGCTTGCACATTGGGCGATGCATGGCACCAGTGGATGAATCGTAAGCCTGAGGCAATCTTGTGATCCTCTCGAATGGAGGTGGTACCTATTTGCCAGGTGTCTCCCATTCGGCTGCGTAACATGGGATACTGAATACCTATCAACGGCTCATACACTTCCTGGGCAACCCTTGCACTCGTCGGCAACATTAAGCTCCAGCAGTGTGGGTTTGCGACTCCCGATCTTTCAGCTGCAGTTTGCGCCTGGCGGAAGTCGAGTGGGCTGTCTGGGCTGGTGGCTGCATATCCTATAGACCTACCAACAGTCCTTCCGGGAGGTCCAGGTCCACTCTGGAGAGGTCTTTGTAGGTGGACTGTAGCTGACAGGCGAAGGGAGATGTGGCTTTGACCTTCTCCGGGCGACCAGCTGCTCCCCAGTGGCCTGTGACCCACTACTTTGGCCGTTTCTTCTAGGTCGCCAAAGCCAAAGCCTCGACTGTGCCGGAGGAGCATGTGGCAGACCCCTGGTATTTCATGCGGCGTGTACCAGGTAGTGGGGGCTCGTAGCCCAAGGGGTGCTTTGAGTAGGAGTGTGCGATGAGCTCTCTGTCCATCGGCCACTCCACCTGGGCTCTGCTTGGGGTCACCCAGCAGCAGGCGAAAGAAGGGCTGCCGGGGGACTGCTGGCGCAAATGCAGATTTGAGGTCCATATCCTGCTGTGCCTCTTCACTGATAAGTAGGTCTACATTTTCCATAGTCTCATGCCAATTCGAAGGAGCTGAAGAGCTTCTGCACAGCCCACACACTCTTCGGTCTCCTGGCAACGGCCACTACCCCGCGGTATTGTCCCCAGGCCAGTGGCTTCCGCAAGCAACTGTTTGAGGATCACAGAGCAAGAAGCCTTTCCTCAGTGTACCTCGCTGCAGGAGGTCTCCATCCCCCCATCCTATATTGCGCTTTTGCGGTTGCATGCAACTTCGAGCAGTGCGCAAACAAGGGAAAAGCAAAACATGGCGAGGGACATATGCCCGACCCAACGCCTTTGACAAATGTAAGCAATTCGATCAGCCCACATGGCTCCGATTTTTGCCGGCAGATGCCAATGATCTATGGAGAGAAGACTTTCTAGATCCTGCATCAAAGGCCAGCAATGCCTTCGCGGCGGGAATGGAGCATAAGCACTCCGCCAGGAAGATACGTCAAGTGAAATGTGCAAACATTGAGTAGAGTCGCCAACTTGTCCTCCACATCCACGATACAGTGACCCTACAGGAATGAGAGCCTCAGCTCCTCGTTCCCAATAGGCGGGTGGAAGAGAATGGCAATGGAGGATGCCCAGGGGGAACCTTAGTTCCCTCTATTGATGTCCGACATTACCAATTTTGTACAAAGAGGCACAAGTACCATGCTAGGATTGGTCTACGGTCTCACCTGTTCACACGGGCCTTGCGCGCAACAGGACAATGCTTTTTGCAATGACACAGCATTTCTCAAGGTTAGGGCACACCCCGTTTTGGCACCTTTGTGTGCCGAAGGGTGCTGAGATGACCTTCCTTCCCGGGGGGAGCTTTTCGCACCCTCACCAGCAGGCTTTCGTCGGTTTGCAAAAGCCGCCACTGCCTGAACACTACTATGCCTCTTGACTTGTTTGTGCAACCAATTGCAAGGGTTGTGCTTCAAGAAAGGACTTTTCCACGGCATGATTAGCATAGCAACTACTGATCCACTTAGGCAAGGATCAGACCTGCTGAAGACCATACCAATACCCGGGACTATGCATTGTGACCATGTTTTTGCCACTCTGAGCAGTGGCCGTTTTGGTCATTGGTGATAGTGATGTGAAGTCCATTTGACGACTTCGTTGGGATTTTGCTAGTGCACCAACCCAGCTGCCAAGCTCTTCTTTCGTGAATTCAGGCCCATAGACAGTCAGCAGTCAACTTTCTCACTTGTTTCACCCTCGTACAGAGGAAATACTGCTTGATGGTGGAGTCTCGGCCTGTGGGCTTTGGTTGTTTGTTTTGGTTTGTTGTTGGGTTGTCTGTGTCTTTTTCTCCACCATCTGATTGTATTTCCTTTCCTTCAATGATGACCTGGGCACCATGCCCACATAGCATCCGCACTCGTGGAAAAAAAAGTTGTCACAACCACTGGGTTCATTTGGGAGCAGAAAGAACAAGCGCATTTTTCCCTTCGAATGCACATGGAAAGTGTGGATGTCCTTGTCAGTGAGGAAGCCCAGCAAGACATGGACCTCAAGTCTGCCTTTGTTCTGCTGTCCCGCGCCAACCCTTTTTCGTATGCTGCTGGGAGACCCCCGCCAAAGTCCTGGCGGTGCAGCAGACAACCTAAAGGAGCACCGGACCCTCCTGCTCAAGGCCCAATTGGCCTGCGAGCGAAGAACAGATGGCTGATGTCACAAGAACTGCCGAAGATTGCCTGCAGCCTGCTCAAAGAAAGTGGTGAAGCCTCACTACAAGAGCTCATGCAAGCAGCAGAAGAAGTCAGTGGCAAAGCGTTAGAGTCAGGATGGTACTCCCGTGAGGACTGTCCTTGCACCTTGCCTGCTGGAGCCAATCTACAAGTGGTGTACCCAGAGCTACGACATATTCGGCTTGACACACCGGAAGGCCTGATTGCTGGCCTCGGCTGTGCTCTAACGCGCCCAGGGCACATGTTTCAGTTCCAGGCAAGTACGGCCGAAGAGCGCTCTGGTTTGGCCGGGGTGCACCAATGGAGCATTATGCTTCCGACAAGTGCCAGGGTTGCTCAAGAGGTTTATGAGCCCCTTATAGGGATTCACTATCCCATGCTCTGCAACGTGAAGAACGGCGCCTGGCAAACAGGCACAAGCTCCATCCGCGCAGAAGATCAGCTAGCTACTGGTTTCCGCTTTGTAAACTGGGTACATGATGCCTCGGATCCGGAGGTACGGGCGGTTCCGACGCCGGCTGCCACCAATGCCGTCTACCGGCAACTTGAACAATGGCTCCCAATGACAGACCGAGAAACCGACAATGTACTTGCCCTGACAACTCGAACATACAGTGCTCAGCACCTGCAGGGTTTTTTTCAGCAATCGGGTCGAAGGGCCAATGCGGAGACAGCAGTCAAAGTTGCTGGCGCAACAGCCAAGCACTGTGTAGTCTTGCATGGCAAATCCACCTTTTTTGAGTGGTACCTCGCGAGGCAATGATTATGACCATGAATGCTACACACGTGCCAATGTGGCGTACAGCAGAGCGACTGACCTGACGATCTCTGCATGCCCGGTCAACATGCAGGGGACCACAGGCATGTCACAAGTTCTATCTGCTCTGCTCCACGGAGTCTGCACAGTGTATACAAATGACCAGCAGACATCCAAGGCCTTCGTCCAGGGCGAATTCCCTATAAA
This sequence comes from Durusdinium trenchii, assembly GCA_963970005.1. Classification (NCBI taxonomy): domain Eukaryota; class Dinophyceae; order Suessiales; family Symbiodiniaceae; genus Durusdinium; species Durusdinium trenchii. The sequence goes on from CAXAMN010024895.1 coordinate 493,932, forward strand.
ATGGAAGTGGGTCTCAGGATCCACGGCTGACTTTCTTGCTGCTATGGAGCCACAACCGCTCTGGAATGGATCTCTCCCTGTTTGTCTAGTCGAGTATCACCAGGGACTCTCCCGACGGCTCAGGCTAGTCCTTACGTGGCAATCCTACTTCACTAAAGGAGAAAAGGAACTACTAGACCATCAGCACCCAGTGCATGGAAGAATACACAGTAGTGGCCTACTGTTTGGTTATGCAGCTGACCGGTGCACTGAGCCAGACTGGTATGTCCTGCCAGATGGGCACCTGGCAGATGCCTGGAAGTTGATCCATGCAGCGTGTAAGGGGGGTGATCGCTTCTGTGTGGGAAGAGAAGCACGCTATGCCTTCAGGCAAGCCGATGACGCTGCCAACAGAGCCAAGGACTATAGCTTTGAGTCCCTACACAAGATCTACTTTTATGACGCGTGGAGATGGACAATCGAGCTGAATCAGCCTAACTCCCTCCTCCGCCTTCCCCCTCGACCTGGACTCCTGCAAAATGGCTGCTACTGGCAACGCTTGCCATCGCGCAATGATGATGCGGCCCAGTCACATGACCCTCCTGCCAGGACGATCCAAGCAGAAGTCAGCCTCACGGAAACTAGCTCTGCAGAAGGTGAAGAAGATGCATCCCCGAGTGAAGTACCGGAGCCGGCTGGCACGGATCATGCAGCCGAATCCCCAACCTCCCCAATCTTAATTGGCAGTACAGAAGAAGAGCAAGCAGGCTCACGGCAGAATGCAACAGAACCCTCTGCCAACGAATCGCCCGCCAACACAATTGTCTCTGCTAGTGAAGAGGCTGCATCCAATGAAGGGCGCCACAGCGAGTCCCAAACGAGTCCAGTTACACAAGAAACGGACAGGACTCAGGAGCAGAGGCTGCCAATAGAAGGAGAACAAGCAGAAGAAACTGAAAGCAGCACAACTGACGAGGTGATCAACCTGGATGACAGCACTGAGGCCATCCCAGAACAAACTGCAAGTTCCTCCCAGGATACAAAGGTACTGACACCAGCCTCAACTGCCCAGCCCTCTGCCCGATGCCTGCCCACGGCATGGGAGGCAGCCACTGATCAACAGCGAGTAGGAACAAAACGGCCTGCGCCTAGCCCTCCTCTTGATGAAGCGGAGGTTCAAAGGAAACCCTTAGAGAGCACAAGAACTGCGGCAAATACTGCTCACGAGGTTGAGAGTGGTCACCCGTGTGGCTGCCCTCTTGTGCCTCTATCGGAAAACAGTCCTGGCAGCCCTCCAATAGAGGAAGCAAGGCGACGCAGCCAAGGGGCATCTAGTCCGCCTGCAGCCTCTGCAGTCCCGCCATTAAGCGAGGATAAGACAAAGCGATCGGCCGTTAGCCCGGATAGCCCGACCAGCCCTGCTTGCAGTGCAAGTAAAGGTGTGGACAAGGCCCCTGCCCCACAAGCAACAGCACGGCCCAGGATACAAGGGCCTCTTGCAGTCAAGTCTAAGGTAACCAAGCCAGCCGAGTACCCACAGGGACGGGGTGCAGAGCAGGGGATGATTGATGCAATCCAGTCTCGACTACACACACCGCCACCGCCGGAAGCAGGTCTCCTAAGCATTGCGGCGGCAAGGTCAGCTGCAACAGCGGCCACTAATCCGCAGATGCCAGCTGCGGATACAAATGACCCAGAAGGGCACACATCAACCAAGGAGGAAGCCCCCGCAATTGAAATCTTTCTTGCGGAGGCATCAGTGTGGGTCCTTGCGTAGCTCGTGGTAAAAATCTTCAGCCTCGAAAGTCCTACTGCTGCCTTGAGCCAAATGGCTTGAGCCAAAATGGCCACGGAAATTCCTGCAGTTCGATTGGCATTTGGATTTTCTTCCCAGCCAAGGTGTTGTGGTCGACTGTTCCGCTTTGACCGGAGTGCTGGCTTGCGAGGAATCCTGCCATCGCAGTGCGGCACAGGAGGGACTTGATTCCTTGGGTTGCTTGAGCCAAACTACTTCGCCTGTGTCCTCCAGGGACAGTGACTGAGGTGACTTCCGTAGATTTGCCTGTGCTGCATTACACAGGTCATGTTTGGTAGATGGGCGGCACTGTCCAGTCATCCCCATTGGGGGGGAGATAATTGAGCCACTGTGGAGGTCGAGTCGAAAGCACGATTCAAAGGCATTGTTCTCCGCATGTGGGCGTCTCCAAGTGGCTCGCGCTGCTCGCCTGTAGTGAAGACGGGCCAGCAGGCACTCTCCAAACGCTCTGTGTGCAATGTATCTGTTGTCAGGTCGGTCGCTGCTAACGAGGACAAGGCAGCCTTTGAATGCTTCTATTTGGATTTCCTGCAGGGTGGGCGAGACTAATCTCCGTCAAGCTCACACAGTGCGAGAAAGTGTGCACACAAAGAATATCCAGTGATGTGCTGGATTTGTCGAGCTTGATCAACTGTTTGCAATTCTCGTGGGCTCTATGCCCTGGGTGGCATCTACACCTGAGGTCACACTTTGGATTCCCGAAGAATGGAAGCATCCTTGTGCGGTTGCTGCCTGTGGGAGCGGCATGGTTGGGGCAGCTGGTCCTGTTCTGGTGTAAGCTGAGTGAGCCTGGTGCAGCTTTCAAAGACACATGGGCCTAGCGTAGCTCCCTCCCAGCGCATTTGTGCCTCCTTCTATGATGCCAACCTTAAGATTGGGGTGGTCCACAAGGAAAACCCTGCTGGCCGGGCAATCACCAAGCTCCTTACCTCCCCAGATCTGGAAGCTGAACATGCTCAATTCTTTGTCCGACCAGTGGGAAGGGAGGAGGCTGATGCCAACACAGCACGCACTCCATACGACCTCGCCACACACTCCAGCGCAGCTGCCATTCCAAAGGCCAAAGTGGTCATCGCAACCACTGGTCTAGTTTGGGAACAAAAAGGACAAATCCACTCTCCCTTGCGTGTGCATGTGGAAAGCGTAGATTTGCTAATAAGTGAAGAAACCCAGCAGGACATGGATCTGAAGTCAGCATTTGTCCCAGCTGTCCCGTGGCAACCCTTTTTCAGAATCCTTTTGGGTGACCCAAAACACAGTCCAGGGCGCGTTGCTGACGAGTTTTTTATTTCATAGGAGTCCCCATTGAAAGTGGACTTGTTGTTGCGCTTTGTGAATCCACAGGGCAGAAGATGGCCTGGTTGGAATTGCCCGCAACTGTTTCCAAGTCACCGGCGCAGCGGTGAAATGTTGGCGAGGCACTGGGCGCACGGTGCAGCAGTGGAGCCCGCATTCGCCACAGTGGGTCCCCTGAAATTTCAGCGGCAGCAGCCAAGAAGGCCAAGATGAAGGGGAGAAGATGGTGGACCTGGAACCACACTTGATCGTCCGGGCATGGCCATGAAGATCCTTCAGGTGAAGCCGCACGCAGGTAAGTGAGCCGGTTGTTCTGACATGGTGATGTGGTGGTCGGCTGTTTTGTTGTTCGTCCGTTTGATGTGGAAGGGGGCGCTTTTGTGAAAGTCCAACGAAAAATTTGCGGACAGAAACGCAAGCTCTTTGGATGCCTTGCGCGCCCGCAAAGTGAAAGATGAGCTTCTTCTGACAACATGATGCAGGTTTGGTGGCCACGCTGTCATGATCAGTGAAACGCATGAGAAAGATTGTCGCCAACGGTTTCACAACATCATCGTCGATTTCACAACATTGTCATCGGATGACAATGTGATTAAATTGGGGTGGGGGGGTAAACACTTCGACTTTGTCAGGAACTGAGAGCCGGGGTTTGAATGACGTTTGGTTATGAACCGATGATCGCAGCATGAAACCCGCTGACAATGTTATGAACCCGATGATCGCGGTACCGACGACAATGTTGTGAACCCAGTGACAAAGTTCTGGAACCGATGATCATGTCATGAAACCGACAACAATGTTTTGAAACCGAAACAACAATGTCATGAAACCGATGATCATGTCCCGATGATCACGCTGTGAGGCTGATGATGGGTGCTACCCCATTTCCACAACCCCGCCAGCAATGACAATGTTGTGAAGCCGATGACAATGTTATGAAACCGATGACAATGTTGTGAAATTTTGTGATGCCCATGAACATGTTGTGATCATGTTTCATTGTCTTTCACTGATCATGATTGCAGGCTGCTGAACCCGTAGCATGCTGTCCGAAGAAGCTGATCTGGCTCTCAATGCTGACCTTCTTCTGGCTTTTGTACTCTTTGTGACGCGTGGCACCAACCACAACGCTGGAGAAACCCAGGTCCCCTCATTCATGCTACCTGAATCCCTTCTTCCACTTTGCTCTGTCATTGTCACGTCCATGTCCACACAAAAACCCGTAAGCATTCACATGCCCTGTCGATGCGCACGAAAACAGTTGGTTTCTGCCTCTACTGTGACCTGCGTGGGATGTTGGTCTCGAGGCATTTCATTCCGAAAACCCAGCCTTGCCCTTCTGCGAGAAAGGCCGGTCAGCAGATGCCGGGTGTCCGGTCAGCGGGTGATGCCCGGGCAGTTTTCCGGCCCAAAGGGAGTGGCTACGATGCCGGTTTGAGAAACTTGGAGATCCGATGGAGGTCAAACATGGTAGGTTCGAGAGGCTTTGAGACTTGTTTGACCTCAAGTTTTGGTTTCCCCCGGTGCGTTTGGCATGTGCGGCGCCAACAGTCCCTGGTTCGTTCGAAAGCTCACGAGGCATTGCCCTTTGTGTCCGGATCCTCCCCCAGCGCCTCGGGCGTTTGCTGTGGCAGTTGTGGAAGTGGTGTGTCGACTCGACGGCCGATGTTGCCAGACCCGAGACGGTATCAAACGCTTCCGCGCCGGGGCCCATGATCCGCGCCTGGGGCTGCACCAACAAATGCCGTTGTGTTCAGTAGTAGCAAGGCCAGGAGCTACCAATAGCGTTTTTGTTCCGTTCGTAGCGATGCCCTTTGTTACTGCCACCTTAGGCCATGGAACGCCAAAACTGTAATGATGGCATTGTGTGCCCTCTTCTGGGCGCAAAGCTTCAAATTTTATCCGCCGGAGATGGTAAATTGGTCTCATGTTTTTTCACATTTTCCCTTCGATCCAGAAACACCTTTTTATTGTTACTTTTTAATGCATCAATTTCATGAATCAAGATAGGTCGCAATTTCAAAGTTGATGATGTTTAGGGGGCCGTGCAGCGCGTCAATGTCTCGGTTGGTTGCTTGTTCCCGAGCATAACGTGGGCAAGCTACGACATAACGTTTGTGACATGTATACCGGGTGAATGCTTCTGCAGCGTGTGGGGTGCTTGATGCCAACCAGTTCTGTGACCCGGGACGCGCACATAATGTCACATTACCATCATTGTGTGTTTGGGCGTTTTTGTTTCATTTTGCCGACTTTGCGGCAGCTCCGGGTCTGTTTTCAAGTGTTGAGGGTGAGTGATTGTCCAAGTACATGTCACAATCATGAGCGGCTAAGATACGTCTCTTTCTCCTCCCCGTTGGCCTGGCCGATCTAGTGGGCCCGGCCCTCAAGTCACCGCGAAGCACGGCTTTCACTGCCAGTGCCTTGCGCGAACTCGGTGACAATGGTCTTTTGGACATCTCCACGTGAATGTTGACATGAACCCCCTAAGAAGTATCAATTTAATCAGATGTAAGCCATGCTTCCAAGATACCTACCACACTCCGGATCTTTTTATGTTCTTGGAGTCGATGTGGGGCTTTGGCCGGCAGATCGCACAGGCTCACAGGTCCCTCGTTGCAGGCCGAACTTGCAGGCTGACATTTTTGCACGGCAGTGTGGACACTGCCCGAACCACGCCGCCTCAGAAGCGCTTGCAATCCATGTTGTAAAGATGTGGCCGTCTGGGGCATGCAAAGGCTGCGCTTCCCAAAGAAAAGTGTTGCATGGCCAGTGGCCCGCGGGCAGAAGAACCTGCCCTTGCGGGTTTGCAGAAATTTTGGAAGAGTCCTAGCATACGGGTGGAGCCGGACTGCACGGTTTGCAGCGCTGGAAGCCAAGTATGTCTCAGTATGACGTGAAGCCTCCCCTGCGCCTAACTTACTCCAATAGCGCTAGCACGCTTAGCACGCCATGCAGGGTGCGCTTGGTCAACAATTGTGTGCCTTTATTGGTTGCATATGATAAGCCTTGGCACTATGTGGCATGCATTTTATTTTTAGAATGGTTTTGGTGACGCTAGGTCAGCAGCCCGTCCATGTACACAACAGCCTGGCAACTGAAAATACCGGAAGCGAGGTTATGGCCAAAGATTATTCAAACACACCATGTAGGGCAAATGGGAAAGACAAAAACAACCATTGGCTGCCATCAAGGGAACGTGGTCTTCGAAAGTGGGCGCTACGCTACGCAGCCAGGTGGCACTGAGCCTACACCATGCCGTGGCCGCCGTGAGCCGTGAGCATTCGGATGTGGCTCGAAGATGAGCCCTCCGTGGTGAAGGCAGAAGTCCAAAACGGAAGACAACTAAAACAAAACCTGTTACCTGTACCAAAGCACCCTGCACAGGAAAAGTTTCTTGTATGGCTGCCGGGCAAGAAGAGAACAGGACACGTGCAAAGTATGTAGCTGCTGGCTGAGATGGTGGCGTTTTTTCATCCAAAAATGTTTCTGTTCGACAAAATGATTTCTTTTCTGTTTCCTAGTATTTTTCTCAAGTGCCATCACTTCGCCTTCTTGATATGATTTTGTTTTGTGTCCCGACGTTGAAGTGCAAGACATACGCCGATGCTATGTGACAAACTCCCTTGCGTTTGTGGCAGTGCGCATATGCACCTCCGAAAGTGTCCAACGGCGTGCTTGTAAACGACCGAGTTATGCTTTTTGAATTGCTGCCTGGTGCTTCTGTTGGCGTATGTCATGGCTGTTGAGTTCAGGAAATCAATGCTGTTTGGGGTCGAAAATGGTGTATTTTGTCGAGAGAAGGAAAACACACCTGGAGACTGGAAGCAGGTTGTTGGAATTTTCGTTACAAAAGGTTGAGGCATGTCTACCCCTGATCTCACCAACCGCGTTTTGCCTGGAGATGGGCCGCATATGGCCGCACCACCCGTGCCGTTCAGCACTTGCCCGCCCAGGGGTGGGAACCACCTCTTTTTTTTACATTACCTTGACGTCAGCCCGGCGCCGAGCCACCAGGACCACAACGGACGCCAGTCACCGTGGTTGGCAGCGCCACACAACACCGAGCTTACACACAGCATAGCACCGAGACGTGCTCGCGGGCCGGGAGGCTCCCGGCCAAGCCATGTTGGCTTCAGTCAAGTGTGTGCACGTTTTTTTGCGTGAAAGTTGCGGCGTGTAAACGTTGGCTTTTGTAAGAGCTTTACGCAGTGCGTCGACGCCGCGTTGTGCAACCTCATTGTAGGACTTCACTTCTCTTTCGCATATCTTTCATGTGCTGTTGTTCAGGTGCCTTCGGAATTCACTGAAACTGCTCTGGAACTCAGATTGCGCAGCTGGCAGCTTATGTTGTTCAATTCCGCCCCGGCGGTTTATACCAGGCCTGGGAAAAGCGCATCCGGCATATTTTTGGAACACAGCACAAAACTGTTTTTGATCGCTTTTCGTGCTCCAGGGCTCAGCGGGCCACCCCAAAATGGAATGTGTTTAGTAGCTCACCAGCGCCGCGCTTGCCACGAAATCTGCGAGGTTCACGAAGTGCTGCGCCTGCTTCAAAGGCTGTTGTAAATGGCAACAAGCTCATGGAAACGATTGTGCAAGGAAAACAATGCCCTCAAACGATGTAAATCGCCAACACCTTCATCGATGTTGTTTTCGACACTGGCCAACAATGTATTGGACTGCCTACGTGCTTTTTGTATGTAACGTTCAGCACGAGCTGTCCAACCCTTGTGGTATTGTTCCAAGTTTAATTGAAATTTTGTGTGAAAGTGGCCGGCCAGAACCCATCACATACACAATTTGACTGAAACTGTTGAGACTCAAAGAAGAACGCGCACGAAACTCAGCTAAAACTCGCCATGCTCGCTTGGTCGCTGCCATAGCGTGCAGCAGTGTCCCAAGGAATGCGTGTTGGGCAATGTCTACATCCAATCCATTTGCACGCGCGGAGTTGCAGAGTCTTCCCGTGCATCTTGAGCAGTTTTGTCCTCCCTGGATTTCGCACTGTGAAGCAATCAAAAGTGAGTGATCTCATGTCTTTCAATTTGTCTGGCACCTTCTGGTTTTTGAGTTCCCTTTGTTTGGATCTTTGCCTGGGGTCCGTGTTCAATCCATGTCCTTCTGGTGTTGGTCATAGGAAATGCACCACAGCCCATCATACAGCTTGGCCCTGGTTCCAGTTGCATTCACTCCCAAAGTGTTACATCCAGTTTGCAAATCCTTCACTTGTGCTTTGTTTCGCAAGCCCTCGACCGTTCACCAACAGCGTCTTTGGTTGTGCTTACTGTCCTCCAGCCATCGTTGTGCATGTGCCATGGGAACATCGTGCGACTCTGACGGAATCCTGGTTCTCTGTGAAACAACTGTTGTCATTCTTCCACACTCTTCAGCAGTTTTTGGAAACTGAGAATTCAACACCGGCTCACAAAAACAGGCACTCAGAAACTGAACATGTCCCTCTTGAAAGGTCAGGGTATGGGGCGGAGCCTCGGCTGTGCACGCTGAATTTGCTCGCCTGTACACGCGGCTTGCTCGGCTGAACGAAAGAAAAGAAAGAAAGAAAGAATGAATGAATGAAACAATGCGCAACAAAAATCATCATGAATCATGCAGATGAATGTCCAGAGGGACGTTATTAACACCCCCCCCCCCCCCCCCCCCCCCCCCCCCCCCCCCCCCCCC
>CAXAMN010024895.1:502807-521934 GCA_963970005.1 Durusdinium trenchii
CCCCACCCCTATCCCAACCCAACATTGAGTCATTTGTGTGTGCGCAGGTGAGCGAAATCTGTGTGCGAGGAAACATGCATTGTTTAAAGAAGAATGTAATCGATGTGTGCGCAGCTGAGCGAACCCTGAGTGCGCAGGTGCGTTAAATGTATCATGCAAGGCTGTGTGCGCAGCTGAACGAATCTTGTGTGCGCAAGTGAGGCGCCGCTCCCACTGCCAGGAATGTTTGCCTCCAAGTCAAAAATCCAGCTCAATGGTTTCGAGTGTTCGACAGCTTCCCAGATCTCTACCAAAATGTTTTCTTTTTTAACTTACAATTTTCCACACCTTCCTTGACAAAACACCTCCAGCACCCACAAAATTCCATGCTGTTTATTGCCAGCCAGCTTCAACTGCATCTTCACATAGGCTCCGCTGACGGCCCCGTGTTCAACTCCTTTCAATTTCATTCTTCTCACATGCGCAAGAACCGTTCCAGTCCGTACACCTTCAAGTGCAGCAAACACCATGCTATGCGCATACACGAAAACTTGTGACACCATGGCCAGCCACCATCCCTTTGTGAGCGATCTCCTGGAACAGGATGGGGTTTCACCAGGCCGCCGGTCTCTCAGTTTTCGCCGTGATATTTTCTCAGGGACCCGTGGCCTGCACGCGCCTCCCCCCGCGGCAGGGCTACGGTGGACCAGAAGCAAGGGCGCACGAAACATTGACAGCGCACAACAACAAGGGTTGTCGGAATATCGAGCAGGAACCTGTCATGCGCAAAACGGGGGAATAATTCCAAGCAGAGAAAACCAAACCGTTAGCAACGTGAAACACGCAGGCACTTTGTCCCGTATAAATTGCAAGTTTGAGGGCGGCTTTGTTGATTCAAGGCGTGTTTGCCGGCTTATACATGTGGTTTTTTGCGTTCAGCATGGTCAGGGGTAATTGAAACAATTGACACAAATCATGCTCAAACTTGTGCCCATGCCGATGGGATCAAGCCATGTGGGCTAGGATAGGTGCGGCATGGTTGCTAGGTTGAGAGGTTGTGGGGATGGCTGAAGTTTCTTCTCGTTGACAGGCTGGGCTTTCAGACTTCGGGAACTGCCAGGGCTGTGTATGAGCACCGCGCCGCCGCCACAAAACGGTGCATACAGTGCAACCAATGGCAACCAATGGCAGCCAATGATTTTGTTATGGGAGGGCAACGGGCGTAGGAAACGATCGTGCATGCGGGCACGCCGTCTATTCTTCTTCATCTTTGTGTTGGACAAAAGATTTGGCAACCGAAAAAAACCGTGGATTTTTGTTCACCTCGGTGTGCTTCCGGCCCATGGAGCCAGGATGTTGATGCTGCATGATGTGGCCGGACTCAAGCAGGCGTGGCCGCCCTGGGCCGACGAAGCCCCCAAAAAAGCGACCAAAAGAACAGTGCCATGAGGCCGAGGCCTGGGAATGTGGCGTGAAGCTGGGTTCTCAAAAAGTTAGCAAGGTCCCCCTCCGATTTCTTATTCCTTTTCTTGTGGATGGTTTGACATCATTCAATATCATGGTGTCAGTGGGTGTGGACTCGTCCGGCTCCGATTGGAAGCGCCGACTCGTCCAATGTGCTTAAGCGGCCCAAGCTGCAGGTGAAGCCTCCAGCAGGTGGACATTTCGGCAGTTTGTTGTTCATAAATCACACAGAAGATGACCCTGTACAACAACCTTGGAATGGAGCGGGGCAACATTTCAATGAACAATTACTTTTTTTGGACTTTTAGTGTGTAGGGGCAGGAGCGACGTAGTTTGTGTAGGGCAATTTAGTTTCATTGGCGAGTTGGACGAGCATGCAGGGCAGAACAATTTAATGTGTACGATTCGAAAATCAGGTCGAAAACCCGAACAAAATCTTTGTGCCTTTGCATGGGGCAATGGCGCAGAGCGCTGCTTGCCGTCCCAGTTTCTTTAGCACTGTCCCTATCTAAGTCCGCATGGACGAAATTGTAAGCTCAAATGGTCTAGTGAGCATTTGGGATTTCATTGGCAGCTTGGCACACATGGGGGGTATGTGGGTAGTTGCTTGCGTCTTGTGTGAGAGGCATTTCCAGGTGTTGCTGCGTGTCATTTGCGTATACTTCAAATATGGAGGGGTATGATGATCCATCAGCATTGGTCGCCTCACAAATCAAATCACAACCTCGTCAAAATTATGGTCTTGACGCGTTTGTCAGTTCACTTTGGGCTAAGAAACGAGTGACGAACCGATTCACACCCACCACTTTAATAGCTTCTTTGCCTGGATCTTCACCACTGAATGTGGTCAGAAATCGGATCTCTTTGAGATCATTTTTTGCCGAGGGTTTTGGGCGATGGCGAGTTGGTTTGTGTTTTAGTTTGAGCCGTCGACAGCTGAGGCGAAGAAATCGACAGTGCGTCTTCCCGAGGCAGCAGCCCAACGGCTGAGCTGCAGGGGCTGGAGGACAGGCAGACAGCAGCTTCTGGCAGACTGGAGTTCGGTGGCAGCTAAAAGGGCGAAAAAGAGGTTTTGCAGGTTGCAAGCTTGACATGGGTTTCCAACTGCTGGTCGCAATGTTTTTGAACCTGGTGGCCACGGTCGAAGACAGTATCCTCATCAAATGGGGACGAATGGCGTTCGCTCAAACTCGCCGGGTTGGCGCATCACCGTCAGGACATACCAGCTGAAGACTTCGAAGAACCTTGTGAAGCACTGGGCACTTCAGGCACAGTTCTGTGGGTTGGTGGCCTGGACGTTCGGGTCAACCCCCAGGAGAGAGGTCGTAAGAGAGAGGCTGTGCACCCCATGTTTTGTTTTCCTTTTGTGGGCCTTACGAAGGAGGCAGGTAGGGGTTTGCAGGAATATGCATGAATTGTGATCATGACTGAAAGATTTTGAATGGTGTGTAGGTACGTGGTGGGATCTTCGGAGGAGGCCTAGGGCCTAGACTTGGCCTGACTCTTCAAGAACAGGGTCCATTGAAAAACGTAGAGCCGCATGCAGCAAGGAGGTTGGAGTTCAAGTTGGTGGACTACTGCAATCATCTCCACGGCAGATTCGTTCCCACGCTTGGAACACTTCAGGGTTTCATTGTCAAGTCATATCACATATAGAATACGAAGTCGCCCGGGACATGCACCTCTTGCCGTGCCCATCAGTTATCTCTAAATTTTCCCGAACCACCTTGGCCCGATAGGAGAAGGAACCCATACTGTGGATGGTTGGTGCTTCGACCAGAAGGTGTTTTCAGTATGGAAGTCTTCTGTGGTTCGGTCGCTTTGTGCTTTGTAGGTCCACCCTAATCAGTTGAACCCGCCAGGCGGCACAGCTGCTTTTTATCGGCTTCGCTACCGATCCGATCGCGCGCCGAACGGCGTGCCCTTGGACTTCTTTATTGGAAAAGATTTAGCGCATGCGAGCGCCTTGGATCATGCGAAGTGAGGTGCGTCAGGTGCGAAGTGTCCCGTGGTTTCTTCTTTTCCTTGTTGGACCCCGGTATCCAAAGAAGGTCCAACGTGCGAAGTGTTTTCTTTTTTTTCTCCCCGTAGTTTCGGAACGGTGACGTGGCCGACCGGCCGACCTTCTTTTTCGGAGCTTGCCGAGCTTTCCTTCTGTGGCTTTCCCAGCTTTGGAGATGGGAATGCAAAAGGTGCTCCAATCATTTGGGCCATTTGGGGTTTTAAACCAATGTGCGTTGACTGCTCTCAGGCAGCGCCCGCCGAGCACATCTAGTGGGGCCACCTGAAGTCGACGTTCATCGATCTTGGCCCCCAAAAAGCCACCAAACCACAACGCCCTTTGCTTTGACGAGCCTTCTCCCCCCCAGGCCCGGGCGCCTTTACGGGAGTGTCGCCGGCGGGTGTCCACTTGTGGAGCGCGGAGTGTGGCCCTGAGTGCCGAGGTGATGAGGTGGAGTTCTATGCCAAGCTCCGCTGGGCGGTGCAGACGAGCGACGCCTGGCGTCGCTTTGGGCAGCGGGCCATGTCCTGCCCGGGCGTCGCGCGCCTGGAGTGCGTGAACCCGAAGACGCAGGCGACTGGATGTGAAGCCCGAACCAGCTCCCGTGGTGGTTCATGGTTTCTTGCCGGCCAGGAGAGGAGCCGGCGGGCGATTCTGCTGCTGGAGAATCTGCGGCAGGGCTTCAGCCAGATGAGGTTGTTGGACCTCAAAATGGGTGCTGAAACCAGCGTGGCCTGCTGGAAAGGTCGCTTGGCCCCAAGTTTCGAGACACTGAACGGATCCGTTTGGGGTGAAGGTTCCAGCGAGCGTTGCTTTGAGCTAATCTATTGAAAGACAAGAATTAGTTGATGGATTTGCATAAGCTGTTTTTTCTACATACTATAAAGGATGTTAAACAAGCATATTCATTTGCTGTACAAGGTGTGACTTCTAATGAACAATTTAAATCATTTTATAGGTATGTATTGCATTTCATACCTTTGTTTTTAATACATTTAGTGTCTCCTTACTTTACTTGCAACCGTCTCCTTCCAGGGGTGCTGGAGGCAGGGCTGCCCAATCTCCACTCACTACCATGACTAGTGGGACCACTTTCCCATTGGCGGCCACTAGTGGCCCCCAACTGATGCTACTGTCCTGCCGGGTTCCGAAGGCGCGTGCCTCCAAGCAACCCTTGACTCCTTCGGTCCTAGGCAAGAGTCGGCTGAACGCGTGGAAGAACTCCTTGGTGGACCAACGAACGAACAGCGCCTGTGAGGGCTTCCGTTTGGAGGGCATTGAGGGCCCCCCGGAGGGCTTGGAGGAGCGGATGCGGCAGGTGGGACTCGGTCGGGTCGCGAGAGGGGAAGTCTCTGGTTGATGTGGAGGTAAGCTTCAAAATAAGCTTCATTCAGCACATGATAAGTCTACTTGCATGCATTCGCATTCATCGAGCCACTTTCTTAGCACGCTTACTTCACGTGTGAAGTCTTTGACCTCTTGGTCCGTGGCTCCTGGTCGTGACTCATGGGGTCTTGAAAGGAGATGTTCACTCCCCAACCGATTCAGCCGCCCCTTCCTTGTGGCCAGATGCTTTCCAAAGCTTTTTTGCAGCCGTCCTTCGGTCACGCCAAAATCACACAGAACGAAAAGACACCGTCCATGGCGTGTGTTTCTCTAACGAGTGGTGCCACCCGTTTTTCAGGTGATGGAAGGAGTGGCCAGCTCCAAGTACGTCTCACCGAAGGTGATCAAGCGCTTCACTCTGCAGAGGTCCGGCGGGTCGCTTCCGCGGGGCGGGGGCCGAAGAGCTGAACGGAATCGGAACGGAGGTCTGTTCGCGGAATCGAGGTACTGATGACCTAGAGGCCTGGTCTCAAAGGCGACCAGTGAACCAGACACCATGGTGAAGTCCATCATCTCAGACTCGCTCTGGCATTCAGGGCGGGACGTTTCTGTGGACTGAGTGGAAGGGATGCAGGATGATGTAGGGTGGTGTGGGTGATCAGTCAACGGTTTTGATGGGATTTGGATGAGTGACTTCTCCAAAAGTCCGAGTATTTTGGAAGTAGCATGTAGCCAGGACCGGTAAGAATACTTTGTTTGAGGGGCAGCATCTTGGCCGGGAGAACCAACACCCCCAGAAATTAGAAGAAACTCTTCTTCGGCCAGTGTCCAGATTGATTGATTTGAACCTTAATGCTTGAATCGATTCACACTTGAAGTCACCGTGACCGGCAGAGCTCGTGGCGCACCTTGCCCGCGCGTGCCAGGCTCCGGGCCGCCGAGATCCTGGAGTTCTGGCTGGACGTCTCGCATTTGGGCGCCGGCGGCGCGTTGCACGCGCAGCGCGCGGCGCTCCGAGCCTTTGAAGACGTGGGCAGCTTGCTGCAGGCGGGATCATGTGACCTTCTTGGTCTCATGGGAAGTAGGCAGAAGATGGCTGATGGCCATAGTTCAGCATTTGCTTTTTGTCGCCCTCTCCCCCCCGGTGGGTCAACCCGTTTCATCACGTGGCGTCGAGGCCGTGCTGGGTTTGGAGGTGCCACAGCAGTGGATTGGCTCTTCCGTGGCGCTGGCCGTGGAGATGGGCGCCCTCCAGGCGGAGCCCAAGGTGGGGAGCCCAAGATCAGGAAAGACTGACGTGAAGACATGTTGGGAGGGTGCCCGGTTTCTCCCACTTAGACTTGTTTATTTTTTCTTGCGTTCCTGCACTTGGGATGATGATGATGATGATGATGATGATGATGTTTCCGACTTGGGAATGGCGGGTCCACCAAAATATGGGGCTTGCACTCATCAACTGAGGGGCACCCCAACCATCCGGGAAATGGCATATTTCAATCAGAGCACGACGCTGGCGATCAGGATTCTCACCGAGTTGCCTGAGGTTGCTGTGAAGGTCTTCGATTGGGGACGTGCTGAGTTGAACACCGTCACCGAGTTCGCTTACTTGCAGCCACCAGAGAAGGAGAGACGTCGAGACGTCGAAGGGGCGAATGATGAGAGGTTGCGAACCTTGGGGAGGCAAGTTGGTGTGTAGTGGTCAAGTGATCCTTTTGGATGAAGTCTGCCAGCAACCCGGTGGAATGAACATACAGATTTCAATTTCCTCTATTGGGGTTCTGATGCTTCAACTTGATGCTTCAATCTGGCAGGAGAGCAGGGCCCATTACTGGAAGCAGTACTTGCGTGCCTTGGGGCGTCTCTATTGGGAGCTGGGCCGTGTGGTCCTTCATCGTTGCTGCTCTTGGGCCTGGAGCGTCTTGGTCTTGGAGCTCCGCAGCCTCTCGCCCACCCTGCTGCGCGCCGCGCTCTTGGGCGAGCAGGCCAGCACCGCCCGGAGCGTGACGCACTGCATGGGCCTTCTGCAGATGGATCCTCGCGGCGGTGCTGGTGAGGTCTCCCTGCCACTTCTGGGACGCCCTGAGCAGGGCTCGTCTCGAGAATCGAGCACCTTCGGCCTGGTGGGGATGCTACGGATGCACGTGCACGCGCCTGTGGAAGGGGTGGGGACCTGCCAAGTTCGGATCCAAGAAGTGGAGACCTGGTGATGTGATCGGATCGGTTTTCCTTTATTTTTGGTGCAGACTTCTCTCCCGTGGGAAGGTTGAAATGTTGAATCTTGTGCACCTTCATCATGGATATATCCAGATGTCATCCCAAGGAGAGTGATTTGGACGCCTTGGGTTTGAGCAGCTCGCTCATCATCACTGTTAGAGCCCTGGCCTTCGAGCGTGCGGGGGATGCTCGGGTCTACTTGGAAGCCTTCCAGATCCTTGGACAAAACCGGAGACGTGAGGCGTTCTTTGTCCAAAACACCTGGGTTGGGAGTCGGGAGAACAAGTGGCTAGAGGGAATCACGGGAGGCCAGGCGTCCGCGGTCTCGTATTCCAGCACTGCTCAAAGGGCGGTTATTGGAGGGAAAATGCATGGTCAGGGGAGTCTCTCAACAACTCTTGGGGTGGTGCAGGAATGTGCAGGAAGAAACCTGCCGACCTTCCACGCAGGGTGGAGCTTGGCGGCCTGAGGTCTGAGTGCCCTGCGCCCCTCCCGCGTGGCCACGTCTGCGCACAGAGCACTCCACCTGGACGTTTTGGACCGGGGCGCCTGCGCTGGAAAACCAGCTGCTTGGAGTTCCGCGCCGGCGCTGCTGAGGAGGCCTGGGCCAAGCTACGCGAGGCGGGGATGCGGAGTTTGCCGGCGTGGGCAGGTGGACTCGCTGCGTCGAAGGTGGGCGGCATGGCGAAGATCATGGGGAAGGTGAAGAAACAGCGCAACACCTTGGAACTTGCCCCCTAAGGGGCTTCTATTGATAGCCCCTTAGATGTTAAGGGGTGTCCATTAACCACCCCATGTGGGTCCATTGGTCCCAGGCTTTTTGGAGCCTTTTTAGTACTTGGGGTGTTTTCAGCCTTGGACCCCCTTGGACGCGACCGCTCCGCTCCGCGACACCCTGACGAAAACACCTTGCCGGAGGGCCCTTTGAGTCGCTTCGCCGCTGCCGAGCACCTGCCACCCAGCGTGGCCTTGCCAGAAGAGGTGGATGAGAAGGCTCAACACTTCCTGAGGCCGGGGGCGAACGGCGGAAGTGGATGGGGGCGGTTTTTTGGATGCAAATGTCGAGGTAGTTCCCTGCAGGTCCAAAGACCTACTAAAACCTGGTCCTGAAAACCTCGTTGAGCAGTGAGAGTGTTTTTGTATGACCAGGTATGACCATATAATTATCTTTGACCTGTAGGGAAGTGATTACGTAACCTCACCCATGTCCCCACCCATGTTTCGCAGACCTCCAGGGGAAGGTTTGGGAGTCAACTGTCGGCATTCGCCAGGCACTTGCTGCCCTAGTGCCATGCCTGACTTGTTTACTGAGGCTCCGGTCCCAGATTGTACATAGACCATCCAACTTCGCTTTGCGCATCGCATCGTCAAAAAGAAGCCCTTGCGCAGTGCTTGATAGTCTTGGGGCGTGGACGCATCGCTATCACTTCCTCAGATGGATCCCACCCCTAGGACAAGCACCGGTGTTCACGACCCGTGTGCTAACAAGCACGGCCACGGCTCGCATTCGAGGTCTTCTATGTTAATTAGCAATGTCCTTCGGGGTATGGTCAATCTGAGTCCAATCACAAAATGTGACCTACCCCAAGTACCTTGCGTCTACCACGTGGACGCATGTATATATATATATATACACTTTAAACAAGAATCTTTGTTAAAATCACTGATGGATTTGAACAAAGAGCTTCACCCCTCACCTAATCCTTTCAACTCAGCCCAAGCAGCTGGCGCCGTGGCACCAGGCCGAACCCCGAAAGGTGGCGTGCGGAAGTGCGTCGGGGGGGCCCAGCAGCATTAGCAGCACCCCAGCGGCAGTGCACCAGGATTCAAGCTTAGCTGCGCTTGACAGGAGTTGAGCAGCAGGTGGTAAGGTTGGGAGGGTGATCCTAACAGGCACGCTTGATGATTGTGTTTGCAAGTTTTTAGTTTCTCCTGGGTGCACGGCGCACGGGTCCTTACTGGCTCGAGCCACAACCTCCGAGCCTTCAACTCTCCATCTCCCCATTTTCCCCGTGCCTTTTGCATCAATGGCTTTGGTCGAGCCCAAGAAGGTTGCAGGTGGCGCTTTCGGGCAGTTCTTGGCTGAGAAACGCTCTGAGCTGCAGAAGGAGTTGCAAGGAAAGCCTGTGACGGAGATCACCAAGTTGGCCTCGGCCAAGTTTAAGGCTTTGACCGAAGAGGAGCGAGCCGTCTATCAGGAGAAGTATGTGGCTGCCAAGGCCAAGTATGATGCGGACCTGAAGGCATTCGAGGAAGCTGGAGGTGAGAGGAAGCAGCGCAAAACCAAGGGCAGCAAGAAGGATGGCAAGAAGAAGAAGGACCCAGATGCCCCGAAGCGCCCTGCCGGAGGTGCCTATGGTTGCTTCCTGGCCAAGAATCGCGCAGCTTTCCAGAAGGAGACCGCCGGTCAACCGATCACCGCGGTGACCAAGTTGGCCTCTGCCAAGTGGAGCGCGCTGAGTGCTGATGACAAGAAGGTCTTCGAGGATGAATACAAGGCCAAGAAGGAGGCCTATGACGAAGCCATGAAGTCCTACGTGCCCGTGCCGCGCGAGGACGAGGAGCCGCCGGCGAAGAAGCAGCGCTTGTCGAAGGAGGAGAAGGAGGCAGCCAAGCAGTCCAAGGCGGCAGAGAAGGGGGCCGCCAAGGCGAAGAAGGCGGACGCTGCCCCGAAGCAGGCCAGGGCAGGCCGCCCTACCCAGCCGAAGGCCGGCGCCAAGGGCGCCAAGGGTGTCGCCACCGACTCGGTGGAGCTGCAGGCGACGGTCCTGGCGAAGGCCGAGAAGGCTGGGATGACCGAGGCGCTGAAGAAGTTGGCCAACCGCGAGGATATCAAGGCCAGTGGGAAGAGTCAAAGCGCCATGCTCAAGGCTTTGGAGGAGAATCGTGGACTCGTGCATCCTGCCAAGCGAGCACTCTTGGGTGCATGAGATGTCCACAATCTTGACGTCGACCAATCTAGGGGTCGGCAATCGCAGGTTGAACACTCAGCCTCCGTGGTTCACTTGCCACGGGGTGCTGGCAGGTTCTTTTGGGAGCGATTGCCAGTTGTTCCAATTTGAACGGGTTCACCGCAGCGACATCCACGAAAGAGAGCTTGTGGCAGCAGTTTGTTCCGCAGGGTCTGATAGTTGGAAGTGAACACTGCGAATGGCTAGGCTGGTCAACTCCAACTCATCATGGAGGTGGGATACAGGAACATCGGAACATCTACCAGGGGTCACAAAGGGGTGGTTTTTAGTCCCTAAGTGAGTGGATAATGGGCAACCCCTATCCTCCAATAGGCACCCCTTTGTGACTCCTGGTGGTAACAAGTGTTCTTTGCCCCTGTCGCCCTTAATCCAGGTCATCCATCCAGGTTTTGACTCCATCTGAGTCCCCCTCCGTGCGTTTGTCCAAGGCACAGCCTTCTCCTGCTGAGGGCCGAAGGGGACCAGGACGCTGAGGAAAGAACTCAAGTCCTTGGTGTGGCTCCTGGAGAATTTGGGCAGATGAGTGGTAGAGCTAGGGCAGACATGCGACTGGTGGTACCAAAGGGACTGAAACCCATGTGTTGGTAGACAAGGAAGAAGATCAAAGCAAGGGTGTGCTTGGCGTAGTACGCTTGCCCCAAATGCAGGCTTGCGCCCGAATCTGTCCACAGAGTTCGAGGGCACTCCAAAACTCATGACCTCTTGCTCTGCGTGGCTTGCGCTCCCTACCAGCGGGTTTTGGGTTTGAATGGCCACCGCCACCGCGCCCCAGGCTGGGGAAACAACCGGCACAACCCCTTGGGCCTACGGCCCGGGCCTTGGGGAAGTTGGGAAGGTGGGGCTTTGGAAGGCTGGCAGGTGGACAGATGTTCTTGGCACCGGGTGGGGGCTCTACAGGACTTTTCTTTGTTTTGTGTGGGGCGCCCCATGAGGCCCATGAGGTCTGCAGCTACAAACCATGAGGTGAAGCAGAGATTTTGGACAGCTTGGGGTGAGAGAGCGTCGGATCCTGGGTTCACGTCCACTTCACGGTCCGGTCGTCCCAATTTCCGGAACACTCTGCTGCAGAGTGTTCATTCCCCCTCCCCATCCAGTGAATGGTGAGCATTCGGGCAATCACTGCTCCACTACATCTCAGCAACTGGTCATGGAAGAACTTCAGCATGTGGGAGCTCTTCAGATCTCCCATCGATCCATGTCGAGAAGCACAAGGTCATAGTCATAGTCTAACACTAAACTAACTCAGATAATCTCATATACTTCTTGAAAAAGAATTCCTATTTTTGAAGAAGACCTGTCTCTCAATGGCCAAGGCTCCTCTTAAGGGAGGAGAGGCTCTTCATTCTCTTCGGAGGGGGGGAGGGTTCTGTTGGAGGTTCCTTGGGGGACCTGGAAAAGCCCGACAACCTAGGCGAGGCGACAAGCAGGACAGCTCAGAGAAGGCATGGAGAGCGGAACGACGTGGACGTGGCCACGGGAGGACGAGAACGGACGCCGCGCAGAGTTTTCACCGAATCTCAAGGCATTCTTCAATATTCTTCATACAAATGGAAAAGGCTATACCAGGACCCCCAGTCGGGGTGGTTGAGTGGTTAATGGACACCCCGAATCACAGCTAAGGGTCTATAAATAGACACCCCGAACGAGTCGGGTCCTGGTATAGGAGTCCAACGGATGCGTTTCAATGGAAGATCTTCAAACAGCTGCGAATCGTGCCCACCTGGTGCGGGTGCCAACCGTCCCAACCGCCTTGCGAGGCCAATGGGATTTTCGAGCTCACCACTCGGGTGTCCGTGGCCCTGTTGGACTCGTGACGGGTGACCTCGTCCAGCGGGTGAACTGTCGACTTCTCGAGTCGCACTGACAGAGGCTGTTGGCATGTCTTGCAACCGCCCCTGTTCACTGGTTAGGCTGCTTCGGAGGCTAGAAGTTCTTATGAGATAGGAGCAAGTCCCAAGTCTCAGGCGTAGTACGTGGCAAAAAGCAGTGCCTTTGTTACCTCAGATTTGCTAGGGAGATTTCCTCAAGAATTGAACACCGGAGAGCCCTCCTCAGATGGTCCAGCTTCTTTAGACACTTGGGGTCCACCTCAAGGACCACGTGCTGTGGTGCTCATCACCGCGCTCAGGTTTGAGGAAGGAGAGGTGGGCAAACGAAAGACGCAAGCGTGTGGAGCCCGTGGGGGAGGAACTTCCTTTGCAGGAGAATGGGGTTCGAGTCAGGGTCAAGGCTTTTGTTTGAGCAACTTTTAGAGTTTCTTCGGCCATAGTTTTCCGGCCATAGTGAAGAGCACAACCGAGGTCCAGGCAAGTCGTGGAGGTGGCTTGCGGCAGCAACCACTCGGCGATTTTAGAGGTGTTGGAGACGGGAGGCTCAAAGAGGTGGTGGGGGGAATTCGCTTGGGGGTTGTGGTGGGTCGCCGCGAACACTATGGAAAGACGAAAAGATATGGAAAGACCAGGCCACTTGGAGAGTTGAAGAGTTGGTTTTGGAACCAAACCACTGCATGAGACTCGCCGTTCGTTGCTTCCCACCAGGCAAGAAACGCATGATCTCCCCCACTCATCGGACACCAAGCCGAACGTGGCGAGCGGGCAGAGGTGCTTCGGTTGGTCTATGGGACCCTATGCACGGCGACCACATCAATTCCCGCCGTTGGACTGGAGTTGGTCATACAAGAACGCTACTCGAGGCGAAGGACCAGCTTTGACCGGGTCGGACCTGTCTACGGGATTTCTTTCGGCGACCGGGCTTGGGGGATGAGCTGGTCAAGCTGAGGCCCGTGTCTGCGGCCAACGCCGAGCAGTGAGACTGGCCCAGTGGAACCGGGTGGTGAAGCTGTATGACATGGGTGGCTGTGGCTGTCGCTGTGGCGGTCGCTGTAGCAGTGTCTTTTTTGGGGTTTGGGATAGGTGTGGATCTACCATCCCAGCACCTTGCCAACGGTGAACAACTTCTTCTTTTTTCACATTCCAGGGTGTAGGCGAACAAACATGCTCCAGCAGTTGCACTCTGACTGTCTCTTCCTTTAAGGTGAGTCTGAGTGTAGTAGTTTTCCTGGGTGGATCCTCGCCCTCGGGGCGCCTCGGCGGTGGCACATGAGCTTCGTTCGGCGGTGAAACGCACTGATTTTTCGGGCCATGTCAGGCCGATTATTGTGAAATCCCGGCTTCTCACCTGCGGCAATGGCGCCAATGGACAGCTGGGTGCGCTCCAATCTGATTTCGACGTTGGGGGAGAGAAGAGGTCTTTTCTGCAGGTCCCGGATTGAACGGATGTGTGATGTGAGACCTAAATTCACGGAATCCTCTTTGAACCAAGCGAACCCCCATCTAGTGAACTTCATGCACCAAGGATAGGCTGAAAGGGGAAACACGGGGATATGTTGGCAGGCATTGACTTGGAATTGTCCGGAGTCGGCTCCTTTGATTTTCCAGCTGACTTTCGTTTCATGCAACTCCTGAATTAAAGCTTGACACTCGAGATTTCAGCTGGTGCAAAGAAGGCCCCCTGCTTGCAGATTCGTTTTGAAGATTGAAGTAGCTACTGCAACCTAAGACAACAACCATAGCAACTAAAGCACGCCGAGTGTGTTGTTCAACCCCTACAAATCGTGCTCATCACGCCACCCTTGCCCTTTTTCTACATACTTCAGGCAGACAAAAGTTTACTCTTGTTAGCCTTCTTACAAAACACTCTGAGGTCAGCGGCGGATCGATTAGCAAGTCTAACTTTCGTGGCAGGTGTGGGACGGTCAATTATCACACCCTTTTGAATCTATATATATATAATAGTAATAATAATAATAGGCTTTCCCGGGTGACAAATGACCCTTCCCTTGTCTCATGGTGTATGATTCTACGGGGGTAGGGTTGTCATGAGTTTCAACATCAACAAGCGCAACTTTCATCTGGCCAGTGTATATACCTCAGACGTTGATGCAATGCAGCCAGCAGCTCTCCAGTGGATATATATGCTGTTTGTAAGGCCTATAAGTGCCTTTCGATCACTTGCTGGACTGAAGTTCTTCGCGACACGTTCGTCCTCATCCTGTCACTGCCAGAATTGAATCGCAATTCTCTTTGCAAACCTGCTTTCTAGAACCCTTCTCCAAACCACTCCCTCCCCCCGTCTGTGTAGAAAACGCTTTGGAGCTTCGGCGCCAACCGCGCAAGCCAACTGCGCCGGCTGAAACTGGCGGTCAGGTCATGAGGAGACGTGGTGCCCTCGGTGGGGGGGTTGGGGGGAGGTCTTGGTAGATAATCACGGTGGGTCTGGGTGGGTGTCCGGCTGAAAGATGGAGAAGGCCCGGTTGCCAGGGGGTGTCCAAATTAATGCCAGTCTTTCCTCTCATTATACGATTTTCATTTATTTTCATTTATCTTTATTTTCATTGAACATCGTACAATGCATTCCGTCTTCTAACAAGCCTTTCATTTTTGTAAGAGATTGAAAGGCTTGGATGTGTAAGGGGGCCCCAGATCCAAGAAGGGGCCCAAGGAATCCTAGGCGAGCCACTGTGCCCCATCGGTTAACCCTTGATTTGTGGCTCGTTCCCCTTTATTTCCTTCGTGTTTTTGGGGTTATCGTTCATGCCAGTCACTCTCACCTCCAATCCTCTCCACCCGCCCCAGATCCAAGAAGGGGCCCAGTCAGACACGGCGGCCATGGAAAGAGCCCTCACGATACAGCCGATGGGATCACTTCGGTCGCCTTTTGCCCCTTCATTCTCCCATCTTCGCTGTTACCATCATAAGCGTATTGATGGTGTCCCAATCTCCAGTCTTTTTTGGGGGGGTTTGTGACTAGGAAGCACGTCCGTTTTCTTGCAGGTCTTGCCGTCTCACCAAGGAATCCTGGCTGCGAGCTGGACTGAGTTCCATGGACCTAGACCCAACAACCTCTGAAAAGGTAAGGACGTCCCAGTCACCAACCCAAAGCACCTCCAAAGGGCGGTAAGTGGATCGCTGCCAGCCTCCCGTCACCAACGTGCCAACTCTTCAAAAGAGGCACATGAAAAAAACAAACCAACATGAACAAGCGATGTTTTGTCCTTTCCTGGGAGGGTCTCAGGAAATCCTCTTGGGGGAACGACCTGGGCTCTCCTCGAACGCGCCTCGCGGTGAGCCTCGCGGCTCGGCTTTGCAGCGACCGGCGCGGCTCCGGCGTACCGGCGCGGTGGCCGGACCGGCGCCCACGGGTTCCGTGGTCGCCATGAGCCGCGATGCAGACTATGAGGAGTTCTTGGCCTTGAGGAAGCACGTGCGGAAGTTGCAGCAAGGCAGAGGGGAATGGTCGTTCTGGGACCTCAAGGTGGGCCGGGAAACTGGGGCAACATGAGGTTTCTATTATAGGGAAACGTGAACCAGTAGCTGATGGACTTGCGAGGTTCCAATAGCGGTGTGCCATTTTCGAAGGCAGAAGCCCAAAACAACAGGAGAGACACAACATAATGTAGAGGAGTTTGGGGGGGGCTTGTGCATAGTTGCAAAGATGCATATGCAAAAGAATCCGTAAAATTTGCCGATGGCATGATGGGTCATCCGTGCTCAGGCACACCCCTGCTCTTGAACATCCTGGGCGGACAAGAGGATCTGCAGATCTGTGCCGTGGAGTGGGAGTGCAGCGGAAGCTGTTCGACACCCCGACCTCTTTTCGGTGGTGGTCAATACAATGAACTACATCTACAATAAGATATCAAGGTACTGTAGAGGCTCCTTGACCGTGTGAGTCCAGTGTGTCATGGTGTCTCAGCGTCCAAACGCGTCGCCGGCGGAACTCCGAAGCGCTCCGTTCGCCGCTCCGCACCTCCGTGTGACGCTCGCGGCGTCTCGGTGACGCTCTGTGCGACGGTCCGAGGTGCTTTCCAAGTGTCCCAGGATTTGCAGACCTTGACGTGGCGCGAGTGCGAGGGCAACGGCCCCTCCCGACGGCTACCCTTGAGTGCCATTGGCTCGGTTCAGGAAACCAGCGTTCCTCGCAATGGAGGAGCGAGCTGGGGCAGTGGGTTGGAGGGGGGTCTAGGGGCAGTTGTTGTTTGGGGTTGGCAAGCTATATTAGTATACCAGTATACCAGGACCCTCCCGCAGTAACAGGTCACTACCTGCGACTTTTAAGTCTGCAAAAGCCTGAGGAGACCTGTTGCAAGGTCCTGGTATGTATATATATATATGATATATGTGTGTGTGTGTGTGAATATAATAGGGGTATGGTGTCTTCGTGAGGGGCAGATTTGGTTGGAGCTGGGTACCCGATGAGACCTGTTGAGGCATTTGGTGAGAAGCACCGAAAGCAAGAGCATTTGGACTTAAGGAGCTAAAGCCACTCATGTTTTCTTTGTTGTGTTTTCATGGCCCAAGAACTGGTGAGAGGAAGGCGGAGGGCAAGTGTTCAACCTCCAACCTCCACCTGTCCCTGCCCTCCTGCGCCAACTTTGCGTTTCGCAGGTGGCGGGGGGCACTTCGCCCTCCAGGTGCGCTTGCGGGAGGCCGTGCCCAATGTGCCACAGGCCTTTGAACTGATTTGCACTTCCAAAGAGGATACTTGGCACCTGGTGATGTGGTGATTGACCTCCATATAGTGATTGATTGACCTGTGGTGATTGAGGATGAACACTTCCACCACCTGCTGAAGAGCCGTGCGGTCTCCCCGGAATCGATTCCACACTGACGAGAGGAGGGCACTAAGGCGGACAGGAGACCAAACGCTCCGAGGGACCTTCGCTCCTGGGTCGGCGGGTCGGCTTTCGGCACCTTCTGGGACAGCGAGAAGCGAAGGAGTGGATATTTCGACCAGCACCCGACGGCCAACAGGTCACCAATTGATCCCCTGAGAGCTGAAGAACCCTCCATTTCGGAGACCGGAGGGTGCTGGTACTGGGTGCCTTCAAGAACTCTGAAGCCAACACTACCACCAACCGTTGGGCCATGGGTCGAGCCAGCGAAACCACGGACGAAGCCGAGGACTTGGACTCTTGGCACCAAGGGCTCCGGTTCCTCATGGGCGATGAGTCCGAGATGGCCTCGCCGGCCAAGGAGAGGATGCGGAAAAGGGGGAGCTCCGGTGGAAAAGGGGGGATTTAACATCGGCCAGCTTGGCCAGGCACAAGGGGCATTTTGATTAGGCAGCTTCCTTATGTTGATTCATCCCCCATGATTCTTCAATGCTCACTTCATCTCATTTCCGGAAGCCCAGGGTATAAGTTGGCTGAACTACAGGTAGCCGCGTGGCTTGAGAGACTTTTTTAAGATTTCACCCAACATTCTGGGTGATTCCAAAGTCAAAAAGCCCCACCAAGATGGACATACACCATTACAGGGTTGCCCACATCTCTCCAAGACACGGAACCCCTGCAGGAGTCGCGGACAGAGTCCAGGCCGGAAGAGAAGGCATCCTCCCGGGCTGCAAAGGCGCAGGAAGAGCTCTGTGAACGCTTGCAGCAAGAGAACCTGATGCTCAAAGAGAGTCTTGGGCTCTTCAATCTCATGACAACCTTGGAGAGAAAAGGTATGACATGACCACCCTTTCGGCCGGAGCTGATCCGATGAAGGTGGATCAGCATCCGAATCCCGCAGGGGAGGCCGCTGGCGCAACCCCAACCGCCCTGGTTGGGAAGCAAGTGGGGCGGTTCAAGGTCGGTTCTGGCAGCTTTTGCACAAGGCTGCAGGAGCCGTCCCGTCCAGTTCCAAACACAAAGTGGGCTCTGTCGGATTCAGGCACCAAATCAAAAATATCTGGGGCTTCGGAAGAGGCAATATATTTGTATGTATACTGTAAATGTATATATATATATATAAAATCTCTCCCTCTCTCTCTCTCACTCGCTCAGTCAGTCTGTCAGTCTGTTTGTCTGTGGTTCCAGCGCTTTCACGTTGACTGTGAGGATAGGCAAGTTCACGTTCTGGAGGTGCCGTGTTCCGGGTGAGTTGCAAGATTGAAGTGTCTTTTTCCCCGGTTTGGGGAGATTTTTTTGGAGCAGGAGGAAGCTCAGTTTCAGTTTTCTGTAGGATATTTCCTTGATGTGAGGAATGGGTCGTTTCTTCCTGAATAAGCTCTTCCTCATTGTTGTTGGATTTTCTCCCGCTGGAAACGCTCTGCTTGGTGACGATGTCTGCGGTATATTTTTTGGGGTGGTTGGGGGGGGCACAGGGCACATCTACACATATATACCCCATATCAGAGCCGATTGCCCCGCCAGCAAATCCAAGGATGATTAAACGGAAAGATGCGACGATTGCGGAGTCTTGGCGGATGATTTCATCTTTAGGACATGGGGTCCACACTTTGGGTTTGGATCACCTGGCCACCTACACAGCCTACACAGCCACACATGTAAAGTGCCACATTGGTTGGTCGTCAAGGACGTGAGCCCAGGATGGGCAGCAGCCCAAGCATGCATGTCTGTGGTAGTCTTACCGCATCTCCAGAGTTGAAACGGGCCCACAGATCCGCAGAGCCTCCGACCACCCCGGTCCCAGCGACACCGCGTGGGTGCCGCGTGGCCCCAGCCGTGCTCAGGAGCTCCTCAAGGACAGCAAGTCCATCAAGACGGAATCCACGTCCCGAGAGAGCGACGAGCACCTGCAGTTCCGCGAGGTGGCGATCCTGCGAAGGAAGAACAAACGCCTCCAGCGGCGGCCTGAGAGACGGGAGAGGGAAGGGTATGGTGGGTGGGAGTGGTGGCGTGTGAGAGATACGAAACCCGGAGTCTGGCAGTCTGGGTCGCTAGCTGCTTCGAGGAGTGAGCTGAAGTCCAAGCAGCACACCATCTCTGGGCTTTTGAAGCTCGTGGAACGCCTCTCTCAGCAGGATGAGACCTCTGCACACGAGACGGCCGAGGAGGACGCTGGGTTCCCTGCTTTCCCGGGTCGTGCCGGGCTGGGTAGGGCAGGGTCCAAAGAAATCAAGAAACGGAATTTGATTGAATTTACTCAACTGGATCTTCTCATATCTTGGACTTTGAACTTTTGATCTTTTGATATCTTTTTCTTGAACTCTACAGGAGGGGTCTTCTGGCTTTTCTCTCCGTGAGTTTTCCCTGAAGAGTGGATGTATATAGCCTTTGAACCCACTAATTAATTGCAATCAAAGCCTTTGTCTGACAGATGCTCAAAGACAAGAAGAAGAAGAAGAAGAAGAAGAAGAAGAAGAAGAAGAAGAAGAAGAAGAAG
>CAXAMN010024895.1:521944-547189 GCA_963970005.1 Durusdinium trenchii
AGAAGAAGAAGAAGAAGAAGAAGAAGAAGAAGAAGAAGAAGAAGAAGTGGTCATGGAGTTCGCACTTGTTCCTGTTGCAGGGGGTGTTCGGTTTCTGATTTTGTGAGTGTTTATAGTTTATGGATGGGGTGAAACAATCTGTTAAATCAAACATCCACAAAAATTGCCAAACAGCACGCGCCTCAATACTCCACTTGTTCAGATGCAGCATAGCCGACTTTTCACATATTTCAACACGCGTGGCTGTCCCGGGGAAAAACGCGAGGACTTCGGGACGGTTTCCAAGCACATCATCGAGATGAAGGCTGATGCTGATGTGGAGGCCATCCCTGCCAAGGTCGTCCGTGCACGCCCGGGTGCCAGTGCTGCTTCTCCCGCGCCGCGGCCAGCGCCAGCGGTGCCTGCGCCTGCGATGCCCGCGAGTGGGTCTCCTGGAAGGGCGGCAGCCAAAGATGAAGGAACAGGACTAGGACGGGCACTTTCTATGTCAACATTAACTTCGACATGTCTTGTAGCATATGGACATAAACATGTTTTACAAGATTCGGGACCCCCTCAACTTCTTGGCTTAAGAGCTCCAGCTTGAACCTGGACCCAGCCTGCCTGCCCTTTCAGATGCTCTCTTGGGCGGCGAGTTGGCTGCGCTGGCCGACAAGCTTCAGATGCTCGAGCGTGCGGCGGCGGCCGCCACCCAGGGCGTGGCGGCGGTGAGTAGCTTTCAGCCGCCCAGCCGTGTCGCGGGCTCCGCGGGTCCCTCGGGCGCTGCTGGCGCCGCCACGGGCTCGGGTGCGGCAGAGGCCCCGAGCTTGGTGGGGCGGGGGCCTAGGAGTAACAAAGCGCTGGAGGCCTTGCAGAGAGAGATGCATGTCTTGGAGGACAGGGTTTGGAAGTGTCTCTGAGTGTGCTCGAATCAGAGCGAGTTTGGAGAGCCAGTTTGGAAGCAGATTCCAGTGGCAGAGTCGGTCTTCGGTCTTGACGGGAGAACATTTGATAGCCTGAAGCCACCAAGGAATGCTGGTAGAGGATGTAGACGAAAGACCACGAAGTCACGAGCCCTGCAAGATTTGCCGAAGCTGGAAGATTGGGGCATGCTCTCGCCCAAAGCTCGCCCCAGAGCTTTGAGTCTATGAGCTTTTTAGGGTGCAGAGCTTTTTTTCACTCCCCCTCGGCCCAAAACAGAAGATTCCATCACGCACGTGGTTGGGATGCTTTTGGATGGTTTGGGCCACTTTGGGATATTTGTGGCTGGGTGGGTTCACTTGCTTCCATTTTTGGGGTGGCCCCGCTGACAGGAGAAGAAGCGCTTGGTCCAACATTTGGCACAGATGCTGGAGCCTGAACCCTCGGACTCCGAGCAGGACGACGGCTTCCCTCTGAGATGAGGTATGGCTCCGCACGACGTCGGCATCCGCGTTCGGCTCGGGCATGCTCAGTGGGGGGGAAGGTGATGGAACGGGCAGATGGATGGTCAGCTGGAGATATCCGGAGATGGTTTTGGAAGAATTCATGTGGACTGGAATGTCGTTACAATATCAACGGGTTTTCTTAGTCAGTCGAGGCATGCTCAAAGCGCTGACCTTCCCCGTTCCGATGGAGTGTGGTCTTGAAATTCTGGCTCAGACACCGTGGGCCATTTGCATGCCGGCCGCCTGCCACGCGTATTCGTATTCTTGAGGGGCTAAAAGAGCCGCGCGGTTCATCATGGCTTCGTCATGGTCCTGGCAATGACTATGAAACAGGCAGATTATATTTTTGATCAAAGCAACCGGCACCAAGACTTCCAAAAAAGTACCTATTAACTCACCGTTTCTGCCAATTAGCAGGGCCCCTTCCAGTTAGGAGTTGTTGATTAAAAAGGAGTCGTTGAGATTGGATTGGGGTTTGAGGTCTCAGCATCTTTCTGTGTGTACCAAGTGAAACAGGCCAGATCGAGCACTCAAAAAGAGCCTCCCACAGAGGTTGAAGGACTCTAGGTCGACTATCCCGGTTACGGGTCCAAGTTCAGGTCACTTAACCTCTCCGTGAAGAGTCTCCCCCTGCCTGTGGTGTGGACATCGCTTTTGGTCTGGTCTGGCGTGAAAACTCCCACTCAAAGTCTCCAAACTCTGTGGCTGAGTTGAGAAAAACCTGAGTTTGGAGAATTCTCTAAGTAAGGTCCAAGTGCACGAAAAGCCAAGAATACTGAGGCCTGTATCATCTAGATCTCCCAGTTGCACCTCCAGCCCACCTGCCACCTCCGTCGCCCTGTCGAACGACCGTCCCGAGGTCCAAAGACGATGATCTCCCGCAGCCGGCCGAGGCAGCGCGGTGCCGCGCGGTGAGCCGCCGGTGTATCAAGAGGGAGCAGTGGTGGCTGTAGAGTCATGTGCGATCAATTGTGCAGATGTTCCTGTTGAGACCTTCAAGCCTTGGCGGATTCTTATGGATGCCATTAATCCAAGCTGCTCAAGCTAGAAACCCCAAGCGAGGGCAGCCATTACTCCGTGTGTTTACGCATCAACGCCATGGTTTCTTTCAAGTTCTCGCTGCTTCTTCTGGTGCAGCAGCTGCTGGCTAATGCAGAGACGTGTTACAACGAAGATGAGTTGAGCTATGAGGTGGACCTCTTTGAGACTGCTATGAAACAGGAAGGTCCTGAAGCAGCCCTTGCGCTTCTTCAAGTCAAGAAGGTGCGGGCCACGCCATAAGGGGCGGTGCTAGTGCCAGCTGCCCACGGAAAAAAAGAACCCGACGAGAAAAAAACCCTTCCCAGTTTTGGCACACACTGATCATAGAATCCTGGCCAAACTCACCATCTGGGGCCCTCCCAGGAGAAGACTGAGAAGACCGATGCAGATGGGCAGTGGCGCCGCGGCTGGCATAACGGCTATCGTCACTATGGCTGGGGGCATGGCTATCGCGGTGGCTGGGGCGGCTGGGGCGGGCTCGGGGGTGGCAACGGTGGTTGGGGCCGCGGCTCTGGGAGCACTTGGATTCGGCGTTGCGGTGGCCGCGGCTGTTGGTATGAACGGGTCCCGCAGCGTTATAGGTGACGAGCTTGGTGAACCTCCAGGAGTGCTCCAGAAGCATGGGAAAAAGGGGGACGGAGTGCGCCGTCAGGCACATGAGCTCACATGGGCGCACAAGTCGGGATTATGTTTCTGTGACCGCAGCTGCTCAAGCTAGAAACCCCAAGCGAAAGCAGTTTTGGCCTGTTCGTCGGTGTTTTGACACATCAACGCCATGGTTTCCTTCAAGTTCTTGCTCCTCCTGTTGGTGCAGCTGGCGCTGGCGGCTAAAATGTGTCCCCCAGATCTGACCGACGCGGAAATCTTCGAAGCTGCCATGAAACAGGAAGGTCCTGAAGCAGCCCTAGAGCTTCTCCAAGTCCAGAGGGTGAAGGCAGGGCAATTTTCGAGGGCCAGCCAAGTGTTTGGCCGCATGCCACAAAGCAGAGATCCAAGAAGCCAGCCAGCATCTTCTTGATTGATTTCACTCGTTTCTGGGGCCAAGTGCATGACCAACATGACTTGTTCATTTGGAGCCTTGGGGGTGTTAGACATGGAACATCTTACGATTGCCGTGGTGTTGATGTTGGGAAGTTGGGAGTCCATATGTAGATCGTCATTTGACCACTTTGCAAGAAACCTTTGATCGATAGTAGGTTGGAGCTACTGAACTGGAGGCCGTCGCTATTGGTCACTCAAGAGATTATTTGTGTCATGAACTTGCGTGCAAATAGATTGTTTGAGATTATTCCTATTATAACTATTCTTTCGCTATTGCTTCTGAGTCCATTTCATTTTGCCCCCGCATCAGGCCGACCACGCCTCGTCCAAGTGGCGCACGCGGCGCTGGGGCCATGGGGGCCGCCGTTGGGGCCGCCGCCGTTGGCGTCGTCGTGGTTGGGGCGGAGGAGGTTGGGGCGGAGGAGGCTGGGGTGGCATGGCAGGGACGGGAGGCATAGGAGGCATGGGAGGCATAGGAGGCATGGGAGGCATAGGAGGCATGGGAGGAAGCAGCTGGGGACAGCAGGGCTGGGGCGGCGGTGGTTTTGGCTGGCGCTGAGAGGAGAGATGTATTTTCAGTGGATGCCGACCACACCGTGGTGGGCAAGCACCGTTTGCGGTCACAAGCACCGGAGAAAAGCAAGTGCGCTCGGGGGGAGGCTTGACCACCTGTAAGGTAGACTCTTGATCAATAGAACCCTGTATGAAGAGGTTTTTACAATCCAAATCAAGGATTATTTAACTTTTCATGCAGAGAATTATACATTATGGTTGCACCCAGGGCGAAGTTGGCTTGGCAAGACTCCCACCGAAACGACCCGGTGGGTCGCCGAGGTCGGTGCGTTGACCGACCTGCTTGGAGTTTCGAGCCTCTTCGCCCGCCAGGTGAAATTCCCGGTGCAGAAAGGCTGCCAGCTGATTGTGTTTGGGGCGCCCAGGGCGGTCACCTGAGTTTGCTAGGGAGGTTAGCACAGTTGCTGGCAGACCCCCGCGGTTCCAGTGCTGTGCCGAAGCGCCAGTGCCGATCCTTGCGTGGGCACACGCCTGAGGCAAAGAGTTTGTTGTGGTGCCGATCACACCTTCGCCATTGCCGGGAGCGCCTGAGAGTGAGTGGTCTTCAGTGGTCTTCGAAGCTATGGGATCAAAGCTTCTGAACAAGTTGGATCGTCTGAAGAGCCACCACTGGAAGGGTGGCCTGTGGAGGGATGGTGTATACAGAGCCAGGGGTGTCTAACATCCTATCCGCGGTGCTGGAGGAGTTCTTTCGGATGAGACTTTGTGCACCTGGCCCAGGTGAATATTTCTTGCGCCGAGCCGAGAGCCACCGCGGACGCGCGAGCGGGGGTGGGTCCGGGGATGTCACCCCTGCATGAGGCATCCCGTGTCGTCGTGGCGAAAGGGAACTCAACCTGTTTGGGGCTTGGTGTGTGCGGCATGAATTTAGAATATCCCATCCAGCACATCTCCCTCTCTCTCTCTCTATCATTCTATATCTATATTATATGTTTGTTTGCCTTGATTTCTCATTTGACACCTCCGTTGAATGAATCCATGAACCAATACTTATCGATTTGCTGCGCCCATCCGTTGAAGACTAGCGGATCGCTCCCGATTTTATCCCGCTGCCGTCGCCTCGGCCCAAGCGCTCGCACAGCAAGTCGCACAAGAAAACTCCTTCCTTTGCAGACGTCTCCGACTCTGCAGCCGCTTGGACGAAGGGCCCTGGGGGTCCGAAGCGAAAGACCGAAAAAGATTGACAGGACAGGATGGGCCCCCATGGGGACGGAAAGCAAGCGATGGGCTGCATGTGGTTTTGGGCACGCTCTTTTGAATTGGGCGTGCTGAGTATTCGGTGTGTGGCGATGTCAAGGTCTCTCGCTCTCTCTCTCTCTCCCGCTCGCTCGCGCTCGCTCGCTCTCTGAGTGACTGAGTGAGTGAGTGAGTGAGAGAGAGAGAGAGAGAGAGTGAGAGAGAGAGAGAGAGAGTGAGTGAGGGAGTGAGCGAGTGAGCGAGAGAGAGAGAGAGAGTGAGTGAGTGAGTGAGTGAGTGAGTGAGAGATAGAGAGAGAGGGTGAGTGAGTGAGTGAGTGAGTGAGGGAGTGAGCGAGTGAGCGAGTGAGCGAGTGAGTGAGTAAGTGAGTAAGTGAGTGAGTCTTTCTTTCTTTCTTTCTCCTCCACCGATGTGCTAAAGTTATGGTTGGGAGATGGCGCAGGTCTGCCTGTGGGAGGCACGAAAAGCTTCAAGATCACATGTCCCCACCCACCCGGAGCACTTCCAGTAGCAACAAGATGGAACTGATGAGTCTTGGGGAGTTGGTCGTTGAGTGTAAGATGTGCGAGGCTCTGATCTCTTAGATTCTAGATGTGTTCAGCTAGCCCCAGGCCTGTTTGGACAGATGTTCAATTAAGCCAGAATGCCGTCATGCTCAGGCCCCACCATGCTGCCCCGTGTCACCGGGGGAGACGGTCTGGTGGCTCCCAGGTCCCCTGCGTTCCATATGCCTTCGAGCACCCCAAGGCATGCCCGAAGTTTGAACTCCCGTCGTTCGGTTGGGCGGAAACGCGACCCACCATTGATGGTTGGGCGGAGGGAAACCTGGAGCACCATCTAAAACAAGCTGTACCAACCCCGAGTTGATCGAGCTTGCATCCTCGATGTGCACACTCAACTGCTTTTTTTGAGCGGTCGGTCGAACTCTGTCTGTCTTTTGAGGTCCTAGGAACTCTGTCTCCGAGACACTGTCTCCCTTTCACTCTCATCCTTTGTCTTCCTCTCTTTCCTTCCACCGTCGCCGCCCGCGAGGTCTGATTCTATTCCAGGCGCCCGCCGGCGAAGCACCGAGCGAGCGCGCCCGCCGCATGCTGACCCCGCATGCACCTGGCAGGGAATGAGGGGAAGGACCCCGAATTTACATCCACTGCAGCTTCCTTAGGATCCCTTTCCTCATTCGATTGAAAAAAGGGGGATCATCTTCCAATCCAAGCAACTGCGATGTTTTCCATGCCCTTTCCGCCCTTTTCCGGCCAGGAATGTCGCCACTGGATTCCAGTGACGTGCCACCCTCGGTGGCTCAAGTGATCCATGTCTCTGTCGCCAAAGAGGTGCGGGCGGTCTTGGGCCCCACAGCGGGTCCAGGTGGGAAGAGAACGGAGAGAGAACCAAGAGGGGCGAACAAACGGAGTGAGTGATGTTGAAGGAACCGCAAGGAAGGGTGGTCCATGTCCGACGGCCAAGGGTCCATTACCATAATTCTTTTTTGGGCATTATATATATATATATATCATATATAACGGACCGTTTGACCTTCTTGGATCATACAGCCAGAAACACTCGGGTCAAGCCTTGGAATTGGTGGCTTTCACACGAACACCCATCTAGCAGAGGCTCCTCTCATCCCAAGAAGGATCGGAGCCCTGAGCTTTTCCTCCGCCTTCGACTGCGGAGGATGCTTCTGACAGCACCAGCACGGCTGACACCTCAAGCAGCGAGAACGAGATCGAGCGGGAGGCAAGGCACGTAGACGACGTGAGGATTCTTGAGGCTTTCGTCGAGAAGAAGGGAGACCCTCACACCTCACGGTGAGTCCAATTACTTGACCGGGGTCTTGCAGTTTGAAGCACAGCACTGGAACTGGAAGAAGGTGGAGGCTTGAACCTTCAACAAGCAGCACCTGCCACAGGAAATCAATGTCCACTCATGGAGCCTGGTGGGGCGCAAGGCGGGGCGCGGTCCGTGGACGGTCGAAGCCGCTCCGCCATGATAGCAGGAGGGCGGAAAGTTCTCGCGTGTGGAGTGGTTAGGTGGACCCGAAGAAGCAGATGGGCACTAATCTCATTGAATGAAGAACACCCACATAAATAGAGATGATTCCGCATTCTTTTCTTCATCTGTCTTATTCATCACAAAGATCAATATCTTCTTCGAATGAATGACCCTCTTTCATGACCCTTTGGTCCGAGGGATTCGGAGGGAACGAACGAACGTCTCCACGTGATCGAACGTTCGTTGTGATCGAGGCGACCAGCCACCAGATGTGTGGTATCCTGGTGATCCGGAGGGCCAACTCTGCCAAGTGGAGGGGTCCCATAGAGAGTTCCTCACTGACCTACCTGAGGCTCAGATATCTCTGCCCGAACCATGGCAGGGGAGTCCAATCAAAAGCCATCACATTCAGCCATTCAGCACCGCGCTAAGTTCGCACGGCCGGTAGCCATAGCCAATCCATGGTCAGGCCTCCCAGGCCGCGCCGAGAGTCTCGCACCCCTTGCGCCCACGTCGCCGGCGCAGATCTTCCAGAGCCTTGCCGAGATGGAGAGCGACGATGAATTTGAAGCAAGGCGCTCAGGTGTTCAGGGCTTGAAGTTGTGGGGATTTGGGTGTGTCATATGGAGTGTCCATAAAAAGCCACCCTGATCTAATGCGTTTGGGCCTTCAGGTCCCCATTTCAGCGTTGGTTTCCTTCTTGTTCCGTTGGGGTGCTTCAAGTGGCGCATGTTCTGCCCCTTTTTCCGTTTGATGTTTCTCAGGTTTGTTTGGTTTGTTCCTGTGTCTTGCCTCGGAAGCCGGCGATTTGGCACCTGACCGGGGCGCCCCGTGTCGACCAGGTGGAGCGGCCGGTCGATGTGAAGTCCTGGAGTGCACCGGGGGAGTCGCCTGGGGGACCGGACCGGGGAGTTGAAGGGGGTGGTGTTTCCACCCACTCACCTACCCACCCTGAAAGTAACAAGGGGGGAAGTCGCTTGGAGCGTTTGGATTTGGAGCGTGTGGAATTGGTGTATGGTGTTCAATGGTTTTCCGCAAACAGTTGGGGTCACACCTACTGGGCTCTGACGGTGAATTCTCGTTTGGATGGTTGGAATTAGGGATTCTTGTCCCAGTTCAAGCAACCATTTTCTTTTGGATTGGACGTTTTGGAGGATGGTTTGGGGATTGCCTTTTTCTACTGAGGGGAGGATGTGAAGACTGGTGGAAGACCCCCAGCTGCAGAGGTTCTCTGAGACATGGTGCTTGGAATCTGCACGGTTCACCAAAGAAGGTAGGCTTTCACAGCATGGATTTATGTCATATTTACTAAATAGCGCATTTGGGCGCAACCCCACTTGGCAGGAGAGCACCACCCTCCACCCAAGCAGCCCAAGCATCAGGTTATTCGTTCAGCAATCAGAGCGACTGACTTGAAAGGACAGGCAGACCTCCAGGATGAATCCATCGCATCCTTGGACATAGTCTCGTCTCGTTGATTCTTCCATCACCCCTCATCCCCAGACCTTCTCGGAGCGCCAGGAGCGCGGTTGGAGCCCGTATCCACCAGCGTCTCGTGGACCTCGACGTCGAGGAGTGAAGCGCTGCTGGCACGCGGGAGGGAGCGGTGAGTGGAGCCAGGGCGGAGCCAGGTTGAAAGGGGGCCACGGGCCGGCGACGGGTGTGGAAGATGATGGAGGCTTTTGGGGTGCATGGTGTTGAGGCGCAGTTGGTCATCAGTGTGGGGGGTGTCTCAAAGAGAGGGGAACCCTTCAACAATTCCTTGTGGAAAGACAACAGGCACGGAATAGCAGGACAAGATGGGTGGTGAAGATCGTGAAGAATGCTTGCAACATTTTCCGGTGGGTCAAAGCCATTCGGCCTTTGTGCAGGGTCTCATATGGGACGAAGGCAGGTGCATGCAGGTGCCCTTTGTTGATTCAGCCTCGTCTTCAGGCGCTGCAATGGTGACGCTGCTACATGTTTATTGGTCCTTTTTGGACCTCCCCCGTTTCTGGCGTCTCGCCCTTTTCTTGTCGCAACCAAACGCGGCGTCTTAAATGGCATCCAAGGATGCCCAGTTGAACGGGACGCTCTTGCACGCGCCCATCAAAAAGAGCTCAGAGGTTGTTGGGTGCAGGGGCAAGCTGGAGGAAGAATGCCTCGAGAGCAACATTTGACCTAACAAACTTCTATCCAAGGGGGGGGCTAACATAAAATCAGGCACATTGAGGGAAACAGTGCATTCTTTGCCACCAAATCGGGGAGCATCAAGGTTGGCTCGCTATTCGCTGCCCCTGCAGCTTGTAGGCTTAAGCTATGGCCAGAGATGAGCCCGAGCCCATTTGCCTTCAGTCCATTGGTCGAACCACCTGATCATCGATGTGTTCCATGATCTTCCGTAGGCCCACCATGGCCCAGTTCTCAAGGTGAAAGACCTTAGCAACCACCCCCTTCCAACCACGTCCCACTCTACCTCACAAAACAAAGCTGCAGTACTCTGCAGCCGATTTTTGCCGATGGACTTCTCCAAGACGGACTTCGACACCACCTACCGACCAGGTGGTGGTGGCTTGAACTATGGGGTCAAACATGTCAAACAACAAACATGTGCCTCTGTTCTGTCCATTCTGAGGGATAAGCTGCTAGCCGCTTGGGCACATGCGGGCCGGAGCGGTTTTCGGTTGAAAAGAAGGTGTGGCGACAAATCACTCGCCGCCTGGCGACGAATCACTTGTTCAAACTTTCCAGTAGAGTTGAGATAGTTGAGCCTTTTCGTGCACGGATGCACTCTGCTCCACTCCAACGGCCCACTTCAAGCCGAACCTGACCAGGCACCAACTACGACTACCAGAGGGATGAGGAGTTGTTGGGGAAGTTGGGCGCCCGCACCGGTCACGAGGCGCGGGTGCTGGGGCGGGTGCTGGGCGACCGGGAAAACCGATGTTTTCTTTGCCTTTTGTGCGGTGGAGACGGTGGAGAGGGCGTTGTTCTTTTGAGATGGCAGGTGCGGGCAACAGGTAGGGGCGACATGGCTTTTCCGAAGCTTTCAGCCAAGGACGGAGTGGGGAATAACAGGCTGGTCAAGTCATGTCAAGTCCAGTAGGATTGCAATTTTTGGAAGGTACATGGGACCATTTGACGTAGAGCAATGAGAAAGGCCAATGCAATCATTGTCATGTTCGCATAGTTGCAATTGCCTTAACTTAAACCCTGAGCGAGAAGAGCAACTTATAGACGGGATCTTCTTGCACCAATGAGGAGCTTCCTCCAACATTTGCTGTTTGCTTTTGGGGAGTCGCAGGCTAGAGCCTAGCTTCACCGCAAGAATCGCAAGAACTCCTTTGGATAAGGACTCCACCGACCGTCATCGTCATCTTAGCTGTTCTGGGGTGTCCCAAGATCCCAAGGCATTGGGCCATTGTTGCCTGACGCCTCCCCCTCCACCTGGGTCACACCTGATGACCAGTGAATCGATCAAACAGCCGGGAAGAGACGCCGCCTGGAACCTGATGACCATGGACCTCCACAGTCCCAGTGGTTTACAGGTTCGGTCTCTTCCAGGGCATAAGCAGGGAGTGATCTGTAATTATCTCAACTCAACTCTCAACTGGGATCTCTCCATTTGCTTCGCGGAGATCCACAAGCAGCTGCTGTCGGACCGCCTGAACCACACGCAGCAGCAGCACCTGATGGAGCCATGGATGGCACAAGAGGGGGGCATTCCCCCAGAGGCAAAGGTTACGCCCTGGAAGATTGACATAGAACCTGAACATCCACTGGGTTGTAGAGGAAAATAGTCTTCCAAAGGTCCATGCCATCAGGTTCCATGTTAGTCTTCCGGGGTGTACCTCAAAAGGTGGAGCAACTCCCAACGCATGGGAC
This sequence comes from Durusdinium trenchii, assembly GCA_963970005.1. NCBI lineage: Eukaryota > Dinophyceae > Suessiales > Symbiodiniaceae > Durusdinium > Durusdinium trenchii. The sequence goes on from CAXAMN010024895.1 coordinate 533,059, forward strand.
AGAACATCAAGTGACAAGGGGAACCCTGTCCATAGGTGGAACTTTCCCTCTCGAATTGATGTGTTTTCGGGATGGTTGCTGTGTGGCGCCGGGGCACTGAGGAGCAGTGGAAGGAGCTACGGCTGAAGTGTTACGATTATTGGACACTGAAGCTGCAAGCCGTGCCGCGGGGGGGGGGGGAGTGTAGGTGGGGGGGGGAGTGGTGCCTGGAGATGGCGAAGTGACTATTGGACGCGTATGCGTGCGCCTCCGAGTGCCCTGACGTGATGAAAACAAGGAACGGCCCTTCACTCCGCAGACGACACACCTGGTTCCCATATGGCGGCTCAACGGAGATATAGGGCACGGCCAAACCCAGACCGTTGGTGACTTCGCTGGCCGACCAGCACATGGGTGGACTCGTGGGCTGATCTCGTGAGGCAAGGAGGATTTCCACATTGTGGGGACGGATCAAGACTCGGAGCCCTAGAACCAGTTGTGACCCACCGCCCAGTAACATCTTCTTATGATCGGCTCCCTTCTCCCCATGCAAAGCTGTGCTGCCCTTCTCCCCTTTTTGCAGCGAGGAGGCCAGAAAAGGCCGAAGAGTCCGCACATCTCCCAATTCCACGGCTGCTTGTTCCTGACGCTGGCACCCGGCACCCGGAGCCTGGCCGGGCCAGGATGGATGAGGTCCAGAATGATCAGCTGATGCAGTCGCATACCGTGCTGAAGGATGTGGTCAGCCGCTGCTGCCGGAACTTTCGAGAAAGATCCAACCACGCGACTTGGAAAATGACCCTGGTGTGGGAAAAAAGGGGGGGCTCCATGCGCTGGACACAGTTGCAACTTCTTTGACATAGTTGGCTCGAGTAAATTCTCGATGGATAAAATCTAGAATCTAGAACATTGGAGTCCAATCTTGGGCATACAGGCCCCGAGATTCAACATTCAACGCCAAACCCAGCTTTTTTGAGGATTTCTACACTCCCCGGAATCATCATGGAAGTGGATGATGGTGCCACCTGATTCCATGGAGGGTATGGATTTGGAGTTCTTGAAGGTCTGGAGCCTTCTGCTTTGGCGGGCGTGCCTAAGGTTTTTGATGTGGCGATGTGCCACCATGAGGTGGTGATGCTGTACCGGGAGTGCAAGGCGGGGCGGTCGTTGACAAGACTCATCACTGCATGGAAGGTCGCATTCGTGACCGAAGGCTTGGGACTGCTTCGGGTTAGTCGAAAGAACACCTCTATGGTCCTAGTCACTGACAGGAGAAATCGTCCGTTTTCCGGACTCCAAGGGCTCTCCAAGGGCTCTCGGGCGAGGGTCCTAGGGTGGCTTCGTGCCTTCTCTCCGTGCCTTTGCTCCCAGGGTCACCGACTGAGCTCCGCGGAGCCGGTGGCCGGGAGAGACAGTAGCAGCGCCGTCCGCTGAAAAGGTGTGGCGGTGATGCGGCCGAGGTGGCGGGGCGTTGGCTAAAGGAGTGCCCATCCACCACGCGAAACCGATCTCAACGAGTGCCTGAATGGTGCCCGCGATGTGGTACCCGCGACGCCCACACCCAAGCGATGTGGTCCCAGACACTGAGGTGCTTCGTTTACGGAGGCCGGGCGGTTGTTCGCCTGGGGCTTGGGTCTGGAGCTCGGAGGGCCAAATGAGGAGGTTTGGAGGGTAGGTGTGGAGGTATGGGCCAAAACCTCCAGATAGTTCAGCATTGGTGAGAATCAATGCTCATCAGACAAAAGCGCGTTGACAAACCGCGACCCAACATGGTGGTCGGCCTCTCAAATGGTTGGATCATGGATGATCATGGAGATATCAAGTCGACCGTCGCCAGTGCCATTCCGGCTCAGTATCGAATGCGTCCTTGGCTGAAAGACTGGCCACTGTTTTGTGCCCTGTGGGTGGCGGGCTATGAGTTCTTCAAGGCTGGCTCCGACTGCAGTCAGGCAGTCGATATCAGATCCCTGGTAGCCGGCATGCAGGTGATGTGTTCCCTGCTTGCCGAAGGCCCTGAAATAGGACCAGTGTTATGCTTGGACCAGGGTGACCGGTATAGCCATCGGGGATCTACTATCTATATATAGGGCCTAGGGTCTTTTTTTGGGTTCGGGGGTCCCATGCACTGTACCTGCTGCCGAGCACCTACTTCTTTACTTGGCCCGTGCCGCCCCAAGGAGTCGAGTGAAACGACCCCAAAAGTGCCACGTCAATGGAGGCTACGCCTCACTGCTTCTCTTCACGCGGGACGCGCCCGGCAACTTTGGGCGCTGAGGATCCGGCGGCTTGGAGGATTTTTGGTGCCTCATCCACATCGTTGGATCCTAGTTGCGCATTCATGAGACTTCAAACAGTTGTGCTTCCTTTATGGTTCGGAATAGTTCCAATTTCTGCACCTGATGCATTTCTTCTGTGACCTTCCAACTCATGTGGCTGTGTTGTTGCGTTTCATTTGGGCCATAGTACGGTGACCTCCGGACCCAGCAATGACACATTCGCTGGTCTCTTCCGACATCCATCATTCCGAGAATTGGTTTCCGCACCACCAAGGTGTTCATCGGGCCTTTCCCATCGAATTTTCTTCCCCCGAAGCAGTGCCCGCACCGCGCAGGTCTTGCGGGGCACCCAGCGCTGGATCTCCGAGCTGGTCGTGGCGTCGCCCGCGTCGCCTGGGCTATGCCCGTGGGCGGCCCGCGCGCAGCAGCGCCTGGTGCATGGGCGGTGGGGCCAGGTGGAGGCCTCGGAGGCCGTGCGGCGGCTCCGACGCGTGGCGAGGAGGGTGGGGCGCGGAAGGAGAGCGGAGGCCGTGCGGAAGTGGTGGGGGAATGAGATGTTTGTGGAGGGTGGAGGCGTGTGTTGTGCGGAAGTGGTTTAGAGGCATGGCCAGGTGGGTGCCAGTCCAAGATTTGTGTAACATGTGTAGGTTCTATTTACGGCCGTAGACTTGCAGTGCTCATTGGAGATCCTCCCATTTGATTCGCTAGTCTCGTATGGGTTTGTACGACGATGGGGCCGCTTCCAACCCGATGGGGTACAAAAGAAATCTCTGACACAGGAAACTTGACCCTCAGTGGAAGGGCTCCTGCCCCTCACTGTGTAAGAAAAAGACACCCGTTCCCATGACTGAGCCCAGCACATGTTCTGGAAAAAAGGAGCCAATTGCTTCCACTGGTTCCACAACGGCGCCACCGAGGCCCACGGTTGGACGGCTGACGTCTTGACCAAATCCATTTCGAAACTTCGGCAAAAGACGAACGTCCTTGTGGGCCCACGTGACCTCTAAGGTGTCGAGGGTGAGCGGCTCCGGAACACCTCAGCTGCATGGCCGACGACCCTCGTGGTGTTCTCCCATCCGGACCTGACGACCGGTGGGAAATGGGCGGGCGGGCGGCGGGGATATATGTCCGACCTTCCGGAAGGTCGGCCCTTGAGGTGAGTTGATTGTTGATGTTTTTTTGTTGGTAGATGTTGTGATGATTTGACGGCCGTGGTGGCATTTTTGTGCATGAGTTCTGGTGTATCAAGAAGATCAAAAAGGCGTGAAGATTCTGAAACATGTTCTGAAAGCCGGGAGCCAACAGGACAAGTGGAGAAAACTGTAGCCGCCGGCTTCCGACCACTTGGAACATCTTCTGCATATCAGTCTTCAGAAAGCCCGGAGTCTTTCATTTCCAGAGCGACAATTCTTAGAAGCGAGGTCTTCAAGCGCATCCACTCGTTTTGAGGCCCCTGGTTGGAGAGAAGGCCATGCCCCAAGAACCTGAAACAGACCCCAAAGCAAAGCCAGCAGCGGTCTCCAGCCAAGTCATGTCTGAAAACGTCCCGGCCTCTGTCTCGGCCTCGCGGCCTCCGCCTCGCATCCCGCCGCCCCGCGTGTGTGTGTGTTCGCTTGCCAGGACTTCGCCGGTCCAGCGGGGCTGGTGACGTTTTCACAGCTCTGGCGAGACGTGGCGAAGTCGCAGCAGGACCGGACCGGGACGGAGCGGCCCGCCGTGTGTGGAACGCGGGGGGGGAAGTACATACGAAACGTGTGCCCCCGGTGATGCGGGGGCAGGCCACGCGAGAACGCGAAAACCGCGAAAACGGCGAAAACTGCGGATACAAAGCGCTTGGATTTGACACAGCTCACGGTTTTCTCGAACACCGCGAAAACGGTGAAAGGGGGAAAACGGTGGGGGCTGTTCGCCTCTCTCATTTCAGGTGCTTTCAAGTGTGAGGATGACAGGGTTGGGCAGATAGCTGCAAAAGTGATGCACACAAAATATGGCGGGATCATTTGGCAGACAGATCTGATCAGATTTCACACCGCGCTACTTCTGTGTGGACAAGCCACTTCCATGCCTACGCCTCACAAAACCCCTCCAAAAGCGATTTGTTGTTCGGCCTCCACCAATGCGCACGTCTCACACCTTCTCACCTAGGAGGACCTGGATTTGTTGGCGTTCCACCCTTGTCGCGAAGACCGGGGCCCCGGGTGTCGCGCCCATCCGCGCGACGCGGGGCACTTCTCGGTGCGAGCGCCTCTTCTTTGTCGGGCAGGGGAGCGCCTCAAACGAGGGCGGGGTGTGGGGGTTTTGAGAAAAGGCTTTAGATGGATCTTTTTTTGGGGAGTGGTTGGGCGGGGGCAGGAACTTGGAGCAATGTGACCTTGGAAGAAGCTGCGAAGTGGAAGACTTGTGATGCATAATGCAACCGGAAGAGCTCATCTAGAATCTTGGATCATGAAACGGCTGACATGAATGAACCTGACCAGGCAGTTTGCGAGGGTTTTTGAAACTGCGGTCTGATCCTTGTTGAGTGAATATGAACTGATCATAGCATCCCAAGTTGCATTTCGAGGATAGGAACGTGTACAGCCAATAGTAACTTTGTCCTTTCCAGCTGGAATACCCACACCACCCTTGGCCCACTTAGCAACTCAGGCACCTTGGCCCACTTTGCAGCTCCTGCGTGCGTCTGACCTGTATGCCGCCCGTGCCGAGTGGCTACGGCGCGGTGAGCCCGGCCCGGGTGCGCTCTCGCTGCTGCTGCAGAACAAGGCGCGGCTGCGCGCGGAAGGCGCCGAGGCACTGCGGCGGCGCTTTGACACATGGGCCGCCGAAGGAAAAGCGGAGTTGCCTCCAAGAGCAGCCGAAAAAAGCGGGCCGTGGGCGTGGATGGGAGGGAAGAGGCAGTGTGTACCAGTGTGTGTGCATGCTAAGAAGTGTGAAAGTGCCCCCCAAAATGGGACACAGAGGAGCTCACAATGATTTCCAGGGGAACAGCAGTACTTTCACACTCTGCCCCGATTCAGGGAGCTCATCCAAGATGAGGTGCTTGGTCGTTCTTTTTCTCCGTGCGCGCCAAGCGCGCCGAGGTAGCTATGGCGCCTTAGGCATCGGGTCGTGGGCTGATTGCCACACCCCCACGGAAGTGTGGTTTCCTGAGGATGCCGGGAGTCCCAGGGCTCCCCCTGCCTTCGCTCTGGACTCGTAGACCCGCAAAGAACGGCCGAAACGGCCACCCGAAGCACCTGCCACTTGCTGCGACACCCTTTTGATTTGGTTTGCTGACTGTGCTTTTTGGTGTCGGACACTTCCCTTGTTCCGTTGGATTCCCCTTTTGCCCTGACTGGATGGTGCATCCTGTTGCCGAGGATGCGGAAGCGCACAGGCGCCAAGCAGGGGGGGAGCTGCGAACTGGCTGAGGTATATAGTAGCGCCAGTAAGCTTTGGCATTTGGGTCGCAAGACCTTCGACATTGTGGATGGTCTTCCACATCCTTGAGCTAATCAACCCCGAAGGCTGAAGACCAACATGGACAAAAAACAGGTGTTTTGATACCTGTTTGGTCGTTTTTTTGAGCTGTGACTTGCGGCGAAGGGATTGCAGCAGTGCCTTGCCGTTTTGTTGCGTCGTCGGGGCTTCAGACTGACGCGGCTCACAGGCGTCTCACCTTCGTCTACCAGGCCAAGTGTTTTGAGTGCTGCTTGTTTCAAGGAGGTGCCCTGCACCCAACAGATTTTGGACCAAACCCGGGTAGAAGATCACCACGAACGTTGAGAGATCAACGTGTTGGAACGTTGGAACCGCCAAGGGATGTGGACACTCTCCGAGGCACAGAAGATCAGCGACGAGGTTAGAGTAACAAGTCGGCCTGGCAGTGGCAGCATTCCTGTTCGGTCTTTCTCAACCACATGGGGTCTGGTTCCCTTTTTTGAGCAGGCTTGTCCGTTTGCCCCTGGAGCGACCTTTGTATGCCAAAAGTATGCATGCTTAGGTTAAAAAGGCACCAGTTATTGCTTATTTTTCAACATGTTTTTTTCCTCGGAACTGTCATGATCCCCCCCAAAAGCTGTAGCTACATCATTCTTTGGGATCTTGACCTGGACATAGCAGAGCCGCCCAAAAAGGGACCGGTGGACCGAACGCAGGTGGCGGCCGGCACCAAGCATTCGGTCGCCCTCACCGACAAGGGCCAGGCCGGGGGCGAAACGGCGGCCGCTTGGAACCGCGGAGGAACGTGGGAACAGCTGAGGGCGAGAGGGACGGGTTGGAAAACCTTCTGAACCCGTTGTGTAAAGTATTAGCACGGATGTGTTAGAGGGGAAGCAGTTATGCCGCGAGGTCCTGGGTGTTTTTGGACTTACACGAAGTTCTTCCCGAAGCATTGCAGTTCCTTGCGAGGCAGTTCTGTCCGAATCTCCAAGAACCACTCCGATGATGCTGGTGGACTCTAGATGATATTCTAGGCAGATGATATTCTAGGCTTAATGCGTCCGAAACCATCTTCATCATGGACCTGGAAGTTTGATTCATCAAGAGATGGACCTGTTTCATCAAGAGCCCACCCGAGGGACTGATCGGCTCAGGTCTACACCTGGGGCCATGGAGGGCATGGCCGACTGGGCCTCGGTCAGGCCAAGGCGACGTGGCGGTTACGCCGCTCCGGGGCGGTGTGTGGCATCTGGTGGAGCATCTGGGTGCCATGGATGTGGACGGGCCAGAGGGAAGGAGAGGGAAGGAGAGAGAAGGATGAGATCAATCACATCGGCAAGACTACTGTTAACATGGCATATTTTGCTTGATGTTTCACATGCTCTTTGTACTTGAGGATGGCTGGCAGTAGGGAAACACGAGGTTGCACCTCTTTGAAGGCTCCGGGCCTTAGATGGTTGGTATCCGTGCGTTGGGCCGAAGTATTCTAGCATGCAGCTTCTCTGCTGGGCTGCCACTTTTCGACCGGTGATCCAGCACTGTGACCGCTCTTCAGACCCCAAAAATACCCTCTCAGCCCGATGTGCGTCCCGTGGCCAGCGGCAGGTCCGGGGTCAGCGGCGGCCTCAGCATGCTGCACAACAGGGCGAGCATCATGGCACTGAGTATGCTGAGTCGACATGTTGACCGTTTCCTTTTCATGCTTTTCTGGTCTGCAGGTGAGGTGGCTCGACAGGCGAATCTCAACCGTTTTGGGGGGACTCCACCTCAAAAACGGATGCCATTCACTCCTTAGCACTCCTCCTTTCCACACCGCAGCCTGCTTTTCTTCTCCTCCCCATTGATGGACGGCTTGGTCCCGCCCCACTGGGGAGCACTCTGGGGAGCCAACACCGGGCCTGCACCGCCAGGAACTCCTACAGCGCGGAGTTCGTGCCAAGGCAGGTTCGGTGCCGTGGAGGGCCCAAAGGAGGTGGGTGTGACCAGTCAGAAAGCGATGGAACAGATTGGACCAGTCAGGAAAAAGTGGACACCTGTGGCCCACAGCAATTTTGGTTTTCGGAGCTCTTTCTGCTTGTTTGGGGGTTGTTTTGACTCCACACCGATTTGACCGCAAGTTCGGGTTTGGTGCCCAGTCGCCTCGCCCTCTTGAGGTCGATTCACTCAACCAGGCGGTGACCAGCCTTGTTTGGGGGTCACATGGGGGTGTGGGGATGGCGCATCCATGGTTCTCTTCCTGCAGCTGTTTCACTCAGGCTCCGTCATGTATGGATGCCCCGGCCGCAAACCCAAAGATATGGCATCTCCAGAGACCCAAGAAGGTGGTGAAGTGTCTGACTTGGACAGCGAGAAGACTTGCACGCGTGTTCCCAACTTCTGCACAGCAACGTTGGATGGGAAATAAACCGCTCTCACTGACATCATTTTGCAGGACTGACTCATTTTCATATATATATATATACACATTCTGTTAGTCCAAAAAGAAACGAAAACAACCAAAACCAACACACAGAGCACACCAAAAACACCCGCTCTTCCGCCACTCACGCGCCGTGTTCGGCCGCGCTCTGCCCCGCGGCCGTCGATGGCGGCCGCCCGGGCGCGGCTGCCGCGCGCCGCCGGGTCTGGGCTGTCGGCAGCGCGGCGGAAACCGACGCCCAGCAGGCGTGGGAGAAGAGGAAGGAGCCACAAATAGGGCGGGAGATGTGGGGAGTAGCTTGGGTGGGAGTGGCTTAGGACCATAAAAAACCGGCCCTTTTCCGCTCCAAGCGTTCACAGATCGTTCGGTCCTTCGTGCCGAAGAAGACCCCGGCCGGGTCGAACGGGAGGTTCTTCGACTTGGCTGCTGCTTTGGCCAGCGTCCAGATGCCGGAAGACCTGCAGCCGAGGAAGCCGTCGCGGCCACGGCAGACGGCGCGGCCAAGGAGGGACGGAGGGGGTGGCGGTATCTCCAGAGTACGTTACTGTATACAGATGGGGCTAGCTCAAGAAATCCAACGTCTGGGGGCTGGCTGAACACATCTGAACACCATCAAATTTCAGCAGACTGCGCGAGGCTCGGCCGGTGGTGCGCAAAGCATGTAAATAGATGGCGGCTTTTTGGTTTTCAAAAAAGGTTTTCTTTGGTTTATTAGTCAAGATCCTACATTGACAGTAGCACGGGTTTGGTTCTGACAGAATGAAGGCCCTGGCAACCAATGAGCCATAGACTTTTCTGAGGGCCCTTCAGCGCGAAACAACCTCGCGCGGACCCCGAAGAATTAGAGACATGACGCTCCACGCAGCACCATGGCAAGTGTTCCACAGGGTTGCAAGCCATGGCCACAGGAGCTTGACAATCAAACAGGCTGCCACACGACAAGGAATTGGCGATGACCTGGTGGGGGGGGATGCAGAGAGCCGCCATTTTTTGCGGGGTATCCCCTGACGGTTTCTATTTTCAGGATTTTTCAGGTGGACTCATGTGTTCCTTGCAAGCTGGCCTTCGCACCAACGCATCCATGTGCAGGTTATGACGTTTCACGTTTCACAATTGACCATGTCGGTGGTATCCACCATTTTTTATCAGGAAGGGAAGGGCACCCCTGTTTTTTTGAAGTACCAATTCTGAGCGCAATAAGCAAGAGACCCCCCTTTGTGAGACACGCTCCTTCTGCTACGAAGGGCATTCCTGCACTCACATCAGAAATTGCATGCTCCACTTGTTTGACACCCAACTATGGCAACTTGAAGATGCTTGCCGGTGGACTCTTGTCCAGGTAGCAAACCCTTGGCTCCAAGTAGCAAATTGCAGGTGGACCTATACGGAGTAATGCCAGTTGATCGAGCCATGTGGGGATGTCCTCCTCCTTGGGTTCCGATGCCCTTCTCCACCGGCCGTTTCAGGGGCGGCGGCCGTTTCTCCGCGACGACGGGGTCGATGCACGGCGGCCTCACGCCGCCCAGGTCGTGCGGGCTGGGCCGACCCGGAGCCCATCGCCCTGCAAGACCCCCTCGCCACAGAGGGGAGCCACCTCGGACTGGCGTGACTGGGCAAAGGAGCCGTGAACAGTGAGCATCATCAGCCTAGTGCTTAAGCACATGAGTCCGGATTCCGGGGATTTACGGTCATTTGGGTGCTAGTCCTCAAGCTGTCCTGTGTTTGGGTGGGGCCTTCCTGCTCAGGAAAACGGACTGTGTCCCTTGGCTGCAGTAGAAATCGATCGCGAATGATGATTCCCATGTATAGTCTAGAAGGAAGAATTTCATTTGGAGTGGACCCGGTGCAGCGTTTCCGCATACAGTATAGTTCCATATATATACACGTCGCGACAAGCAGTGAATGACTTTCTTCTTTGGTGGACTGTTTCAACTGTCCGAACACAGCGGGAGAGTCCTATTCTTCCTAACTTGCTCATCTCAAGCTAGCATGTCGCCCCAGTCCGAAAAATAAGTCTTCTTTCACCAGTGAGAAGCTAGGCTGTTTGGTACGAACGCATGTTCCATCATGGCCAGCGCATGTTCCTGCGCAGGTCCTGCGCGCGTGCGGCGATTCAACACCTTCGCCGCTGGGGCGGAGAGAGATGGTGTGGAAGAGACCAGAATCTGCGCAGAAGAATCGTCCCTGGGTTCCACCAAACTCATTTTTCTGGGGGGCCTTCTCACTTTTCCAGGCCACCAGCCGGATTGTTTGGAAAATGAAACGGCCTCTTGGGGTAACCCACCGGTTTCCTGTGAAAAATTGGTAGCTCCACGGAGGAGGAGTTTGGGTGGTTGATGGACACCCCTGACTAAGACGATGTATGTTCCATCCAAGAACCACCCGAACTCTGTGGTCGCATCAACCATCGTTTCTGGCTGCGATTAGAACACATTTGGGCGAGGTGTTTCTGGGGTGTTTCATGAACACCCCCGTAGCCACCAAGTGGCAACCCAAGCAGGGTGTCCTGGTAGAAACCTCACTCTTCGAAGTCCGATTTGTAATGGGTCATGGGGTGGCAAAGGCTTGGAGGGTTCTTGCCAATCCGTGGAGCCGAGCATGGCTCGGCCAGTCCCCCGCAGCAATCCGCAGCAAAGCAAGCTTCCTTTTGCACTCCAGATTTGCATGGTTCGAGCTTCGAGGTTGAGCCAACCCAGCCACTCAGCCTTATGCCCGGAGCTTCCGTGTCTCCACCGCCCTATTGAGTCCCTATATGGGCCGGTTTCGAACTGAAGGAGTCGAACCCCGACGGTTGGACTCTTCCAGTTGGGTACCCCGAGGTGGATGTGTCACCGATTTTCAGTCACTTCACCTCTCCCAACAAAAAAAGGTATCCAGTGACCGGGACCATGGGACCGTAATGGGGTACCTATGGAATAGTCTATAGGGCTCTTCAACCTCTGTTGGTGTTGCTGGTTCTCTTCCCTTCATCTTCACCACCCGGGCGGATCCCAGGTGCTCCGGCTGAGGAGGTCGAGGTAGACGAGGCCGGAGGGAGGAGGTCAATGGTGATCTCAAGATCACACTGGGTCAAGGCCAGTACGGCTGGCGGACTGGTTTGGTCGAACGTAAGTGAAACCTTCCCCGCCTCCTGTGGTCCTGTAGAGCAGCTGAACTCCTGGACCAGTCAAACGCACTGTCAGGAGCTCACTCAGGAGCACCTTGGAGTCGAGATGTTTTCGCTGGGGGGAGGTCTTGGGGGCCGGGCCGCCTTCCGAAGCTCTTCGATTGATAAGAATGTTACTGGGGCCTCGCTTTAAGTCGTATCAGCTAGAGGACTGTCATATCAAAATGGTGTACCCTTGGGCACTTGTCTACGGATGTTTATTGTTGCTATGTCATGTGTGTGCTGTGAACTGATGTTAATGTACTGTGCCCATGCGGTGCTCGAACCTTTGTTGCATCGGTCTCAGTGATAGCAGATCCTTGGTGCAAAGGAGCTGTTTAGCACTACTAGATGTCAGTGGAACATTGTGGTGGCCATTGGATGTACAGATTGTATTTGCAGTTGCTTTGGTAAAGAGGGAGCAGTGATTGAACCGCTTTCTTCAGCCATCCTTGTTTTGGACGAGACCATGACGCATCCTGTGGTGCCAATGGTGTTGGGCTGCTCGTGTGCTGCTTGTGTGCTGCTGCTTCTGCTTCCGCAGAGGAGTTGGAATGATATGAGTTGATTTGATACAAACCCCAATTCGGCCATTCGCCTTGGGGTTTGCAATTCGGTAAGCATCGCGTAAGCAATTGTTACTTCCCCATTTGCTGATTCTGGCAGTCGGAAAGCATCAGCAATCACCTTGTAAACAGGAACCTGATGTGACCCTGATGTGACTGAAGTTGATGACAGAGACTTCCTGCATCAGGAGATGAGCAGTATCTTTGCAAATGTGCATGTGATGGATTTACCCATCAGGGTTTACATGACATAGATCATAGATCTTACAAAACTTATATACTCAGGAAATCTCAGGAATAGCACGTTCCGAACTATAGGCAAGGATTTTGCAAACTTTCTTCTTTGTAAAGACCTGCTTGGGCGTCGCTGTGCCATTAGGGTTTCCATTCTTTCCACCTGATGTGACTTCCTTCCAATGCGGTGTGCTACGCAGTGATGTGACTTTTCGCCAACTGATGTGGCTCAAACTCAGCGCTTGCATTAAATCATTATATACTACTACTCTTATCGACTATTGTTTGCATTATGTATTGTTATGTGTTGCTAAAATTGTCTGAATGTTTGTTTTCCGAGATAAAAACCCTGCCTCCAGCCATTGTATAAGCTTATACGGACCATTATAATCTGACACAGCGACCCTGGTGTTTGGAGCCTAAGGGGTGGTTTAAAAACACACCCGTACCACCGGTTAGTCATCCTTAGGGTGGTATCTGGGGGTTTGGAAGTGGATTTTTTTCAAAGGGTGGATTTCTACCTTCGATAGCAGAATGTAGTGATTTGCTAGCTTTGAGCAGTCCATGGACAAGAGTAGCTTTGGTGCAGGTCTGGCTTTTGTCTTCACGGTTTTAGCACATCACTGGCTGAAAGCCCCAACCCTCTCCGAATCGAACCGTGACAACATCTGCTTCCTGGCGGTCAAGCTGCAGGGAGAGGTGCTGGCCACTAGACCCACTGACAGGAGGCACCATGTAGTGGCCCCCCCCAACCGAATAGAAACAGAGTGTGTGTTGAGGGGGTTCACATCACTTCTGACTTCCATCTGACCACCCGCCATTTCAGAGCTTTCTTACACTCCACATCGCGAGGGGCTTGGAGATCCATGTTGATTCCATGTCGACACTCAGTGCTTTCGGCACCGTCCGAGGCACCCGGCACGCGTCGCGGCCGAACGGTCCGAGCGCTGGCTGCGGCTGGCGCGCATTGCGCTGTGGGGGCGCCCTGTGGGGACGGAGGGGGTGGAGGGAAGAGGCTAGGTGGAGACCTTTGTGAAGAGGCTTGACCAAAAGCATCACAAGAGGCCCAGCAGGTCGGTCGAACCATTGGTGACCTGGCATGCTGGTAATACTGGTAGAAGTAGGTTTTGTTTTGGATGGGTTTCTGGGGAGGAACCTCCAAAAAGGCAGGAGCTCGAAACTGGCACCGACACAGACACACCTAAGGTCGAAAACTCGTTGCAGAACCTGCTTTCAGCATCATCCACGGCCCCATGGTCTGAGACTGGATGACTTGCCAGACCATGGGTTTCTTCTAATTCGCCGGTCCACTCGCTTGATCGGAACGACGGGAGCCCACCTGGCCCGCCAGGCTCGAGTTGGGCACCCGGGGGCCCAAGCACCCCACAGCACCGCCAGGTGCGGTGCGGGGAGGTGGAGGCCGTCGGATGCATGGTTCGGTAGGGTCCAAGCCTGGAAGGTGGACCATGTCTGGACTATCCAGCTAGGGAAAGGACACCAGTGTGTTTTCATGTGTTTTCATCCCAATTCACCTGTTTCTGGGGAGCCTTTGGGCAGGGGTTGATGGCGCCGCGACACACCGAGCGTGGCACCGAGCGTGGCCGGAGCGGTGACGTCTATGGACGCCGAGGTCAGCTGGCCCACAAGACCGCTGCAGATCAATCAGATCAGGAGGCTGCGAACTGAGACAAGCCAATCCATATGAGTATCTCATCTCTCCTCAGGGATTAACATTAAAATTGGAGGAAACAGTGAATAGAAATATGAACGATAGATTATTGTGGGTCTTCGTATTTTTCCTTTCGGTCGCTTGCCGCCTATATATATATATAATATACATCCCCCCTCCTTCGCCCCTTCATAGCAGATTTGGGGTTCTAGACTATCAATTTGTTCGCGGATGTCGGTTGCTGTCACCCGGAAGCAGATTGAATCAACTATTCACAACCAGCATAAAAGGAAAACATATCATAGTTCCATCTTGGACATTGGCCGCAAATCATGTCACACTCTGACATTGGTTTGCAGTTAACTGAATTCCCAGGAAAATGGCGATGGAACCGAAAGGTGAAAGAGTCGGAGCACTTGAAGG
>CAXAMN010024895.1:547199-587372 GCA_963970005.1 Durusdinium trenchii
AAAGTTGAGAAAACCGAAACTCTTAGTTACAGAGGTGGACACACACACACAGACACATAGATAAACAGGTAGATAGATAGATAGAGATAATGATAGAGATAGAGATAGAGATTAGAGATAGATAGGTAGATAGATAGATAGAGTTCAGGATGATAGGTAGGTAGATAGATAGATAGATAGATAGAGATAATGATAGAGATAGAGATAGAGATTAGAGATAGATAGATAGATAGAGTTCAGGATGATAGATAGATAGATAGATAGATAGATAGAGATAGAGATACAATGATAGAGATAGAGATTAGAGATAGATAGGTAGATAGATAGATAGATAGAGTTCAGGACGATGAGGACATTTTGGTCCCTTTCTGGACAGTTTGCTTTGGAATGCTCTGGGCCTGGTTCAACCACTAAGGATGCTGCTCCGGCGCCTGACACGGACACGGGTCCGGGCATGGAGGCAGACTGGCGATCGCCGCAGGCGGCCGGGGCGCTGGTCAAGGGTGTGGCACGGCCAAGCCCCCCCACTGTGGCAAGAATGGATGAATTTGTGGGGGCTTGGTTGACTGACATGACGCTTCTAGTGAGTATAGGACCAAACTTGTATGGGACGGGCTCTCACATGCGATCGCGGAAGACACATGGGGGGCCGGCCTTGGTATTGACACCTGGCCCATGCCCAAATCGGTGGGGGATAGGTAGGATGACGCACCCAGCGGAGATCGATGTGTAGAATCCGGTTGCTGAAGTGAGGGTGGTGGCCGCAGCAGAAGGACTTGTGCAAGAGGTTCTCGTGAATTCTGGTCGAAGGAACCCCGCACGACGGTGTGGAACCCCGAAATTCCGTTCTCCGAAAGCAGGCCAGTGCCTGGGACCCCGGCACGGTGTGAGGAACTGACTTGATGTTGGAACCTGTTTGCTGTTTACAGAGCTTATGCTCTTGTGTTTCTTTGCACCCTTGTTGGCCTAGCAGGCCCGTCAGAGGTGATGTCCGCACGGTGTTGCTTCCATCATATGATTCTGATTGATTCCTCACACATGCGCTACCAACGGCCCGATCAGGATCCCACGTCAGGTTTGTTTGAGCCACCCAATCCCAGCCTTTCACACCGCCAGCAACCCCCCCGAACCACACCGGTGAAGTCGAACAACCGGCCCCACCTCCCCTCTTCCATTGTCCCCCAAATTGGCACCAAGTTACACCCAGAAAGATCAACATGAAACCAGAAAATGGACCTTTGGAAGACGGTTTTCATCTACAACCCCAGTGGTTTTTCCAGGTTCCACGTGGGTCTTGAAGTTCCCAGGGCATTTTTCCATCCTACTTCAGGCGCCCACCCCACAAGCCGCCCACAGCCCAGTGCCGCCCCCGGCCTCCGAACCACGCAGGTGTGCTTGGGCTACCTGCTGGAGCAGTCCGTGACGTGGCTCGAGCCCGAGTCCGACGACGACCTCCACTCGCCCAAGGCCTCGGTGCCGCCCGCGGAGGAGGAGGAGCAGCCACGCGAACCAGGGGGGACGAACGGACACGTGCTGCAGAACTCAGACGCTGCCGGGGGGGGCGGGGAGGTGCTGTGAACTTTTGGGGCCCCAGACCGAGATGGTGTAAAGAATCGCGCCCAGTGAACAACTGGCAGATTTTGATCCTCATGGAGCTGCTGAGCCCTGAATGGAGCTGCTGAGCTTGACATAGGTGGCATCAAGAGTGCATGATGCTTGACCCGACCGACACACCCATCCGTCTGAGCCCACTGAAGGGTCGATACGAACACGCGACCTCGATTTCGAGGTCGTCACCGGACAACTTGCAAGGATCTCCAGAGCCATTCACTGCGGAAAAAGACAAACAATCGCCCAGCAGGTCCCGGCAGGAGTGGTTTTGGTCCCTTTTGGTGAGTGGATCATGGGCACTGGGTGAGCACCCGAGCACCCTCCAAGTTCAGCACCCCGGTCACTGGAACTGGTTTTTCGGTCGGAGCGGTAGGGTCTTCCCCCACGGCGCTCCGCAGGAAGACCCCCACCCGGCGATGAAGGCGATAGCCCGGCAGCAACGGGCGCCGGGATTGGTGGAGGGGCTCCCCAAGTGCCTTGGACCGGGATGCATGGGTTGGTGGGGTTCATCTGAGATCAACAGACCTGGGAGCTTTCACGAAGTCGATCGGATTCAGTGACGCTCCCTGGAAGGATCATGGTTAGGTGGATGGCCTTTCACCCCTTTGGGTGACCGTTTTCTTCCTCTACAAACAGTGGTGCCCATCCACTTCCATGATTGCTCCAGGGAAGGCAGCTCTCTGGCCCTCAACAGAGCCCGAGGCGGTGCCCAATCGGGTCGTTTTTTATTTTTCAATCTGAGAGTTGGGTTCAGTGACTTTAGGCATCGGCGGTGCTTCTCCTTTGTACCAGATGCCCCCCTTACCAAGTGGTTTCGGTCCAGTCTTCCTTTCGCTGGGGGGTCTGGCTGGGGGTCGCCCTATTTCCATACACTTTCGCATACGGTGCATCAGATCAAGTTGGCCCAGATGTTCTGAATTGAACGTGGGCAAGGGAGGCCGAACACATGCGGAGTGGAGTGATCCGAAACGAAAATAGGCCGAGGCCCCTCGGCGAGGGTTTATCATCTTCGTGGTTGCACCTGGTTGCACACACCAAGCTAGCGCCACTACAGCAGGTTCCGTGCTCCACTTGGTCAGGGTGACTCCACACCCGTCCGGATGTGATTGAGGTGCTTGAGCTTCTGACGGGCAACGCGGCCAGCCGTCTCCTCGGTCGGGGACCATCTCGTGGTGGAACACCCGTCAGCGCGGCAGACTGGCACGGATGGGCCCCGGTCACAACTTCGGGGGGGGATGGCACGAACGCGGGTGAATTCCGGAAGCATGTGGACCAAGGCGCCAAGGCTTTTGGTGTGTGGGGGTTAGACAGGATTTGACTTATGTTAACTCGCGGTGTTGGCCCAGCTGCGATCTGATGAGCTAATTACGATCTATTTGGGACACTGGGTGTCCTTCCAAATCCTGTCGAACAGTTCATCCGAACATCTCCAACGTGCTTGTCCCAAGTGGTGGGTTTGGGATGGTTACCATTCATGTTTGGAGAGTGGATCCACAAAAGGCTGGATTGCTGGGATTGGCTGGGTTGGGCTTTGAGGCAGACCTGGATGATTATTTTAGAGAGCACGCAGGCCAATGAGGCTGTAGACTGGCAATCCGGGCTGACCGCTGAGAGAAGACCGCTGAGAGAATGAGGCCATGCGACGAACTGGTGTTGTTTTGAAAGGATATGCAATCCCAAAGGACCATCTTCCTCCCTTTCGCCTGTTGTTTGGTAGTATGTGGTTGTTTGGGTCTCCCTGACCCTCGCCACTCACGAGCTCTTCGGTGATCAATTCTCACCGGAACAGACTCGAGGTCCGGACAGCTGGTCCGGACCAGACTTTGGGTCCGAATTGGGCAGAGTTCTCATGGGCTGAATAGTCCCAAAGATGTGCCTCACCCTTTGCATGCTGCAGCCGATGAGTGTGCTTCACGATTTGTTAGACTGCGAACGAAGCCAGACAGCATTTCAGGCTCAACGCCATCGCCCACTCACGGACGGCCGCAAGAAGAATGATAGTGCCCCCCTTTGGCAGAAAACCGCTTAGGCCTGGGGTGGCTTCAATCTGTGCCCGAAAAAGGAGGGACCTGAGTGCGCTGCTGTGAATGGATTGGTAATGTAGACTCTTGATTAAGAAAACCCCGTTGGAATTGGACATCCTCTTCATACGGGGGGGTTTATTAATCAAGTCTACATTAGGGGTTGGGTGGGATGGACACGGCTGGCTGCTTTTGGGCGGAAGCCCTTTGACTAAGGAAAGCGGGGCGCCTTTGCTCATGAAGACAGGTGTTCTTCCGAGTTGACGAGAACAATGGACCCTCAAGACAGTTCCTCCGTGTCATTCCTACTTCTTACACTGGCGGCACAGCTCTGCGGAGTGCACAGACCAAATGAAGTCACCCTTCTTGGCTCAAGGCATCCTTAAATTCCCTTAAGGCCTGCAGTTGTGGGTCTGCATGCATGGAAGCACGGGAAGCATTGTTACAAGCCCTGGCACGAAGCAGCAGGCCTTTGACTCATTTAAGCACTGGCACCACCAAGCTTGGCAGAGGTAAGATGGAGGTTACTTTCCTTCTTTGTTTGGGGGTGGTTGATGAAGGTCCCGTATGTGAAACTTGGAAACCAGCAGTACGGGGCTCCGCCTGTGAAGCCCTTGCCCCTCCATGACATCTCAAGCCTTGGTGGTGAAGCATGACGAGGAGGTGCTCTTCCAGCACTTCTTGCAGCCTCGTGGCTGTGGAAAACGAATCGCGGGACTGTCACCAACCTGTGTGGATTTCGAGGGGATGGAGGATCTGTTGAGTGATGTTTCGACCAAGTTCAAGAATAGGATAGAGAATGATAGACAGTGATGGACATGTAAAGACAACGATAGGCATGAAAAGAACATGATAGACATGCATAGAACATGATACAAATTGATAATAGACAGACATGTATAGACAATCGTGGACATGTATAGAACATGATAGACATGCATAAATCATGCTAGACATGTATAGACAATGGTAAAATTAGACAAGCATTATACGCCCCAGACAGTGTCAGCAGGATTTTCTTTTTTTGCCTCAATTCCTTGAATTCAAATGTTGGCGGAAACGCTTGTAATTATGTTCCTATAGCCTCCAGCTGTTTGGGAACAGCATGTAGGCAAAAAAGCGGCTTTTTGGGAGCAGGATGATATCAAATTTGAACCATTCATAGCCACAGGCAAACATCCCCGATTTTTCCTGAAAGAGAACACCAACAGTGAACTGTTTGGGGAACAATGGGGGAACAAGAAGAGGACAAGAGAAGGACAGGAGGAAGACAAGAGGAGGACAGGTTCGCCAGCGCGGCCGGAGGATAGGACTCCAAGAGGACAAGACACGGTTCGCAAGGGCTTCCAAAGAAAGTGACCAAGAACCTGGCAGGCTTTCCATTTTTTTTGAACAAGATGAACTAAACACATCAATATTGTATAATGGTGCATGGTTGTTTTCAAACTCTTCTTCCTTTTTTTAATTCTATTTGTATCGTTTGCTTTCGAGTTGTTATAGGTGCCCCCCACCCACCTCCAGAACTTCGAGCCTTCTGAGAGTCCCCGGGCCCGAGGCTGCGGCGCGAGGTCCGGCGGCGGCGGAGCGGCGCCGCGGCCGCCGTGGCTGACGTCCACACGGCTGAAGAGAGGCTGCAGCTCGGGGGGGGGGTGGCTGGGAGGGGAAGAGGTCAAGCCGTGGAGCACGGCGTGGAAGGTCGAAGGTGTTCGACCTTTCCTGATCCAGACTTATCATCCAGACCTTGGGCAACGGGTGAGGCGGAGAGTCTTGGTGTGAGAGGCTGCACGTGTGCATCGGTTGGGCTGTTTGGCATGATGTGCAAACCCGCGCTGAGGGCAGACGCTGATGGCAGTTTGGTGATTTGGATTGCTCCAAGACTCCAAGATGGCCCCAAAGTCCCATTCATCACCAGGTGTTGAACAAGTCTCGCCCCAGAACCGCTGGAAGGCTGGAAGTCACGGACACGAAGGAGGAGACGAAGGCAACTGCTTTTGAAGGGGCCGGGCCTTTGAGTGCGAGTGAGATTTCAATGTTTCTTACTTGTTTTTGGGTCGGTGCTTGCTGCGACGGTGCGTGGCCAGGGATTCCAAGCCTTCTTGGAGAATGGCCAGGTGGGTGTGGGGTGAAGAGCGGAGCCAACTACAGATAGAGGTGGATGCCAACAAAGCGTCGTTTGATCGCCCGCCGGAACAGATGTGAAAGCCGTGAACCTGTGAAAAATGGGCCTGCCTTGAGGTAGCCTCTTGATTCTTGATGAATAAGAACTCTCCACATATGGAGAGGTTTCATCAAACATGGGGGGGGTTGTATTCATCAACTGTCTACATGAGATGTGTTCTGATGGGGAGACCCATGGGTTTTAGTCCATTTCTCGCTTCTTAGGGGTTCAGCACCCATTGTGCCACCTGGTAGGTGAAAGCTGGCAAGATGAAGGACCTCCTGGGCTGCCTGGCCACCTCGCCTTTGACCCCGAAGGAGCGCTTCGAGGCGAGTGAGGGGGGGAAGGCGACGGGCATGAGATTCGAGAACGTTCCGCGGAACTTGTCCCCTGGACTTGCAAGATTCGGTTTTTAGACCTGTCTAAAGCCGATGTACCCATCAAAACCGAGGGGGTTTGGCACATGGAACGTTCAGCGGTTTGTGGTCATGATGGGCCGGGTCCAAAACACCTCCATCTCGGGTGGTTGGGTAGGCTAGGTCTGGCAGGACGGGAAGGCAGGGGGAGGACAGGAGAAGAATTCGCAAGTTGACGAATTCTCAAAGTTGACGAGTTGGTTGACGAGTTGAACATGCATTCCAGGCAGCCCAACCACCCAACTGCAGCTCATTTCGCCTCTTACTTCTTCGAGGCACCAAAACTCCTCTTCCCGCTGAGGACGGCCGAACACGGCCCGATGCTCGAAATCGGCGCTGTGAACAGGTGCTGGGAGCCTTGCAGCAGACGGAGGAGGGCCGTCTCGGGCGAATGGTGGAGCTGAATGGGCACCATTTGCTGTGCCAGTGGATCTTCAAAGATGAGGCCAGGCGCGGCGCGGGTGCGGGTCCTTTAGGGTGGGCGCAGGCCTTGAAAGGGGCGAGGTTTGGGGTTGCGAGGACGCGAAAGAAATCGATAGGCGGATGGTGGCGACGGGGTTGGACACTTGCTTTATGAAGTCGACGTGGCGCATGCGGTCCCAAGTGCCCGCTGTTTATCATCCTCACTGCTTAGTAGCTGGGTGGTGGATTGGAGCACCTTGTTCTTCCATCCTCTCTGGGACGGGCTTCTTACAAGAGACGATCTTTTGCGGGATGGCTTCAAGTAGCTTCTTGCTACTAGTAGCAATGGCCTCCACCTTTGTAGCGTCTTGTTAGTAGTAGCTTGGTTTCAATCACCCATCGGCCCATCAGTTTGGACAGCTGCCGACCATGATGCACCGGGGTTCTCGGGCCCACCCTTCCCGAGGTCCCCGTGGCGCGGGCGGCGCTGGGGCTGTTGAAGCGCTTGAAGTTCAAGGAGAGGCCGAGGATGGTGTAGTGGGTCTCAGCATGGGGATGGGGTCGTTCAACCTGGGGTTCCACCGTGGAGCGAACTTCGTAGGTCAAAGCGGTCGGCATCCAGGTGTGGGCCCGCAGTCATACATCACATATATGACATATCCATAATTGTATAGCTGTGATATGCTGTAATCAATGATGTCTGACCCTCAGCGGTTCATGATTTCTTGACTGGAGCGGATGACCGCAAACACGGGCCATCCGAACATGGCCATCTGGTGGCTTTGTTCGGTTGCGTTCGGATGAGAGGCTCGCAGAACAGAACAGAGCCACTACCAAGGGCGAATTAAAGGACTGATTTGGCGTGGAGCCTCCCCAAGATTTGCAAGTGGACTGTAGTTGAATCTTGCCTGCCAGTGCTGCCGTACATAGTCGTAGCGATCCAGCCACACTTCATGTGCTTCAGGGTGAGTTCGTGAATGAATTGTTCTTGTCGTTAATGACTAACAATGGAAAATAGATAATCTTTATGTGAGTCAACAATGTTGTTATGTGCAGATATTTCTATACACACATGCCTAGTAGCCTAGAACCCATTGATAGGGAAAGGCCATTTAGTTCTATGAAAGGGCGCGCTCCGATTCTAGCTGGACGCGCCCACCTGGGACGCCCCTCCGTCCCCAATCGTCGCCGTCGAAGCTGACAAGGAGCCGGAGAAGCTGAAGCTGATGGAGCTTCTGGAGCGCTTGCCGCGGGAAGAGTTGACCCCGCAGGCCTGGGCTTTCGAAGAAAGGGAGACGAACTTCGGATTCCTGCGATGGCCTTGAAGATCCAGACCCTCAAAAAAATCAAAAAAGGCTTTGCAAATGCCCCTGCTGTGGCCCGAGTAGTTGAAGGGGTGTAGCAAAGGCGTGGGGGTCGCAGAACCCCTTGGAACGGCCCGGGGAATCGGCGAGGTGGCCGCCTGCCGCAAGAAGTGGAAGCTGGCGCCGAAGCCGAAGCCCGCGCCCTGCACGGTGGTGGATGAGGAGGAGGCGAGGAGGGTGAAGAGAAAGATCCAGGAGAACGAAGAGAAGAAGATCATTGAAGCTGGGCTGAGATCCGTCCAGGGGATTTTGAGACTGTTTGCCTATGTCTATTAGGTGAAAGGGCATTGCTATGGAGTGGTGACGGAATATCGGAATAGAATGAGCAAGAAAGAGCTGTTCTTGGAGTTTGATGTTTTGTCAAGAGGCTAGATACCAGTAGCGGTGGCCTTTAGATCTGCAAACATATTGATGATTAACTACATGTATCGCCGGACAATCGGACATGGTGGTCCTTCAAGCCTGTTGGCAGGGATCTCAATCTTCATAAACATTAAGCCAGACCAAAAAGGGGATGGTAGGACCTTCTTCAACCCCCTGCCGTTATTTTCTTTGCGCAGGTGAGAAGACTATACTGGAGCCCTTGATGTTGTAGGAATCCCTTTCACCATTTGTAGATTGTAGAGGCCTTTCCATGCTGCTGAGTCAAACGGCTGACGGTAGACCTTTCCAAAGCTTCGTTCTCGTTCACACACTAGAAGTAGAAGAGAATGTTCCATAGGGTAGAATATTGTTTTTCATGCCGCCGGCCACTGTTCTTACCCTCCGAACAGGCCATGGTTACGTGGATGGCCTGGCCCCGAGTTCGGAAGACCATTTTCCACTTCCGGGGAGCGTAGCCCCAACGAGTGTGCTCACGACTGAACACACATGGTGAGCACATGAGGTCCTTCGGTCCCGTACGGGACCACCGGCGTCGTCCAGCACGGTGTCTCGAGACCTGGGCCGAGCGGCCGAGCATCTGAGGAGCAGATTAATGAGTTGGGTCGCCTCCTGGACGAGCGGGAGGAGCCCAAGTTCTGTGTGGACGACCTCTTCGCAGACCCCTTCGCCTGACCCCAAAAAGAGCTCCGATCCGCTGAGAGGGGGGTGCAGCGATCCGTTTTTCTTCATGATTTCTTTCACGGTGGAATGTTCTTAATTGACCACAACCAGACATGATTGCACAAGCGGCTTCAACGCTGGTGAGCTGGGTTTGGTGGCAAGGGTGGCTGCTTGAGGTGTTATTCCCAGTCACACGAACATTGAACTGTACAACACCCAGTGATTTTATGCATGCATTTGTTTGTTGGATTATATATATATATATGAGGGTCACAGTTCTTTCAGGATCCCAAAATACAAATACAACAAATAATGAGCGCATATATTGGACATATGTAACGAATGTAAGGCATCCACTCACCTTTACACCCATGGAATCTGGGCTCCAGGTCACTCCTTCAGCAAACAGAAAGAACGGTGAGCTAAGCTTCCCCCAACCATGCTGGGGATGAAGGGCTTCCACTTACTGGCCGCAACTCTGGTCCATCCCCGGACCGATCTGTCCAGGCAAGTGTCGAACCTCCATGGCGTCAAAGTGACCTACATCGCCGCGGGGGAGGCGATGGGTTTGGGGTGTCAAAGGTCACCTGAGAAGAAGCTGGACCACCGGAAACCACACATGCACCGAAGGAAGAGCAGCCGATGCATTCTCTCCACTCCACTTTCCACTCTCCAGTCCCATTCTCCCACAACCCGCATTGATGAAGGCTCTAGCCACCTTCCCTCAAACACCTGCTCCCCGGCGCCGGGACGACGTCCACCTCTTCCGGGCGGCGTACGGAGAGACCCCACGTTCCGGACGAGGCGCACACGGCGGCGGTGGACCAACTGGGTGGCCTCTTCACCTGGGGCCAAGGCTCCTACGGCCGCTGCGGGCACGGCGTGGGCACCGACATGCCGTCCCCCGCGCGGGTGGAGAGCTTGTCGGGACTCTCCATGTCGCAAGTGGCCTTGGGCTTGATGCACTCTGTCACCAAGCTCGGGTGCCTGGTTCCGTCGTTGTGCCAACGATGGGTGGAAGAGGGTGGAGAGATGGTGGAAGAGGGTGGCACTCTGAGCCGGCAATGATGTCAACCAGAGGTCTCCACCTTTTCCCGGGGTTTTGTGGTCCTCGGAAGCACGAGGGTATGTTTAGAATCACTTGGGAAAAATCCCAAGTGACATGCATGCGGATATACCTGCAGTTTGATTTAACTGTAGATTCGTTCACTTTTTTCCAGAGCTTTTGCAACACACGACTCGCATTATTCTTTTTGGGGGGGCCCGTTGCTTATGTTTGGAACATATGTCCGGCCTAAGGCATACCTCTGTCCTACGCCGCGGTCCTGTTCGGCCGTACCGGTGCTGGGTCGGACCCGAGGTCGGTGAAGGGTCAGCTCTACAGTTGGGGCAAGGGTCCGGCCACTGGCTTTGACGTGGCGGACGTGATCACCACCCCACGCCAGGCGTTGGTTTTGGGGGGAGAGGTTCGCAGAAACGTGTGGCGACAGTTGAGGGAGGAGTGTTTGGTCCCCTTTTCGCAGCTTCAAGTGGCCCTTTTCGCACGGAAGGAAGCCAGCAACAAGGAACCGAAGATGGTGCAGTCTTTTGGTCGATGTTGTTCCAGAGGTTGACAGCGCTCGAACTTGGGACAGGTTGAAGTTTGCGCATAGTTGCTGAGTTTGACAGGTCTGAAACAGCTCGGAAAGGCATGTCATGTCGTCGCGCAAAAGGCTCCGGATCGCATGTCATGCGCGTTTGAGGCGATCGCTTTCGCGAGGTGATAAAACTCGACTGCGGTCGGTCGTTTTTTTCCTAGTTCAGTCTCCTATCAATCATTGTGTGCCGGACGTTCGTCCGCCTGGATCACCTTGAACTCGAAGGCTTTTGGCACGAGTTTTCCTTCCTATCGGTAGTTCAGTCTTCCTGTCAGATCCATCATGATCCGTGCCGCAGGAAGGTCCGCCTGGATCACCTTGAACTCGACCCGTTCACCATGGGTTCCCTGCTCGTGGGGCACGGATTCCTATCCAATTCCCGCACCCCAGCTCCCAGCAGACCGTCCGAACCTCGGCCCCCCACAGGTGAAGCTGGACTTGCGGGATCCCGCCGGGGGGGGCCCGGGCGGAGTCCAGGCGATTCTTTTCACCCTGTTTGTTTCAGGGTGAACCTTTGTGCTTTGCATGCTTTTGTTTTGTTTGTTGTTTTTTTACATCCATGTGGGCTTGGTAGATGCAGGCGTTCCTGCCCGGAGGCGGATGGAACTTCCCCCATAAGGTGGCGTGGTGGAATGGTCCGCAGGTGGTGGGGCGGCTGGAGCTTTCGTCTTCCGTGAGCCCAGCGCCCCTGGAAGTCCAAGACCATGGAAAACGGTGGGCCTGGGGTTGTAGTGCAAAAAGCCCTTAGTAGAACAATGATGGTTGGGTCTCTCTCTCTCTCTCTCTTGTGGGCAGTGTGACGCTTCTCACGGACCCTGGGTAAAAGACCATGAAATCAAAGGTGGTTGAAAGCCCGGGGGATAGTGCTAGGAGCGAGTGGTCGAGCGGGCACCCTCCACCCTCCACCCCTTGTACGCCCAAACCGACCCAAACCGCCGCCCAAACCGATCCTTTGAGGTCTATCAGATTGCTGCAGGTCCCCTGCACACCGTGGGGGTGCTCAGTCTGAAGGACGCGAGATGGGAGGAGAGCCTGGTGCGAAGTGGTGCGAAGATGGGCAGAACCTGTTCAGAGCCTGGTCTGGCAGAAAAGCAGCTGATGCACGCTGAAGCTTGAGAGCCAGAAGCTGCTTCACTTGCTAAGAGCTGGAGTCTCCAGACAGTGTGGACTGAAAGATCGACACAGGTGACGTTCTTGGTTCTTTGCGCCATTATGAGACCCCCTGACGCCAAAAAGATTCCTGAGCTGGCCCGAACTCCGTCGTCATACCATGTCATACCTGGCCTCCAATCAGCACAACTTCACCTGGAAAGAACCCATGCCATTCCGTCTATGTATCCGAGTCCGTGCCCCCCTTCGGCTTGAGGTCGTCCTGATGCAGAATGGAAGCGTCATCTACTTCGGCTCCGGAACCGAAGGGCGCCTCCCCTACAGGCCGCGGCCGAGCTCGCGATTCGAAGATGAGCGCTGGCACGGTTTGGAAGCACACTTGATGGGGAAGGGTTGTGAGATGCTGACTTTTTCAATATGTTTCTTTCAAGCTTCCCAGTAGAAGATGCCCGGCAACATTTTCAAGAAGAATCGGCCGGGGGGATTTGTTCCAATTTCCTCCGGAGGTTTCTTCCTCTTAGTTCCCAACGCACGAGTTTTCTCCTCACGTCCTTCACCGGGTGGGTTCTGGCTCTGGTTCTGTTCGCGCCGGTTCCTCGCTGGCTGGGAGGAACAACTTGGATGGGAGTTTGGAAGATGTGCCTGCGCCCACCTTGCTGAAGCCACCCGAGCTCAAAGTCAAGGCCGCTCCGCTCGCGGAGCAGGATCTGACCGGATCTGGATGTGTTTCCCACGCGTCGGGTCGCGTGGGGGTGAGGGGGTCAGGGAGTGCGGGTGTGGGGTGTGGGGTGCGATGCAGAAGGGGTGGCTTCGATACATGACCTTGGCCTTACTGAGCAATTTCGTAGGCCTTTGGGGTCGGAGCATGGCATGTTGAGACCGATCACACCAGCAGAAGGTTCATCCGCCTAGGCCTGCGACCTACCCGTTCTTTTTTAAATTCCCGGCCCAAACGGTCTGGAGAGTCCCATCTTCTCCACCTGCCTGCGCCAAACGAGACCCCCGAGACCCGAGACCCGGCCGGCGAGGGCTGGGCGCAAGAGAAGAACACCAAGACCTGGCAAAGGAACCGGGAGGCGAGCTGGTGGCCATCCAGGCACGGCACGGCAACCTCGCGGTTCAAGGCGATGGACGGCAGCGCGCGGAGGGGTCGGCCCGGCAGGCTGTGCTGTGGCAGTAGCAGCTCCGCTGTGCTCACAGGTGGGCGGATGGTGAGTGCCATCGCGGTGTGGTGCTTTGGTTGGGCGGGGGGATGGTCTATGAGGAGTCTGGCCTCTTGGATAAGAGATGACTAGATGAACGTGAATGAGCTGTTGGACTACCCTCCACTGTACTATGTCTCTGGTTGGGTTAAATGGTTTTTCTTTCGGCTTCCGGGGGGCTTCATTGGCCAAGCGGGCTGTGTCTTTGGTGCAAGATTCCTGAAATCTCGAAAGCCTTGCCAACTGTGATCCAAGATCCATACTTCAAAAAGCCTCATGACTCATGCCCACCGCGTCACCCACAGGCGCCTGCCAAGAGTCTGGCATGTCTTCGCATGGACCCCATCAAACCAACCCCATCGAATTTTGGGGGAAGGCGGGTTGCAACGTCCCTGAACGATGGGCGGGGGCGACTTGATCCACTAAGTGTTCCGAATGAAGCACGACACCAGCGGTGCAGCCGTTTCGGGTGCGAACGAAAGATCAAGCACGCTCCAAAGGAGCAATGCTTGCACCCGGGCGCGTCATGGCGTGTCATGAGAATGCTACTGCTATAGAATGCTATACTGCTATACAGTATATCTATATATATATATATATTATATCCCTTATATACTTGGCATGGTCCAGAACATACCAGCATCAGACTCATCAGCACATGAAAGATGTCGCCTTGACTGGTTTTCAGTGATATGATCGGACTGTTGTAGCCTGATCCAACTTCAGCAAGGGGATTTCTCAAGTGACTCAACTTCTCTTCTTGCAAGAATTTTACGGCCGAACGTTCGAAGATTTTGCCATGCACCGGACCAGCTGGATGGCTTGTCGCTTGGTTCAAGAGCATATAAAATATACATTATTTGCATAATTGTGAGCTGGGGTGTGTTGGCTGTTGGCTGGCCCACGAACCTGGCACACCTAGCTTAGATGGCGCCCACCTGTGGGCTCGGCAGCGGGAAGTTTATATAGATGGGGGGACACATGCAACCCCCAACAGGGTCCATGAATGCTCCTGGAGTTGATTCGCCTGTCCTTGTCTGCTCCTGACCAAAACATTTGGAGCGTGGAGGACCCTCCAAAAAGGAACTCCTTGCATGACTGCCCTGAAGAAGCCGCTGCGGTCAGTGGGTATAGATTCCATGGTGTTCTACCGTCGATTCAAATATCAAGCTTCGAGAACTTTAGATTAAGGATCTACCATGGAGCTGGGGTAGCTGATGTGATGGTTGAACAACAAAAAGCTTCCACTGACTAAACCTTTCTTCGCTCCAAAAGCCAGCTTTTTCCCAAGCAACTTCCACTGTTCCCATGACTGCCCCAACCCGCCCCCCAATCAGGTGCACGGCCACCGCGGTAGCTCGCGCCGCGCGCTGTGTTGCCGCTCGCGCCCGGCATGCGATCCGCCTCTGGGCGGCACCGCCCGACTTTCCGTGTTTTGTGACGTGAAGGTCTCGGGCCTGTCACCTGGGGTGCCCAACTGGGATAGTCGAACAGTCGGGTTCTTATGGGAGAGTCGAACACTTGTGGGAGAACCTTTGGTGAAGTGTATTCCTATGGGATTGTCGAACAGTCGGGTTCTGAAGAACCTCTGTTGTTGCCAGACAGACCTTTTCTAGCCAGACAGAGTTGGCAACGTGGATGTGTTTCGGAGTGCCTTTCGGCTTGGGCGCACGCGGTGCATGATCCACATATGACATGTGACATACATATGACATATATCCACATCATTCCACATCCATATCACAGCACTAGAGTTATGTCATGTGCAGAGGATGTGGCAGGGTTTCATGGTCCAGGACTGTCCAGGGAAGCGATCTTGCAGGTGGTCAAGCCTGAAGCAGATCGCTTCATGCAGACTCTTGACCACTCAAGCCCCCCAATTGGATTGCAAAATCCCTTTAGATGGGGGCTTTATCAATCAAGAGTCTACATTAAGGATCATCAAGGAGGTGTGAAAAAGGGTTGATGCTGCTTCACAGGGGCCCCACATTCTTCTCCCCAGCGAACAGTTGCATATGACTTTCCTATCTCCGTACCAGTCTTGTGCGTTCAGCGGATAGGCTGTGAGCAGGACAGGCAGGGATTGTTCTTGTGGTGCCGGGCGTTCCTGTCCCCTAGTGGACATTCTGACATCCCCAGACGTCCCCCAGCCTAGCGCTGCACGTCAACACCCCACCCCTGTTTTTCCTTTCAAGTTCTGCCAACGCGTCAACCTGCGTTGGGCCTCGAAGCGCTGCTTGACCTCGAGGCCGCGCTCCTGCGTGTGCTGCTCCTGCAGCTTCAGCGCCTTGGCTCCGCGGACGCGGTGCACATGCTGCGTTTAGCATCGCTGGTCCGATGGACCGCTGGACCCCCGCGAGAATCGAGAACCGTGGAAGGCTCCGTTGGTTGGATGTGTCCCTCGTCTCTTTCGAGCTCGTCCGCCCAGTCCATGTGGGTATGTAAACCATCAAGCCAGCGGGTGGCCCCACCTAGAGAAAACCATGTTGTTTTTGGACCCTGCACTCCCAGTCCTTGGCGGAAGAAACGCTGTCAAAATAGCTGGAGCCAGCCAGGCACCTCTTTAAGAGGGCTGGCAGAATCCAGAAAGCCCCAACCCAGCTCCAGCAGCACCCCCCAGGCTGGCCCATGGATTCCTTTTTTGGACACAATGGAGCATGCAACAAAAAGCCATGGCCCCTTGGTTCCCCGGCACCCTCTTGAGGGATCGCCCCCCCCCCCCTCTTGGCGGTCCTGATCTTGGCCCTCGAGGTGCCGGATCGCTTGGCTGGCCTTGGTGGCGCTGGTAATCGAAGGGGATACCTATGTGGATGTCTATCACAATGGGCGACTGGACCAACCTCCCTTGAGCGCAGGTCGTGGGTGGGTTTGGGGATACGGCCAGAAGCGAAGAATGACCGTGAACTGCACTCATACCTGGCATGAAGAGGTTTGGCGTTGGGATCGTGCTAGGGGAGGTAGAAGAGGCTTTACATTCCATGTCTGGGCTGCTGGAGCAGCATTCAGGCGGCCTGCCGGTGGCACTGAAACAGCAGTGAAACCTCGGTGTGACTGATCAAATAAGGGCCTTGATGATGGAAAGGCATGGAAAGACCCCCCCCACAGAGTGCGAAGGATGTAAGGAGGGGGTTGCACACAAATCTTATTGAGAGAACTGTGGAAGGTAAGGAAGATCCAGGCGTGTAGTTGAATCGGCGATTTGAGTTGCAATCACCCCTCTCAGAAGGCGGATGCTGAATGCAAATGATGGGCTTTTGGCATCAGATTCGGGAACTCTTCATCCACAGGCAGGTAAGATGGTCTATGCATGTCTATGCCACTATGCCCTCCACGAGTTGAATGTCCCTGCTTCGGTCTCCCTACTTGGGAGGGTTTCCCATGGCCGTATGAGTGCCTTGCTCCAGGAGGCATTCGGACGGCAGCTGTGCTTGGTCGACAGATCCATGGACATTTGGGAACCAATCCCCCTGCCCTGCTGGATGATCCCCCCCCTGCCCTGTTTGGATCGGTCTTATGTTGCATTGGCTGAGGGCGTATGTGGCCGCTGACATTTCCACCTCCCTCATTCCATTGCAACTCGTCAACCTGGGGCGGTGGAGGCGGGCGCGGGACGTGTGGATTCCTAGGTTCGTATCTCCAGCGGTTTCAGATCGTTCATATTCGAGATGGGAGGGTTCCCTCCAAAGTGCTTCACCTTCAAGGAAGCTTGCACAGGGGTGGCTCAAGGGCTATAGGTGAGTGGAGTGCGGTCGGCGCCCAGAAGTGTAGAAATCCCTCTAACTAACTACCTAGAGCATGATGAGTGGCTCCTGATTTGGAGCACCAACCTTTTGTTGACACAGGCCTTCTAGACAGGGGTGACTTTGTATGCCAGGCAGCAGAGGTTCCAAATGGTGCAGCAAGGAAGCGCTCAGGCCCTAGGATCCTGCCGAGAAAAGACTCAGCACTGCTAACTACTCGTATCATCTCGCATCATATCGTATCATCTCGTATCTCACAGTGGTAAATGGCACCGTGATCCAGTTGCTGGATGGGTCTGAGCTTCAAGCAGTTTTTGCGACTGCGTGGCTCCTTGCTTCCACTTGGGGCCCATTTTTGCATTGGGATGGCCAAGCCAGCGAACTCCAGGGGGATGTGGTCCCAGACGTGCACGGCTGCTGGGTCTACCCCTCCCGGTCCGGGTCGCCCCGACCGGTCGCGAGGAACGGGGTGAGACGCGTGGTGGCCAGCGACACGCCGGCGAAGGCGCCGGAGATGGGGAAGACCCGACCTGGGCGCTCCAAAGCCACCACTTTTGGTCCAAATGGGTTTCAGCCTTCCAGATCTTCCAGACCAGGTGGCGTTTCCATATCGCTGGAACTGCTGGGGGTGAATGTCTTCGCACCAGTCCACTCTCCAAACTGGGATTTTTTCCAGACCACTCCAGTTGCACCCTGAATCGCAGATCCCAAAACCCGCTGAGCCTGAAATGCTTACAGACCCCAGACGTCGGTCTGGCACCGGAGGTGATGGTCTTCCCACTGGGCCTGGACAAGGGCGACGTGCTGGCGTTCAGGCTGATCACCTCAAGGCTGGACCCGGTGGGATGAGGAGGGGAGTGGGGATGAGGACGGCCAAGCTTCCCCCACTAGGTTGAGAGACCTGCACTAGGACCCTGTATTGGTACATATGGGATAGGCCCGGATAGGCTATAAGATGCTATACGGCTGCTCAATCTCTTGGTATTTTGGAACCACTGGTTCCCGATGTGGTTAGGTCATGGCTTGCTACGTTGGTACCTCCTTTTGACTACATTTGGCGGCTTTCTTCTGTTGGAAGAAGTGGACAAGGCATATAGCGGGGGCCCGGCTTGAGATTCATCAAGTTTCGCACCCGCTCTCAACTGGAAAGACCTGTTAGACAGGTTCTTGCAAAGCTTGTTTGTGATGATCCTAATGTGAGACCCCTGGGAAGCAGCATCAAAGGAGAGGACCAACAACACTAGGACAGGCTGGCACCTACGCCACACATGGCATGCTTCGTTCGGTTGGAACTCTCCAGGCCTCCGCAGCCGGGATACACTCCGTCCCCTTGTCGCACCGAAGGTCGTCCCCAGCGTCTCCGTCTTCCGCCCGGTGTGCGGAGAAAACCGGTGCGTTCGTTGCAGGCCGGAGCTGGTCAATGTCTCGAATGCGTTGGGACAGAACACCGAGTATCCGGCACCCCTCGGGATGATCATGGCCTCGCGCAATGGGATGCCCCTCGGCGAAAGAAGGAGTGGTTCAGGAGATGGAAGTGATGTGCACACTGTTGACTTGGTGGTGCCACTACGCACTGTTGAAAGATCCACTCCATAAACTGTAGCTCCTGGATCCCCAGGATAGTTGGAGAGTCCTTACCGCCATAAGATGCCCTTTTTCGCCCATGTGTGCCATGGGTGCAACATCTGCCTCCATTCCCCTTCTTCGCAGGCCACCCTGGCCAGTCGGCGACCGGAACATGCCGGAATCCGAGGCTGTCCACGAGCGACCTCAAATGCAGCACGCAGGAGGGATCCGATTGGTTCTGTTGTAGTGTGCAAGCCACACACACACCATGTCTGGAACAGATGCCCTTACATTCTGACTGGTGCTGAGTGGGGAATAAGGGAACCATGCCTCCCTAGTCCAGTCAGCATTGAATTAGCTCCTTTGCAACCCCGATGTAGGTTATGTCATGTTCTGTCACACATTACGCCAGGATTTCAACCACCCTTAAACACAACCCTTGTTTTAGCAAGGACTTGACACAACAAAGCCAGGTCAACCATTTTTGACATGCTCGAATGGAAGGTAAACGGCACGGCATTTTGTTCCGTCGCAGCCAACACAGCAAGCTGCACGGCACAGGAGAAGGAGAACAATGATGAGCGCACGCCGTTCTTCTTCCGAGTGGCTGGGCAGCCTGCGTGGGATGACCTGACTGAAGTGATCCGGCCAGAGGACCCCCCAGGTGAAGTTGGTGAAGTCGTACCTGGATCTATGCCAAATGTCTGCCTTTTCGCCCATAAAAACCAGCCAAAGGCAGACATTTGGCATATGTGGTTCTCATCTCTGAGAATCGGTGGAAGACAACGGCAGTCACTGGGTTCCTGGGTGGGGTGACCCCGTGAGTGCCCATGCTGAACCGGTGCCTCGAGGGTGCGACATGGGTGACGTGAGCCCAGGAGGTGAGCCCTGCAGAATCTGGACATCGTTTCCAGCTTTTCCTCCTGAATGTGTTGGGGGCTCATTCATGTTTTGGGCATGATCTTTGGTAGATCTTTGGTCAAGAGAAGACTTACCAGCAGGCTTTTTTGTCGGTCTGGGAATGGGACACCCGTTTGGAAGCGCTAGGCATAATTTGTATCTTGCTACCCGTCGTGCACTGAGCGGGTGCCTCCCTGCTGGTTTGTTCTTCATGTACCTTGAGGAATTCAACGACACCTTGTGGAAACCCGCCTACGAGCAGCCCAGCAACTGCTGCCCGTGGCGTGATCCGCAGGCTGCGGGCTGAGCAGGTGTTTTTTTCGTTGGAAGACCAGCTCAGGTTTCAAAACTGCAGCGCTCAGAAACTGGGGCCTGTAGCTGTAGTAGTGCGTACCTTTCTGTATTTTTCAGGGGTACCCACCGGCTGTTTGAGAGTATAGTTGGGTCTACAATCCATCCCCTGTCCCGGAACTTCTGGTTGCAGGTTTCTTGCAAGATGACTTGAGTGGATGGCGCACACACACACACACACATGCACAGGCAAGCGAGTTGAGGCGATGAGCACCAATGCCCATTGTGATCTAGGGTTTCTGTGATCTAGGAGCGTCCTTGTTTTGCAGCACATCCCAGCAGGAAGTCTGGTACCGGATGAATGCCAAGTGGATTGGTGCGAACCCTGTGGACTTCGGGAACATGTCAGGCCCCAGGCCGGGGAACTGGCTCCGGAGAACCGCAGGGGGGCTGGACAAGCTAGTAACAGCAAGAGAACCAGGAGATTCGGGATTTTCGTCGCAGGCTTTGGCAAGAGATATATATATATATATAGTTGCATGAATACGTATTACTGATCCGAGATCAGCTCAGCCCTGCTTTCGTGGGCTCGGTGTGCTCATCATCAAGCTACCTCAGGTGGTGTAGAACTGTAGCGTTCTTCCTCCCAACCGCACAACATCGAAGCGCTCCACACCCAGGACCACACCACCACCCCCTTCCACCGAGGCAGCTCAATTGCCGCTACCACGTGCCGGGCGACACCGTGGTGGGCAACCTGCCGGCCGCCGAAACGGCCAACGCCGGCGACGTCAACGACACGGCGCCGCTGCTGAACGTCACGGCGCTGGAGATCTCGACCTCGGTGACGAAGATCCTTTTCAACGTGGAGCGCGAGGCGGAGGGAGCAGGGGGGGAGAGGTGTGAGGTGTAGGAGATGAGGAGTTTTTTGGGGTGAAGGTTTCCGCAGTGTCCCGCCAGACAGAACGTCCGGGATTGACCTGAAGCCTGAAGCTGGAATGGGATTTGACGTGACCCCCTGACGTGCGTACGGTGCGTACGCTGCGTACGCTGAGGCCAACATCTACTGTGCCTTGGAGAGATCTGGACTAGTCCCAGGAGGCTTCTTTTTTTGGGAGAGTGGCGGCTGGGGAGAGACGCCTTCATGCGATTTGCTCATGATTTGCTTGCTTGTTTGACATCCATGATCTCCTGAGATAGCCCAATGTCTTGCTGTTCTTTGTCCTGGCACTTGTCTTTATCTTGGTGTGCTCTTTGATGTGTGTGTCTCACCCCATCGTCCTCGCCTGCCAGAAGTTCCTCGCCCGCCGCTCGAAACCACCTGTCATCACGGTCCCCAACGGCTGCTTGGAAGGCTTCAGCTATTCCATTCGGCTAAGCCAGGGCCTGGGCCCAGGTGGTGTCATCGACGCACGCTACGAGCTCCGGGTTCCTACGCACTTGGAGCTGAAATCATGGGGAGAGAGTGTCGCTGGGCCCTGCAGCGCGCGCTGTGGCGTTCGGGGCGTTCAAACTTGACAGTTGCTCAGGACTGAGGACTCAGTCACCTGCTCTCATGCGGGTCTGTCTGATTCAAAGGAAGGGGTTGCCGCCTCAACTTCCTCAAGGATTTGGTCAAAAAATCGCTGATTTCCCGAAATCGTAGGCAGGAGATCTGCTGATTTCAAGGCAACGAGGCCTGAACTCAGGGGTCCGTTCGACTCCAGGCTCCCTCGCTACCAAGATCCTTCAAGAAGCCAACCTCTATCGCCAACCTCGGAAGAGATTCGCCACTTTCAGCTTCATGGAAGTTGAACATGGCCCGTGGAAAGACGGTTTTTCCTCTACAAAACAGGGGATGGTCCACCTCCGTGTTTGTTGGAGGAGGGTGTACCTTGAAACGGTTTCGGGTGCTGCGGGCTGGGGCCCCAGACCGACTTAGCCGCCACCTAGGCCATGAATGTGAAAGGTCAGCTTTGGGCGAAGCTCGGCGCGAAAAGTGGGTGTTGTTCTTGGCGTCCTGGAAATGTGAGAGGATTGGTGACGGCCACTATGCCTACAGTGGTGCTGTAGATGATGTTGTTAATTGCTTAGTATAGTATAGGTCCTGATCCCCTGCAGCTTGTAGCCCTGGCCCTCGCTCTCGAGTTCTGTGCTGCTCACCACTAGGAACAAGATGGAACAAGTGTATTGCTGAGGCTTTGGCGCGAAGCAACTGTATATATACTGTATCTATATGTATGTGTATGATTATGTATAAAGTATATCTATATATGACTTCCAGATGCACCCGTGCGTGCATGGTGATTCGTGAACCCTCCGAAGGCCACCTCCCAAACAGCTTCTTGCGATACAGCTTCGCATCAAACTCCAAATCCTCCAAACCCTCCTAATTGAACCCCTTACTAGTATAGCTTCTTGTTCCTCCATCCTCCAAGCCCTCAATCCCCACTGATCCTCCGCCTCCGCCTCACTCCTAGGATGGCGCTCATTGGCTCCGAGTTCTCCGCCAGCGAGCTGAACGCCACGGTGCTCCAGCGGGTGCAGGTGAACACCTTGGAAGACTGCGAGGCACCCGTGTCCTCGGTGGATCCCCCCCTCTCAGCGCTCAGCTCACCGCTCAATGGGCGCGTGCCCGGGGGGGTGGCGGGAAATGCCTCAGTGCAGGTGGTGCAGGTGGCTCACAGCATGCACATGTGCCGCATGCCCGGTGTGTCTTCTTTTCTTTTGTTTTTTGGTCGGCTTGGATGGGGATGAGGTTCACCTAGACTTTTGGATTTTGGCTTGGGAGATTGCATGACCTCAGAACACCTCTTGCCTCGCTGGAGCACCTCGAGGCGAGATGCATTGCTCGGGACCTTTGCGTGGCCATGGAGTTCTATGTGGTGGGGCAGGATGTGATCAGCGGCACCAACTGCAAGCTGCTTCAGGCTGCGGGCCGCATATTTGGAGGTCTCACAGGATGTCAATCAAGGCAGCTTTCGAAGGTGCAGGCGACTCAGGCAACCTACTCTGACACCTTCATGATCCTTCACGGAAGTGGAAAGACGCCTGTTTGTAAATGGACAATTGCCGGCAATTCTTTTCTACAAGCAGGTGGTCTTCCACTTCCAATGGATGGGTGAGGCAGAAAGTGCAGCTTTGACCTTTAGAGACTTGGAACTCTTCCTCCATGGTCCAGCCATGTAGCACTCGGCTCAGCCACTCCGGCCCCCAGGACGAGTACGACACCAACAACCGCTTCCCAGAGTCCCCAATCGTCACCTGGACGTGGGAGGTTGGTGGGGTGTAGCTCGTTCGGCTCAGTCTCTGTAGCTCAAGGTGTGGCAACGACCCCCCGTGGGTTCGGTTCGGAAAATCGACCAGTCTACCCAGGCAGGGTGGGCGTCTCCATTCAGCTAGGCTACACCCCATTGGGCACAGGAGAGTCATTGAGATGAAGCCAACTTATTTGACAAACGCGTGATGAATCCAGCATCCCAACGACACGCTTTCATGTGTCAAGAAAGAGGTCCATGGAGGCTCGAGAAAAAAGCATCATGCTGCTTGAGAGGGGTGGTAGGAACCGCGAAAAAACAAGAAGACGGGCCGGGTGTTTTCTGGACCCCTTGGTAGACGTGAAGGTCTCTCTATTGTTCCTGCAGAGCTTGTGTGGGGAAAGGGCTGAAGAAAGGCAGAGAAGATTGGCGCAAGTAGATTTGCAAGTCGTAATGATGCAATATGATGCATCCCAAGGCCATCCCCTCATCTTCGCCTCCATCTTCCGGCCAAGCCCCTTTTTCACTTGGGACCATCCCGGGATGTGTCCGGTCCCCCCGGTTCCCGCACCGGTCCGCGGTCCGCACGGTCCGCGACGCCAAGGCGAGCTTCACACAGAAGTACAAGTATTTGGCCAAGCCCGAGCACACCATCACCATCAGCGGGCTTTTGTTCCCCAACACCGCCCCTCGCCGACCAACGCGTTGCGTGTCGAACGACGCACGAGTCCTTGGAGTCGTCGCGGACGTTGGCCGAACGGCCGAACCCCACCGCCGGTCCACGGCGCCGGGGGAGAAAGGAAGGCCGCCTCCTTTCGGGTGGACTGGGGGGTGTTTTGGGGTGGATGGCATCCTCTGTTTCTTGTATTGGTGGTGGACACATCCCTCATTGAATAAGAGACCCTGTAATCCCTGAACTCCGGAAGTAGGCACGGATGCACGAAATAACCCCCCCCGCCACTCCGAGTGGACCGGCGTCCACTCTCGTTGCTCGTCGGGTGTCTCATCTGCCCTCCCAGGTCTACAACACCTATTGCTCCGCCGAAGATCCGGTGACCTTGGTGCATTCGAACTGGTCCGCCATCGGTCGCACCTACCAGACCGCCAGGACGGAGTGAGCCCAGTTGGCTCCGGTTGTTTGAGTATGGAGAGGCTCACAACATCTGACAACCAAAAAGGGGAACATACCAGTCTGTCACAAGACGGGGTGCCGAACTTGGAGGATAGGGGTGCTCATGATCCACTCACTTAGGGACTAAAAACCACCCCCTTTGTGACTCCTTTCGTGCTGTAGCGGGGGGCACATGGGGGCACTCACTTAGTTGTTTTCGACACCTTTCGTCGAACACACACACACACACATCAGATGACGTCGATCTTGGAGCTCGGCCACAGGACGGGCGGCTGCTTCAACTGCGGCAACGAGATTCCGCCCGAGATCTTCGTTTGGGGTGGCTTCGTGGGTGCCAGGACAGGGCCG
Source organism: Durusdinium trenchii (assembly GCA_963970005.1). Classification (NCBI taxonomy): domain Eukaryota; class Dinophyceae; order Suessiales; family Symbiodiniaceae; genus Durusdinium; species Durusdinium trenchii. The sequence continues at coordinate 571,378 of CAXAMN010024895.1, forward strand.
ACGGTGAGGGGGCGTGGTGTGGCGTGGGGGCGTCATGTCTTCCCAACAGGCGTGCTGCATGGAACTATTTTGTCCAAGCTTTGTGGGCCTCCATGGCCTCCATGGGGCCTTTGGCACTTGGGTAGGCCCAGATGGATTTGACATCATATGCCATGCCGACGGGAAGCGGCCAAGAACTTTGAGTCCGCCATCTGTGTGATGTCTAGTGATCTCGCCGCCCATCTGGGTGTGGCTCCAAAGCTGCAAGACCACCGGGCCCCTGAACCTCTTCTTTTCGGGGTCCATCCAGTCAAGTTGAGACACAATTTATAGACAGTCCAGCTTCCAACAGGTCACCCACCATTCAGAACCCACTAGTTCTAGGATGTTCTATAGGTCTCTATTGGACACCCATGGATCTTCCGCGGCGCGGCCCCGGCGCCTCGGTCGGAGGACCCTGGGCCTGGTGGCCTCGGCGAGTCAGCCAGGCGCCGCACGCGCAGTGATGGGGAGGAGATTGGGATGAGATCAAATAGATCACCAGGTACTGTAATAAGGGAAGCTGTTCTATGAGAGGAGATTGAGATGAGGAGATTGAGATGAGGAGATCAGGGTGATGGTGGCTCTATGACGTGGGCATGCACCATTTCTCTATGTAGAATGACCTCTTTACAGGCATGCAACCCATCCATCACCAGGGATGTTTCCCTTATTTTCAGGGTTCGTGAATCATTGGTAGTTTGGCTCATGTTGGCTCCGTTCCTGGAAGTCCAACAACTACTCTGGTGCCCCACGACTGAAGTAAAGGAAGGGAAGACATAGGAAGTTCATGGAAGTTCCATTTATAAACTAGTCTTCGACCCCCAAGTTTTGTATGGCCTTTTGGTTCGTCCCACTTGACTGCAACCAAACGCGAAGGGCGGCTGGGCGGGGGGGCTGAACAAAGAGATTTTGCTTGGAGAATCTGCGAACCTCCAAGGTCTACCTAGGTCTCGCAAGGGCAAGCAGGATTCAATTCCTATAATAGCCCTAAGATCTTTGGAGTCAATCAACTCCCCACGGCACTTTGGAGCACCATGCTGGCGTAAACTTGGCACGCCCAAGGGTCAGGGTGAAGAAGTCCTCCATTGTCCTGGTTCTGACATGCGGCCATTCCAGCTGAGGATGTGCACTGAAGGTGCACATCCTCCACTTCAAACACCCCCCTGCTAGGCCTTACAGAACGGCGACCTTGAAGATGTTCTGCTTCATTTTCGCCGACCTTTTCCCCCTCCCTATGTTTTAGACCCAGACCCTGCCGGTGACCTGCGTCTGACCTGTCCCCTATTGTTCAGAACCGATCCGGTGAAAACTCGGCCCAGGGCGGATCTTCTGCAATGCCTTCGAGGTGAATGCCTCGCAGGCGCCCACCATCTCCGGTGAGCTGCGCCTGGGCGAGAACCGCGGGAAGCGCGGGAAGTGCGGAGCGACGGCGGAGCCCACCGTGGATCTCGATCGGTGGGACGTCCGGAAGGGTCCGGAAGGGAGCGAAGGCGGTAGCGAAGGCGTAGGCTGTCTGGCATGGTTCTTCTTTGTGTGGATGCCTCGGGGTGGTGTGGCAACCGATTGGTAATTGGTGCTCCCTTCAAACGGGCTTCGCAGAGATCCAGGCCACTCATGGCGTCTCAGATGGTTGGGCAGCTCCATCGAGGGAGCATTTGGATGAAAGAAGTGGGAACATATTGCTCCCACCCTGATGCAGAGTTGGATGGTAGATGATGGTAGGTCATGTAATTAGGTAGATTTGCAGGTCGTTTCTTCAACATCCGCAGATGCATCGCTACTTCTGCGTCGACGGGCCCCAGTTAGCCTGGAGTCAGGACCATGTCATAGTCCGCCGAGGCAGGCTTCTGACAAGTGAGCAAGAGTGCTGAAGAGTGTTGTACAACTCTCAAGTCCACTTCACCGAATCTCCTTGCCCAACTCCAAGTGGAGTGTTTTTGGATCCAAGTCTAGGACTTGCTTTGTTCTGCCAGCACCATGGGGTCTTCAAACCAATCGAGTGCATCCTAAACATGTTTCTTTCGGGAGGCGGATGGCCGGGTTCGGTTCGCTACGCCCAAAGCCCACCAAACACCAGTCAATCCTGAAAGAAAACACCGAAGGACCTAAGGAGCCCTATTTGGGGCGGCAGATGCTCCGCCACCCCCGGATCCTTGCTTGGCCTAAGGATCCGAGAGCCCAATATCTTCGCCATTTTGACCTCCACGGGCGCCTCCATCTCTTTGACCCTGGGCAACTTGCTCCCCGAGACCGAGTACCACGTGGCCTGCATGGCTGAGTCGGACGGCGGCACTGAAAGCGTCCTGCAGCAGATGGAGGCACGATATGGCTCCCGTCCGTGCGCGGTGCCCCGGGTGCGGTGGAGCTGTGAAGTTTGGGCTGTTTGGAGCGGTGGAAGGGGACCAAACGGAGCATGGATCGTCCGCTGTGCTTGTTTATTTTGTCTCAGTGGGGCTTTGGAGGATGTGAGAAGGAGTTGGAACTTGACATGGCTCTTCTGAACCAAATAGGACTGCCACGACCGTACGCATTCCACGTGGACAAAAAGGGTCGCCTATGTCGCCTTTCTGCCGCCGTCGTGAGGGGCCGCATTTGACGTGGTACTGTACGGCTTTAGGAGATTTATATACTGGGAGTCAAGTCGACTATCAAAAGAATGGTCTGACTAGGCGACCCGAAAAGGCATATGCTTTACTTCCAGTGGGGCCAAATATAGTCTTTGGACTTCTAGGGTATATATATATATATCAATCTCACCTGGGGGGCCCAGACTTCAAGGGATTACAGACAAAACGACTGGACGGAAGCCGTTCAGAACTGGTGCTATTCTTGGACACTTGGACATGCTTGGACCACTGCCAGGCCACCCGGCGTAGCCTCACGACGGAAAAGGACACGGGTTTCGGCTTTGGAGAGGGGGCTGCTAAATGGCTTGAGTCCTCTCCACCCCAAGAAAGACACATCAAAAAGGGATTTGACAGGAGCTGCTGGGCACCAAGTGGGGATGTTGAAACGCCGCTCGTGTTGAACACACCCATTCTTTTTCCCATCGTTTCTGGATGGATCTGCGAATCGGACCATTTGGCCTTCGAATCGGACCGTCTAGCCTTCATTCCACTAGTTATGCGCCGCGAAAACGGGTAGTAGTCGTTGAGTTGCCAAGACTGAAGGTCAACCCTTTTGGCAAACAATTCGGCTGCCTCGAGGCACATTGATATCTTTGATCACGGGGGGACACTAACACCGACAGACGCCGACAGACGAATAATCTCAGACTTGCAAATCTGCAGACAGTTGCGTCTAGGGGCAATTCGGTGCCCAAGCGTTTTTTCCCTTAACATTTTCCCCATCTCCGCTCTCCTAGTGACCCTTTGGACGTAATCTGGAGTGTACCTCCAGAGACTTGGGTGTGGCGCCTCGATCATCTCCAGGAGGACTCTACGATCAGTTCCATGCGCATCGTCCGCGATCGACTCATGTTCTGGGATGAGATTACGGTCAGCACCCAGCTGATCAGCATCGGATACCTTTGGTGTCAGGCGCCTTCACCAGACGATTCCCGAGCATGCTCGGCTCCGTGGATTCCCGATGGATCGCGGTGGAGAGGTTGAGATGTTGAACAAAATGGCTGAAGCCAACCGAAAAAAGGTCAGAAATTGGTTTTTATTCTTCTCATCATCATCATCATCATCATCGTCGATCTCCTCCTCCTCCTCCTGCTTCTTCTTCTTCTTCTTCGTCTTTCTATGTCTTTCTGCCCCCCTTGGGCAGTTCCATCGTACAAGTTGGACTCTGCCTTGTGGACCCCTCCGGGTCCGTTCGGTCCAGGTGTTCCCCACGGAGAACATCCGGGAATTGGGCCTGCCCACCGCCGAGAGCTTGAAGGAAGGTGACAATCTGAAGGTGGCCGATTTGCAGGAGCTCTCTTCGGTGACCTTCTCGGAATTGGATCCCAATACCTCTTATGATGTCTGGTGCACCTCGGAATACAACGACTTCCGTGACGATCAAGCAGGGCAAGACTTATTGACGCCCTTTCCCAAAAGCACGGTCCTCAGCATTGACAGCTCCTACTACACTGCAGACGTGCTGGCCGCTTGTTGAGAAGGAGGTTGGCGACTTCCTTGAGACCAAACTCAAACATCTCAAACGCTCCCGGACCAAACTCAAAAGCCTTGTGGCAGGCAGTTGGGTGGTATGACGATATTATGACGTTCAAACATGTTCACACAGGGTGAAGCAGCTTAAAACCCAGGGGTTTTCTTCAGTCGTATCCTGTATTTCCCTCCTCGGAAGTCGAGGTCTATTTGACCAAGGGCCCTGCGGACGTCTATTGCCAAGCCTACCCCTGGGCTTTGCGGCCCTTCACGGAGCGGCCTGCCATCCCGACGGCCACGATGCTGAAGACGTCTCCGTTTCGCACCACCTACTTCAACACGCCCTCAGGAGGGCGGAGCATGTTCTGGTAGTGGACTAAGACAGGTAATAGGAGAGTGGGCCATCTATTGAACAACATACGGCAGGTAAGTGGGAGCAGAGCCTAAGGGGGTGCGGCCATAATAATTTTGGAGGCGCTAACCACGCTTGAATATATGAGTGGCCTAATCTTTCATCAGGTTGTTTCAGATGATCACAGAGGGTTGATCTCCACGCTTTTCCCCCAGGGATGGTGATGATCTTTTTGGAGAACCTGGTCCCTGGCCGTTACTATGACGTCTACTGCTTCTCCGAAACCCATGTGCCTGCCGACGCCACTGGCGCGGACACCGTGGCTCAGTTCGGCATGGACCCACCGTCCATCCTGGAGACACGGACGCAGCTGCTGACGCAGGGGCCCTTCTTCGATGATCTGGGCTGGTCTTGCGTCTCCGGACGCCCCTGTGTCTGGGTCAACTGAGCGAAGGTGAGAATGGGTGAGGTGGCTGGAGGCCATGGACTGCGAAGTGGGAGCTGAGGTGGAGAATTCTTCCAAAATCCCAGCATTGCAACCCCTCATCTGCTCTGGGCTGCTTGAAGTCCAGAGTTTGGGGGATTTCAATGCCTCCACAACCTCAGAAGTCCCGATCCTGGAGGGGTTTGGGTACCCCAAATCAGGTCAACCGTTCTCACCACTGGCCATCCCTCGAAATCCTCAGCCCGACCTCAGGTCAGACTGGCACGGAAGTGGGCCCCACGTCTTTTTGAAAGGGTGCAGGGGCAGGGTACTGGCCGATCCTCTGAACACCTCTCTTTGAACAAGCACCGGCCGTCTCTCCGGCCGTCGCTCCGCCCCGCGCTCCTCGGCCGTCGCTTCGAGGCAACGTGAGCGACTTGCTGGGCGTGGGCCTCTCGAAGCACGACGGCCTCTTCGTGCGCGCGGACGGCTGCCCCGAGCGGTGCCGCTGCAGCGGAGTGGCGGACCCCTTGAGCCACGCGGATGAACGGACGGATGAACTGAGCCGGATGTTGGGGCCCTTGAGCCGGATGTTGGGGGTTTGGATGGAGGGCCATTTCTATAGTTATGCTGTGAATTCACCCTCTCGTTCCAGGCTGGAGATCGGGGAGAGGGTCCTAAAGGATCCAAGCATTTTTTTCTGGCTTATTTTCAGCTTCTCTCCCCGTGCTTTTCAGGGACAAGTTTTTCTGAATTCAACTCGGGTCTTCACCAGCCATCTCCTGCCAAGCCGCACGTCAAGCCAACTGCAACACAGGTAAGCCGTGCATCAAAGAAGAAAGAACATTGTAGTTGTTCTCGAGGATGCACAACGCACATTTCAAGGGGCCAAGACCCCTAAACCGTCACTGCAGAGGCCTGACAACTGTCCCCAGGCCCACCCACCCTCCCGCCCACCCCACCGTTCCGGTCGCTCCCGCCGTCGATCCGGAGCTGCCGAGGCAAAGGCGCGGAGTGCACGCCGATCTCGCAGGACGTCACGGTGCAAGCGGGCGTGGGGCTCAGCGACGCCAAGGACCTCCGCGGCTCCTGGTGCTGCTTGGCGAGGTCGGGTCCAGGTCATGAAGGCGGAGGCGGAGGTCGGGTGAGGTCGGGTGAGGGAGAGTGGGAGATGAAGGCCGTGAAGGGTGAGGTGAAGAAGGGAATGACAGATGTTCAAAAGGGCCTGGTGATTCAGCTGGATCGGTGCTGAAGCACCATCCAGTCAGATCAAACTCCAAAGCCAACAGCAGTCTCTTCTGGAGGCTTTTGCAGACTTAAACGTCGCAGGTGGTGACCTGTTGGAGGGTCCTGGTATATTCACGTCAGAACTCGCCACTGATTGGGGACCGCGATGCCACAGCGACCGGGTGTCAAGTGAAACGGCCAAGGCCCACCTGCTGTGATCTCGGTGTGCCAAGGCCCACCTCCGAATGCACAGTAAAGGGTTTGAAGATGAGAGCTTCCTAGCGACCTCGTCCCCGAACAGAACCACCGATCCCCCGGGAGCCTTCCCCCCTTTGCAGACCATTCTGTGACCTCAACACGAGCTAAGGGCCAGTCAAGTTGCGTTGCAATTCCTCAAACATCGTTGGGACTACAAAGGACTGGCACCGTTGCATCCACCCTGCTCCTCCTGCTCCTAACCTGCGCCTCAGGTTATGTGGCACCGGGAGCGTGTCGAGACGAGGAGGTGTCACAGGCGACGCGCCGCGACGTGACCGACCATCCACCGGTGTGTCCGGTGTTTGACGAGCGAACGCTGCCCAGAAGGTCGGTTCCACAACAGCCGGTGGTTGGTCTACATGCATTCGGACATGAAGGTGGATCCTTTCAGATTCACCCTCCCATGGTGACTGGAGAGGTCGTAAAGCATCGGTAATTTGCTGAGTGAAGGACCGTGCTAAGAGTCATCCACTGGGACCTGTGCATGGGTGTGGAAGATGAACGAATGGACCCACGGGTAGCTTCTAAGAAGGATAAGAATTCACATGGTGTCATCTTGTGTCATCCACCTCTTACCCTGTGCTGTTTGGGGTGTGTGGGGCGGTGATGTGACACACTGTGTGGACAGGTAGCTGGTGCTCTGGAGAGTGCGATTAGGAGCAATTAGGAGCTGGGGGGCATCATTGTCGCACACACGCACGACATCACGCAACAGTCAAGGAGCTATGAGGAGTTTCTCCAGGCACCTGCTTGAGTTTTTTTTGTGATACGCGTTGGCTTTTACCATCCGAATCTCTGTGGGGCAATGGCAGATCAACAGCTGCAAGCGTCTTGATCGATCACGTTATATACCTTTCCTCACAGTACCGTTGCCAGCAGCGCATAGCCGCAGCACGGAACAACCATGAACAAAAAAGCATTTTCCAGAGCTCCTGGAGATGGATGGAGGGATTTAGCCCGGAACCTTTCAAAGGGGCTTCCTCACAGGGCCCATGACCATTAACTAAGATCTGTGCTCACTTCGCAAAGATCCACCCCAGTCAAAGTCCTGCACTCCGCAGATGGCGGTTTCCCGCCAGGTCTTTCCGCAGATGATGCTCTCGTACCAGGCAAGTGACCGTTGACCGGTGGTTGGGGAGGGTTGGGTTGCTCCGTTGACTGCAAGGGAGCCCCTAGTAGCATCCTTGCTCCTAGTAGTAAGGCCAGGAGCCCCTAGTAGCTGAGAATTGGAGGAATCCTTCGCCCGACCCCGTCATAAGATGCTGCCATCTCTTTCCAGAAGCTGCTTGTCATGAATAGAGTTTGGATTGGAATGGGTGCCTGATCTGAGTCCAAAGCAGATGGCTGTTCCGCCTAGGCGGACCAGTGGCCTGTGGTGGGGCGTCGGAGGCCGTGTGCCATGGTAAAAACTCAAAGACCTCTGCCAAACATGTTTTCAAGCTCTGTCCTCCTTGTGTGCAGCACAGTGGTCGGAGGGAGGCACCTACCCTGTAGACTAAAGTCAACAAGGCAGGAGCAGAACGGTTCTTCGATTTTTACGGACATGAAACGAAAGCCCAGCCGGCAGGCAAGGCTGAAGTGACGTTTCTGCGAGCGAAGTGGACGTTTTTGTGAGGGTGGTCTCGCCATGCCGATGGTTGGTGAAGGATGGGAACTCAATGGCGTCAAAGACATTCTGCTGGAGGCCGTTTTGAGTGAGTTGCTATCGTCCATTGCGACCGCACTAGGGGGCCACGCAACGGTTCTGGCCAGTTGAGCAGTTGAGCCTTTTGGAAGGTCAAGCGGGTTCGGGGAACCCAAGATATAAAGAAGAAAAGAACAGCAACCACTTGCAATTGGCTCCGTCACTTCCGGACTGCACCGTCCACCGTCAGGACTGACGCATGATCGACCTCGTGGGACACCGGAGTGGAAGGTGTGGCTGAGCCCCAGACACCGAGCTTGGCCAAGCTGACGTCCAACAGCTGGATGAGTTCATCGCGTAAGACGTGTGGAACAAAGAAGACGCCACAGTCTCCAAAGCACACAGGACTCGGACCCAAATTTTTCCAGATTGACCCTGGCCCAGTACACTCTCAAGTGATGCCCTGTTCAACTGGGCCAACCGGCACGTCACAGTTACTGGTCCTTCTGATGCCGACGTGCTCTGCAAGTCGATCATGTTGCGGCATCATTTGCACCAGCAAGGTGGTTAGAAGCAGGTCGCAAGCCATGATTTACCCCTTCAAGTCTTCCTAATCCGGAGGTTTTGACAGACATGTGGATGAGTTACCCCCGCCTCATTCCTTCCAGAGCCGGCGCCCCAAACGTGGGCAATGCTTAGACGCGCATCGTCCAATGGCTTCAATTTTTGGTTCGGCCTATCACATTTCAACAGCAAGTAACCCACCACAGCCTAATTGGTGGTACAACCAGGACTTGCATGCTGTTTAGTGCTGGCTTTCGTTAAACCCCCCTCTCAGTTTTTGCGAGCCTGTGTTTACAACCACCTGGATGTGCTGCCCAAGATTTCAATCCCTGCCGCTGAAACAGCTGATGGTTGCCCAGCGGCATCATTTGTGCAAAGTGGATTTGCATGGTGGAACTGCCTGAACTTCAATGTCTTTTCACTGTGAAGGTGTCCAAATGGCCTCTTGACTATTGTCCATCATGGCCGCAAGCCTCTTTAACAAGCAGATTGAGGAGCAGCTGTTCAGCTGCAAAAGGAACTGAAGACGGCCCAAGAGCCTCTTTTCCGACCTGTAGCCTTTGCTGTTTCTTGGTTTGCACAAGGGTAAGGGCCTGAACAGAGCTTTTTCAAGAAGGCGACTGAGAAACGATGTGTGATGCTCCTTTCAACGAATTCTGGGCACTGGCTCAGTCACCTCCGCGTGTTTGTTGCGCCTCTCACCGAGCAAGATGGGACGCTGAGGAGTTCGTGGAAAAGAACACAGTCCCAAGAGAGCTGGGTGCTTGGAAGCCTCTCACGCCACATGTTCTGAGACCTTCTGCATGGCACGTCGCGGCCCCCAATGTTCGGAATGTCCAGCCGCGAAAGCAGGCAAACAGGTCACTTTCCTGTATATAACTGTGCTACATTCGATGCTTGTTGGTGCCGATGACTCTCCCCTGATCGGAAGAAACCATGGGCATTGTGTGATCTTGTCTGGACCTCTGCTTTTGACCTTGCCAGCGACGAAGTGACTGGCCACGCCATATTCTGCTATCTCAGAAGGTCATTCTAAGGGGATTAGCTGAGCTGGTGTTGAGACTCGCAAGACGCCCTGCCCCGACCGGCGTTTTGGATGTGATGACGGTGACTTTAGACGCTGACCGGTGTGAGGTGTTGATGAGGCTTTTGAAGCCTGACAACCAGCCCCACACTTCAAGGGATGCACTCACGCAACGGGTGTTCACTCACCCAAGGGGTGTCAACCAGCTCACCACCTGGACCTTCCAACAGGTGTTACCGGTTAAGCTCTCACAACAGCCGAACTGAATGTTGACATCGGTGATCTGGACATACCTCTCTCAGAAGCACCCTCCCATGGTGACTGGAGAGGTCGTAAAGCACTCGGTGGTGGTTTCAGATTACTTCTATTTTCTACCTTATCCATTGCGACTTATCCATTGCGACGCACTCACCTTATCCACCATTTGCTTGGGATGATTGAGCCCACTGACTCAGTCACCAACTATTTTTCCAGTGACACCCACCCACCAGACAATTCATTTCCGTACTCGTACCAACCTGGCCCCTTCCGCCAGGTTTGTAGCTACTTGCTGGAGGCCGGCTCAGGCACGGTGGTGTCAGGCGCAATCCCACCGATCGGGAGGACTCTTCTGGAGTCCGGTCGTGGTTGTGGGGTGGGTGAAATGAGTCTGATGGGAATTTTGGAGAGGTGTGATGTGGGTGTTTGAGAGAGGCGGCGCCACGGGGAGATGTGGGTGTATGTTCGCTGTGCCATTTTGGGGCGCGCTGTGCATGGCTGTGCCCATAGTCAGTGTGCGGTGTGTTTTTGTTGTGGTTTGGATTCTTTAGGAGGACCACCTTGGCCTGCAGAGCAGGAACAATTTGAAGATGTAGTCGTTGCATTGGGAGAGAACTCCGTTCAAAACACTATGCATGGATTCCTCCCAAATGTGGGGGGGGAGTCTTTGCAACCCTGATTCAAGTGCAATCATGGCTTGAGCAGGAGGCTGATACGAGGATGGGCCCAAATTTGAGTCTATAATACATTTGGGCCTTGTGATGGGGATGGCCAACCGGTTAGCTACAGGTTTTTGGGGACAACTCTTTGGCGCATAGGGATGTTTAGCCCCCAGCCCCTCGGCGAACGGTGCCCTCGGCGAAAAACCAGTTCAGCTCTTGGGCTCCTGCCGACATGAGCGAAAACTGCTCGTGAAGCGGGTGAAGATGCTCATACTGTATACATGTATCATGTGTATGTGTAGATAGATCTCTCTCTCTCTCTCGCTCGCTCTCCCTCCCTCCCTCCCTCCCTCCCTCCCTCCCTGTAACAACAAGGGCCGCGCCTGTGGGATGGGGTTATATATGAATTAGAAGGGGCTGGTGATTTGAAGATCGTTAGGGGGAATTTGATTTATCGGAGCTGAGGAGGTTCTGACTTGCCTATTTCGACCAGTAGGGTCGCCTGCACACTGACCAGTAGCATCCTAAACTAGTCACCACGGGAAGGACCTTTTAGCATGCCCCTGCAGGAAGGACACCACGATGTCTTGTGGTGCCTGTTGGGCACCCAACACTCTCCGCCAGGCTTTCCCAACGGCGGCCTGTCGCAGACCTTCGATGGCCGCAGCTTCAGCTGGGGCGACGGACCCGTCGTGGCCGTGGGCCGGACCTACGACCTCTGTGGGGGCCGCCAAGCGTGCGAGGGGCGCGGGCTGGGTCGGCAGCGGTCTTCAAGACTGGTCCAAAGCATATGAAAGTCATGCCGCTGCGGTTGTTCAATATATATGTCTTTTGTGGTATTTTGTGGTTGTATCTTGTTCGTGACAGATGTTCCACAAGTACCGGGCCAGTGTAGTAGAGTTTAGAGCCCTGACAAGAAGGTTCAGAGTCATGGAGCACCAAGATGTTTCTTCGGTACGATGTGCCACTATGTACCTGTCCGCCTGTCCGCTACGCGTAGCTTGCATATGCTGCGGTGTGCCATGCCACTATGCTACAACCATGCTACACTGTTTGCATCCCACGTGGCGCACTGCTTGCTGTTTGCATTTTTCAGCGGGACCTCCTTGTCCCAGGTTGGTGCAACGGCACCGCCTCCTCCTGCACCTTGGAAGCGGACTTCTCAGTCCGTTTGGGTCCCTTGCACTTCGGGGGTCCTTCGACAGAGCAGGCGCGGCCGAAGTCGGTGCGGCCACCACCGGTGGTGCGTGGTGCATTTCTCTTTAAGGCGGTGCTCCCACCGATTTTGGGCATCTTCCCCGCATTTGCCGGGGAAACGCTGTTGGAATTTGGTGTGATGTTGCACTCATTCAAGCCTGCTAGCTTCTCTCATATTCATTTACATGGTATTGGTACGTATTGGTTTCATTGACGTTGATTTTGAATAGCTTTGCCCAGAACATTAATGTTCATTGGGGGATTGAGATGGTCCCCTCATTTCGACCTCATTGGAACCTTGTTGAGCTCTCCCATAATATTCGGAAAAAACGGACTATGTCAGTGACTATGTACAGCGAAGAGGCAAAGCATTACAGCTTTCTACATGTGAGCCTGATCAAAGCCAAGGTTACAAGGCATACCTGTGAACACACCGGAGGGTAGAGTAGCCTATTGGCCATCAATTGGATGATCCAGGTAGGCTTTAATGGAGGCTTGGGTGCTTCACTGACATCTTTGACTTCATGAAGATGCAGTTCCAGGTGTTGTTGGGAAGGTTACACTGGCTTTCACATTTGCAAGTGGTGCTGGAGGCGTTTCCGACTTGTTCAGATTATGGGTTTTAAGAAGCGCGCAGGATTCAATCCCCAATCGGCATTGTTGTATGTTACGTATGTTTCTTTGGACTGCTGGTGGGGTAACCATGCCCAGGCATCCAACCATTCGGAGGTTGAGCCACGCCCATAAAGGCAGCGGCCACCGCTGTCCTTCCCCAGGCGCAGAAAGTGGAGGTTTGCAGGGCTGGTATGCCTTGTGTGATTTCGGGTTTCGAAGGGCAGGCCATTGAGAGCCTTGGCGTTCCAAGAAGAACTCAGAAGGGTCCGTCGGCGTCGGGGAAACATATCCAGATCAACTCCAAGCGTCAGCTGTGACCACAATATAGAAAGCTTCAGCACTTTGACGTTTTTTAGGAGTCACAAAGGGGTGGTGGATCATGGGCACCGCTATCCTCCAAGTTCAGCACCCCGTCTTGCGACTCCTGGGATCTCCCCTTCTTGAAAGAAACACATTGCCAGAGCCCAGAGGCACCTAACCCATGGAGAATACTCCTTCCAGGGGGCGCGATCGACCAGATTCGTGAGCTGAGCACGGACTCTGGGGCCCAACAAGCTTCTGGAGGCTACACACTTCTATGGACCTCTCTTGGAAAGTGCCATCTGCTTGGGATCATGTCCTTCAACGGTGTGGTGCTTCACGGTGCGCCCCGCTCGGGGCCCGTAAGGAATGGCTCCCGACTGGTGGTGCTCCCCTTGGATCCGCGCGGGTGTCTCTGGCAACGCGTCAGCCAAGCCGACTCGCCGGGGCTCACGGACTTCCCCAACCTGGGCGTCTCCGAGACCTTCGACGAGGTCCGGTGGGGGTTCTTCAGGCCTGGTGGTCGCTGGGGGAACACCTGCCAGGCGCGATCGGAATGTAAAGATATGTAAGGAGGGCTACGGCAGCAAGAAGGCATCACTGTATAGTGAATGGTTGCAGGTCGAACCAGGGGGGGCCACAAATCCACCCCTCTTTCGCAGGCCAAGAGCCCCTCCTCTTTTGTTCCCCCGTTGGGCGCTGTCGGCACCGACCGGCCCCGATCACCCGTGGCTCAGATCACCCGGAGCTATCACTTCTTCGGCGTGCCGCTCATCGCGCGCGGCGGGCGCTACAACATTTGCTGGTGCGGCCCACCTCCGGTAGGCGCGGTCGCGGTCGGGCGATCGAAGGCCAGCCGGGCGGACGCAGGGCGGACGCGGGGCGGCGAGCCCCCCGCGCCTAGTTCGGAGGGACGACCGGGACGACTGGGGGGCTTGTCAACTGCACGTGGGTCAGGGAAGAAGCGATTATTTTCAAGTCCTTGCAGTTCCGTTCTTTAAAGGCACTTTGGAGGTCTCTCAGGCGACTTGAATTGAGATGTTGAGTTCCAGAAGGGGTTGTGGCTGGACGATCGGCACCTTCTATCCCCCAAAACACCCGTTTCATCTCCCTGGTGATGGCTGCACAGCGCTTTCATTCACATTCACTTTCACAGCCCGGTGCTTTCCATATTCACCAATCCATGTTTTGGATGCACTTTGAGCATGTCCGGGAATCCAAACATTTTATATAATCGCTCTCCAGGCATCTATTCATTCACGACAATGTGTGCAAGTAGGCGCATAAATCTACAACCATCCGAATTCAAAGGGTGTGGCCTCCATCCTCTTCACTCAGCCACATCGCTTTATGATTCGTCTGGCATCCTCTGCCACGAACACTGCGGGTGTCCGGCCAGGCATCACGAAGGTGCCTGGGAAGGACTACCGTCAACCTGATGGGCTGGTGCCTCCCCCCCTGCCCTCCCACCCGTGACGAGGACGCTGCGGGAGTGGCGGCCAACAAACCGGTGATGAGATGTGGGTGATGGGGATTGGACCTTAAGCCACTCATGACGAAGAGAAGAGTCCCATGGTGGAGATGTCCTTTCCAGATGCCTTTCAAGATCCTTTCAGGACCTTCAGGGCCATACAGAAGCCCATTGTCATACAACGTAGAGCCTGGTAAAGGAGGCGCATCTTCCAATGCTGCCGGAAGTGGGTTGCTGCACCGTTGAGAACTGCAGGAAAAGGGAACAGGGCCAGTGAATCGTTTTACTCTTGCGCTGCCAGAAGCTCGGATCATCTGTCCCTCTCCGTACCTTGGCCCAGCTTAACACTTCTCAACCTACTTTGCCACCATCCCCCCAAACCTTCGGCGTGGGCGCACACGCGCCAGGATGGGGGCCACTTCCTCTCCCCCCGCGGGTGTCCTTCAGCTGCTGGGCCCCTCAGGGCAGCCGGAGACCATTTGCCGCTTGGGGGTGTCTTGCAGCTCGGCGGTCGGATGCCGCAGATCGGTTGGGGCTGAGATCGGGGCGAGGTCTCCTCAAATTCTGGTTGCGCCTTCGCAGCGAGGTGAACCTGGATTCTAGGGATGATGCAGGCCCCAGGCTTGAAGTGTTTGGAAGTGCTTGACGCTCGAGGTCATGGGGGGAAGAATGGGATTGGGATGAAAGAGTCACAGGGTCGTAGAGGTCTCGATCATCTTCCTCTGCTTTGAGTCATGGAGACCGGCTCAGGCGTGGTGCCCCAAGTGATCGGCGAGGGTTTGCAGGGCAGCGATCGCGTGGCGGCCCTGCAGCAGTGTGGGCAACCAGCGAATCCACCCCTTGGTTGGCAGCAAGGCGCGGATGATTTCGCTTCCATGGCAGCCAGGAGTCACTGGCTCAGACCCCCCAAGAACGAGGGGTTCCTTCCTCAACCGACTCCGCCTCTTTCGACTCCGCCAAGCCTCAACCCTCACCCATCCTCACCCTCGCCACCTAGGTGCAGAGGCGTTGGGTACAGATCGCTGGACTTCTGCTGGGTGGCTATCACGGGGTCCTTCTTTGTCACACGAGATGTTGCAATCCTTCGGCGCCCTGGCGCGGTCGGTTTTTATCCGGGTCCACGAGGGTTTTGCCGAGTTGACTTGGTTGAGGGGAAGGAATCGGGGGGCCAAAGGGTTTGGGCTTTCTTACGGTTCTTACACCGGCAGAAATATAGTTCAAGGTCGTCACTAGTCACTAATCCAAAAACTGACACGGACATACATGGACCCCTGTTGAAGACTATGTCATCCAAGTACTTCTTGTCCCGCGGTTGACTGGGGCTCTTGACTGGGGCTGCGCTACAAGTACATCCGCGAATCCCGGTGATCAAGTCTGGGGCTGGGGCGAAACATGACCGCTTCTCCTGCGCAGACCGGCTCTTCGTCCGCGGAGGCCTTTCGTGTGGCTCCCTCGTCCGCGGACGCAGGACGAGACACCTCAGTGGTGACCCTACTGGGGAACCTATGGGATAGCCATGGATAGCCTACCTCTGTTGGAAACGCCCACCAGCACTGAACATCGGGTCGCCTCCTTCTTCCTCCCCCCCGAAACCACGAAACCACGTCTCCGACCGGTCCTCAGGCGCTCCTGGCGTCGAGGCGGCGGAGGGCGTGAACGCCTCGGACCGGGGGATCTATGGCTTTCCCAACATGGGCATCTCAGCGTCCTGGCGGTTTTCCTTTCGCCAGACGCATCGTCACCGGACCCGAAGTCGACTATCCCAGTTGGGTACCCCAGGTTACGGTCCTATAGGAGTCCTATTATGTTCTTTTTACGGTCACTCAACCTCTCTTGGTAGATGAGAGGGTTGGTGTGTGTGTGTGTGTTTTTCTCCCGGAAGTCTGAAGGGAGGGGGGATG
>CAXAMN010024895.1:587772-642410 GCA_963970005.1 Durusdinium trenchii
ACTACGACTACGACTACGACTACTACGACTACGACTACGACTACTACTACTACTACTACTACTACTAGTCTAGTACTAGTACTACTACCACTACTACTACTACTACTACTACTATACTACTACTACTACTACTCCTACTCCTACGACTACGACTACGACTACTACTACTACTACTTGGCCGGCCGGCCGGCCGGCCGCTATTTGGCCAGCCGGCCGGCCGGCTGGTCGCGAAATAGCAGGCCGGGTTGCCCGCGCTGTCGAATGTCGGGGGGTGAGCAGTAATCAAGTGCCGTTATTCTATACCAGCACTCTCCAACAGGTCTCCTCTGGAGGCTTTTGTAGACTTAAAAGTCGCAAGTGGTGACCTGTTGGAGGGTGAGGGTATTTATCTCCTTTTGTTCCTTCAAATTTTTTGGGAACGGCACATGCTTTGGGTTGAGACTCGTTGGGACCAGTTGGGAGTTGAAGAGGATACATTCTTTCTCCCCCCATGTGCTGACGTGGAGCCTTTCCGGGACACATGTTTATGATTTCTTCCAGGTCTCTGATACCCTACCCATTCCATTGGTTTGGTTTCGCTTCCTAGCTATTCCTATCTGTTCATTAGTATCATCTCAGACCCCAATGTAGAATATGGATTTTTTATGACGCCCATATCGAGATCGGTTTTACACTCCCAAAAGGGAAGCTTATTATATCACCAAGATTCAAGAATTCTAAATGATGGTGATAGATGCCATCGTTTCTGATGACTTGTCATTCTTCGCAGCTCCATCCTCCGGGTACCGGGGTCGGAGTCATACCGTACGGGTCCCGGAAGTCTCCGCGTTTACATCGACCTCCCAGGTTCCCTCCTCGATCGTGGGTCATGTGACGTGGGGGGGGTCCAGTCTGGGCATTCGCTGGCTCCTACCTGCTCTGCTGGTGTGGTGCGGATGCGACCACCACCGGATGCCAGTCACCGGCAGACACTCGGCAGAGCAAATGACCGAAGCACTCCATTCATGAAGAAAGAACGCCCTGGACCCAAACATGGACAACTTGACTTTCATGTTAGATGAAAGCAATACGTATTAACATGTGCGACTGGTGGTTGTTAAAGCTGCTGGCCACACGCCTGGTGTGTCAACCGCCCAACGTCCGATGTCTTTTCGCCCGACGCCGAGCGTCGGTGAACGACAAGGAACGAGACGACGACGTTGGACGTTGGACGTTGCCAGTTGGCACCGTGTTTCCATGCGCTTAAGCCGGTCCAAGACGTAAAGAGGAGTGCCATTCTGGAAGAGAATGCCAGTTTCAGTGACAAGGTGGTTCCTGAGCATTGTCTTTGTGGACACGACTCATGGGTTGCTCAACAGTATGATTATGGCCGGAGTTGGTCCGGCCCGTTAGCTTTCCTTTTCCTCCAACTTACGCAAGAAACCCACTTCCAGCCATTCGTTCTCGCGCGGGCGTTCAGCGCAGAGACATGCTTATTTCGCAACCTGGTTTGCTTGGGGCAACATCCGCAAGTGAGGGGCCTCCAACTGGCTTGCCAGGTGCTTGCCGAGTCGCCGAGTGGCTACAAGACAAGTGGTTGTAAGTGGCCGCACGTGACCGCAAGATAGAACATCAACCTGCGCAGGTCGTCTGCCACGCTCTTTGCACTTTCTGCTTCTCTAGGACTTCCTGGTGCCCTTCGGCCACCTGATCCTCAACGGTCCTGCTGTGCTGCCCTTGGCAGCGCAGGAGTTCCGCTGCGTGCGCGTGCGACAGTGTGAAATCGCCGACTTTCAAGGCGCGGCTGGGAGCTTGGGTGGCGGGGTGGCGGGTGGTGAACGCCGGTGATGCGGGCTCTTTCACTGATGATGCAACAGCCCTGAGGAAAGGAACATATAGACATAGTTCAACAGCCCCTTCTTCGGGAATATCCGAAAGTGGATGCTGGGGCATTTGCAATGCCTCGACTTCGCAAAATGAACTGGACTGGGCTCACCCCAACAAAGGCAACATGCGGGGGGGGCAGACTGTCGGTAGCGAAGCGGTTCTGCGGTTGTTGCGAACGCAAGACCTGACCGGCCACAGGAGTGTTTATAAACAGAGCGCAAGACCTTGGTACTGTCTATCTATCACTGGGTTGTGAACGGTTGTCATCCAGGTTCAGAAATTATCTTTCCTTTCAAGTAAGCAAGTCCTACATATAGTCTTACTTTTCTGATTGATGTGTGCGGGTGCTATCGAACTCAGCCCGGGTGGTCCTTCAGATGTAGATGGTGCAAACATCAACCATATCAGAGCAGTCGTGTTGGGGGGGCTCCCGGACTCCCTATCTCGCGATGCCCTCCAAAAAAGCAAGGAAAACTGGCCAGACTCGTTGCGACTAGCAAAGGCTAAGACTCGAAAAAAGACCTTTTTGGAGGAGGAACTTTCAGAACTTGAACCATGTTCTTCACTATGCTGTCAGTGAAAGGAGAGGAACACCAGGGACCTGGCCATCTTCCAGGCCATGTCTTTCGCCTCATGACATCCGCTCTAGGCACCATGCCCCCCACCAGCAAGATTATGGTGGCCTCGGGCGAGTGTGGCACGCCGGCACCCATGGGTTTTCCGCACCTCGGTGAGACCTTTTGCGCACAAAGGGCTGGGCAAAAAGGACTGCGGTCAGCGGAAAAGCATGCCTCCGAGGTGGACATCCTGTGGTTGGATATGGGACAGGTGAGACATGCAGTGGTGAAAAGGGGCCTTGAACCTGGACGGTCTATGTTGCAGCTGTCCTGGTGCCAACGACAGTTGCACAGCAATCGCCCCAAGTTCAGCCAAAGTGTGGGATTGGACTTGATCCGCCATGGCTGTTTCCAATGGTCAGCCCAACCAACAGGTCTGAGATTGCTTGGTTTGACTCCACTGACGCGACTTTTGCCAGGAAGGCAGCTAGCTCAAATCCCATGGGCGTACTGGATGCGGATTTCCTTGTAGAAGCAATCCTTTTCCCTCAAAACGTGACCTAGTGCAGACCCATTGCACAAGGCACATGAGGAAATCCATGAATTGACTACCCAATGTTGTCATCCAATTGGCTCTTGGAAAGATATTGTGTGTCGGATAGTTTGACAGGTTAGTCACAGAGTAATTTTCTAAAATTTTCTAAACATCGCATCTGGTGGTTCCAAGATGAACTGTTCCTATGAAGGATGAATTTGCGTCACCTTGACATTCGGAGGGACCGCGATGCTTCCTGGGCTCCCTGGGCCCTCGGCTCCCTGGGCCATCCTGGCTGATGGCTCCCTGGGCCCTCGGAGACTCCGAAGGGAGACTCCGAAGGCGAACCGGCGCCCCGGGCGCCACGCTCGCATCGATTCGCACCGGGCCTTTTGAGGTTGAAAGGACAATCGCTTCCCTCACGGGATGGGCGTCACTTTGAGTGGAGCAGCGATGCTGGGATGGCACTGATTTAGGGTGTGTAATGGTGTGTATTAACAGGGAGACCTTCCATTTCGATCCCCTGAAAGTAGGAATATATATGAATACTTGAATACACCAGAATACGCCAAACCCAGTACCAACCCCCTTGGTCGGGTGTCTCCCTTTTCAAAAGCACGCGTGTCAGACAATTTGCGAGGGTAATGGGGCCCGCCGCAGGCCTAACCTAAGCTATCGATCATCGATCTATATTGTAATGGGGGATTGCCAGTGAAGATGCAGAAGCGTTTTGTATCTCTCCGCCTGATCTCAGGAACCCATCACGACGGATCCAGGAAAGTATCGGCTTTGCTGGTGCACGGAGGGCCAAGATTGCGTGCTACCCTCGCAGTACTTGAGCCACTTTGCAGAGTTTGGTGTGCCATCAAAGGTAGGTCTACCTTGCCACGGTTTGATGAACTAACGGGACCTACACTCCGACGGGCACAACACGAGGTGGACGGCATTTTCCTTCAGAAGCCGTTTGTTTTGTTTTTTTTTTTTTTGGGGGGGGGTTTGACTGTTTGAATAATGATGTTGAAGTAAGCCTCAGAAACCTCAGTGGAAACAGTCTGTTTAAGACGTGAGTTGAAGTGAATCAGTTAAGACTAGGACGGTATCTGATCGTCTTCGATCCCCTAACTTTTGTTCTTGATCAATGAAAACATCCTTGGCAAATGCTTTCGCAGTAGTCCGTCTTTAACAAATCCAAGAATTTCACCTCTGACATTTAAATACGAATGCCCCCAACTATCCCTATCAACCATTACCTCAGCTCTAGAAACCAACAAAATAGAACTGAGGTGCTATCTTATTATTCGATGCTAATGTATTCAAAGCGTGCGCTTGCTTGAAACACTCTAATTTCCTCAAGGTAAATGCCCCAAATACCGCACCACACAATCAAGTGCAGATACGGATACGTCAGGAAGATGTCAAGGCTGAGCCAGATGCACACCCAGAGGGCGGACCGGTTCTTTCCACTGAGGTTCTCGTATTTCGGTTCCGGGTGACACGTCCTTGTCGTTGCGGTGGGGTTTTCGCCGGGTCTTTCGGCCGGCACCATCAGAACGACAAAGACATGATCTTTCTTGGTTTGTAGTCCTCCGCCCTCCCCAAACACAAGCTCTTAAATTCTACATCACATCCTCCTGGTTTCCTGATAGCACCAAGAAGCCCCATGTGCAGCTTTCCCGATAAACAAGGCCTTTTCCTTGGGATGCCAGCCTGTAATTCTTGGTTAAGGCTCTAGGCTGACTGTCTCACCAACAGCAACAGAGACAAAGGTCAAAGATCTCAGATACAAAAAGCCACCACTCTGAGGTTATGCGGGCATCATGCAAATCAAATTCCCAACCTATTCGCCCTTGCGCTTCTTCTGTGGCTTGGCGCGGCCCTGCAACATCTCCGGTATCCGGGGGGAAGGCTTGTCCAACGAGGATCGAGTGATGCTGCTCACCAACTGTGGCGGCGGAATCTTGGAGGAGACTGCGAAGGATGGACCCTTCTTGGGAGGTTGTGGGGAGGCACTGCTGAGCATCTCCCGGCACCACCGAAATACAGGAAATTCCTTCTCGGATCACCTATATACAGACCATTTTAAACATGGTCCTGGACTCCCAAGATAAAATATGCGAGCACAAGCTGGCGAGAGAAGGTGCAGTTGGGTTTCTGCACCACGTGGTGCGCAAGAAGGCCACCACGCGCAGAGAACGCTCCACGCGCAGGAGACCACTTTCCTGGAAGGTGCCTTTTCAATCCGTGCCTACGACAGCGGCGGCACCTTTCTCCTACCGCCCTCCGTTCAGTCCGTCTCCTACCAGGCACCCCGGATCCAACAAATGCAAGGCGTTTGATGGATCTTGAGGGGGTTGCTCACCACTCGATCGCAGAGATGGTCGAGTTGCCATCCATTTATATGTCAGGGTCAGGAGAGTTTCTCATAATTATCCAAATTAAGTTCTTAAAGACCCTAGAAGATCATAGAAGATCCTAGAATCTAGAAGTCCGGACCACTGCAGCACTCAGATCCAGTCGCCCCCCCCGCCAGGTCTGCTGGTGCGCGGCCGAGCAGACCTGCGCCAACCCCCGAGACTTCACGGTCTCCTTGGGCAACGGGGCCCATCTCGATGCGATGGGTGGACATGGGTGGACAGAACCTATGCGACCCATGAAGAGTAATGAAGGGATATATGGGAGTTGAATGGAGTTGACCTAAAGGTCCGTGTAAAGGTCCGTGCGTAAAAGATATGGGATTGAATATGGATCCACCACCATTTATATCTAAACTGAAAAGCTCTGGTTTCGAACATCTGGCCTGAACAGTTACGAACTCGAAGCTCCAGTGCCGCCATCACCCCAAATTCCGCTCCCAAATTCCCCCCCAGTCCTCAGTCCTCAAAGTCCTCAAAGTCCTCAGGTCCCCATCCTAAAAGCCATCCTTCACTCCCTAGGGCTCCAACCATATCCTCAGAAGGTGGTTAGACCCCCCAAACCCACCCCAACCACCTTCTCAGGAGGTAGTTGGAGCCCTAGGGACTGGTCACCGTCTTTTCGAGGCATCGTGGACTTCGGGGGTCCTCTGCCAGACGTGGTCTACCGTTGCTTCGAGTGGGAGCCCTGCGAGATTCCAGATTTAGAGGGCACCACCCTCGGTGGCCTGGCGTGGTGGCGGGAAGCAACGTCAGCCCAAAAAGAGCGGTCCTAAGACGCAGGGCACGGTCGTGGCACGGTCGTGGCACGGTTTCACCCAACATTCTGAACGTGGGGTTTGGGTCTACGAACTTCTATTTGTGGCAGGGCCTCCATGGTGGGAGGTGAAAGGGACAGGTTTGGACCTTCCGAAGTGAGTGGAGCAAGTGGGCATGTGGGCGAATCAGTGGGCATGTTTGTGCGACAGTGCAACTGAGAGGATCAGCCCGTTTTTGGGGGTATTCTTCCGTCGGGTGGTTGCGATTCAACACTCCATGCACTTTCATGCCATTTCTTGGAACTTGCTGGAGCAGGTGCAGTCAGAGCATGAGATGACCTAGAGCAGCTTCCGACTTCCAACTAACTTCCGCCATCTGCAAGCCTCATGTACCCTCCCAGGTCCACCAGTTGTCCTCATCAAACATATTCAACGATGGAACGATGGATCCTCGGAATCCTTCTCCCCAGGTGATGGGGATCGACTACTGGTGGTGCCGGATGGAACCAATTGCTTGGACCTGGTGAATCGACGCGTCCATCAAGAGGGCTTTCCCTTCGCTCCTTGGGACCGGCAAAGCAGGCGGTTGGAGCAGTTCTGAGGGGTTTCTTTGGAAATTGCTGGTGCTTTGGGGTTCTTTGGACATTTCAGGTCCCCAATTTCAGGTTCTTTGGTTCTTTGGACATTGCTGGTGCTTTTGCTTCCCACCAGATTTGGGGGCTCAACCGCCTCTTCGACCGCTCTTCGAACCGCCCAAACACCGTGACGCTGGCACGTCATCGGCCTCCAGGATGGCATCTCCTTGCCGGCGACGAGCGATGGAAAGAGATATTCCTGGGGCTCCGGACTCGTACGCGCCGCCCCGGGCTTCTACGCCCTCTGCTGGTGCAGCAGCAATGCCACGGATGGCGACTGCCAAGATGGGCCCTTCAGTGCACCGGGCGGGGTGATCCGCGTCGGAAGCAGTAGGGAGTTCCAGTTCATCAGCAACCCGCATGAGAGACTTGGAGGCATTTGGGGTGAAGACTTGGGACTTCTCAGACCCCCCCCAAAAAACTACCTCGCAGAGTGAGGCCGGAAGCCCAACCGATTTTTTTAAAAATAGACTCTGCCGGGTTAGTGGTTGTTGGGTCATTTGTGAAACCACCAAGCCTTTGAAGCAACCTTCTTTTAGCTTGTACCCCTTAACACAAAATGCTACAAGATACTTTCTAACGCCATTTATCAAGAGTTGGAGCTTGGTAACTCCCTCCAAGTCGGATGGCTTCTTTGCCTCCAGAAAGACTCCACTGGCCAATCTTCAGGAGTCCCCCACGCGCGATGGACCCGCAACTGAGCTGGCTTTTGGCGGTTCCGCTGCCGGCGCTCTTTTTCGGAGCCATCTGCAGCTGGGATCAATGACGAAAGCCGACGACCTTCTCGAACTGAATCCAACTTGAAGCGTCATAGGGAAGGAAGATAAAGACAGACCATCTAAAGACAGGATGGCGGCCTGGCGGAGTTGTCGTTCAACAAATTGATGTTTGAGAATACTGTGACCAACACCCTCCACACCAGCCAAATACTTACTGTCACTGTAGTTGCTGGCTATTTGTATACTGTAGATTCTTACTTTGCCATTCTGGCAAGTTTTGAGCTGTTTAAACTTTATGGTAACTGCCGCCAAACCCTCGTACATCCTGAAAACATCCACAGTATACCCTCCACATCTCTCCCCATCATCCCCATCCCAATCACCTCCCCTCCAACGGCCGCCTTTCGTCCCCCATCTCGGCCATCTCTGCCTCCCTCCCGAGGCCTGGGCATCGCTCGCGTCCGCGGCCGCCGCGGCGGGCGCGAGGCGCCGGAGGCACCGCCGCTGCGGCAGGAGGTCTCGGCACAGCTCTCAGCGCAGCGGCTGCGCAGCAGCTTGGTACATGACGTGGTTGGGAAGGGCACCGGAACATGAGCATGGTGCTGCAAGAGGGCCGTTTTGCTGAGTATTTTTTCCGAGTACTTGTGATCATTTGGGAGCAGGACACGGTCAGGCTCAGGCATGCGGCATGCATCTACTGTACTGTGTATATACATACTCTCTCTCTCTATATATATGCGTTATACACAGTTACACAGTATAAACTTATACTGCAAATATAAGTCTACAGGCGAAAAAGAACGATGAACTGGGGCGGATGTGTCATCGGGAAACTCTTTAGGCTATATATGTTATATAGGACTATCCAGACGCCCGTGCACTCCCATGGCCGTGTGACACTGAGGCATGATGACGCTGGATGCTAAGGAGACTGGTTTCGGTGACTCATCCAACAATGAAATCAAAACACCCCTCCCCCAAAATGCCATCCCATCCCCCAGGCAGCTTGTCCCCATCCCGGCCTCCGCGCTGCCACCGCGCATGTCGCCGCTCCTTTCTTCGGGTTCAACGCCCTTCCTCGGACGGAGCGGCTGACCGGTCAAGAGCGACTGGTCAGGAGGTGGCCGACACTCGGAACGACATCAGCAAACTCTTGGAGAGCGGGCGGAACTCCAAGGATCAGAAGAGCGGCGTGCTGGCGCTGTGCCTTGCTGGGGCCGACCGGATGCGGGGGGCGACAGGTTTACACCGAGATGAGGTGCCGCGTCTTTGGGGATGAATGGAAAGACATGGGTAACATGGACTCCACCAGCCACGCTCCACATACCAGACGTACTGTACCGTTTCAATTGCTGTATGTCTGGTTACCGGCATGCCCCTCGCTATTTTTGCCTGCGAATTACTGCCTGCCACCTCCTGCTCACCTAGTAACCTACTACCACAACTTTCTACTTGCTACTTATACCTACATCTACTACTTCGGCTGCTGCTGCTTCTACCGCTATGATGAGCTAGCAGGCTCCAATCGGTTTTCCATTCGCGGATCCGGGTTCTCGATCGTTGGTGCTTAGTTCTTCGATGCTGGATCCTCGGTTCTTGATGTTTGATCGCCGATTCCCCTCGATCCCTGATTCTCGATTCGCGCACGTGTCAAGCCAACCCTCAAATTAGTGACTATCAGTGGCCCTCAAAACCATGAAGCATAAACCATGTTTGTTGCTGGAGACCAGGTCCAGTGGTGGACATCATTTGGGTAAATTAGTAAAACAATGGTTGTTCGGCAAAGACCATTAAATCAATGGTTGTTGGAAGTCTAGGGCGCGCTTCTTCAACTCCAAACCTTTTGCTCCAAGAGCCGCCCCCAAAGCTGCCAAGGCGAGGGCGAGGGCAGCCTTTTTCTGGGTGTTTTTTGTTTTGGTGTTGGAGGGATTTGGATTTCTCAGAAGCACCCACCACTCGGAGGGCTTGGTTTCTCACAGCCAGATAATCCCCAACGGCCGACAGTGGTGGAGGCACGCCGCGGCCGAGGTACGGCGTGTTTCGACAACACCTCCAGGCCGACACTGCGACGGTGGACGGTGCAGACTGCACTCAGTTGGAGCTTCATAGGGAGGAACACCAAGTAAGACCAGCAAAACAAACAGCCTCAGTTGGAGCCGGAGAGTGCGGAATTTCCCGTGTGGTTCCTCCTAAGTTCCTTCGACTTGCGGGACCTTGAGAGAGGCCAGAGGATGTTCTGGATTCTGTTGCACTTCTGAAGTGGCCGGCTCAACCTCGCAGGGGAGGGCACAACGGATGAAGGAGAAGAACAAGAAGTCGAATGAGACGAACAAGGGCCCCAAACGCTTGGATCTTCAGCTGCAGTGGCATCAGGTGAAACATGTGAAGCCGTAGCTGCGCACAGCTGGGCTCAACTTGGTCAAAAGAAATGGATGTCACTCACAGAAGAGAAAAACACGAGCTAGTAAAGTCCTGAGGCGAGTGCACTAGGGTGCTTGAGTCTTTATTAAAAGTAGAAGCTACAGTCAGTCGTGAACAAGCTACAGTGGATGCCAGTGCGGAGAGTTCTCTTGATGTTCTGCTTCCACCACGCTCATCACCAGCCTCATCCCTTCAGCCCCTTTTCTTCAGGTGCGCCAGGGGACGGGTGGCTCGGATCGCAGTGAGTTCTCGCCATAGAGTGGAGAGGACGAGCGGCGGTTCATCGATTTTCCTTGGTGTACTCAGAGTGGCCCCCTCAGTACACCCTGCTAGTTTCGGGCCCCCGGTGCCAGGGGTGGTTCATGGACACCCCGAATCACCTCTTCTGGAGCTAGACTCGACTCGACAGGCCCGAAACGAAAGCCTCCACCGAGGCCTGAGTCGTTCCTCCGGGCAGTCTCATCCGAGCTCCACGTGGACCGGCCGCACGTGGACCGGGGGGGGGGGGGGGGGGGGGGGGGGGAAGGGGGCGGGGTGCCAAGAGAGTTGGTTTGACCCATGCAGGTGCTGAGAGTGTGGGGGATTTACTAGTAGCAGACTCCAGTATTTGCCAGAAACTGTCCGCTGATCTCCACGTTCCTCCATCCCCATGTGCAGATGTTCAGTTTCCAGGTTGGAACTCCGCTTGGCTTTGGGATGGGGTGATGGGGAACCCATTTTTCTTGGAGATCCTTTTTTCGTTGGTGACGGACCCTCCCAAAGGTGACGTGATGAGTTGATCCATGGGAATTTCGGAATGAAGGTTTGGATCGGTGTTCTGATTGGACTGGACCCTCAGGAACATCCAGTCTGAGAAGAGTGACTATTCCTTCAAGTCTTCCAACTCCAACAAGTGACTTGGCCTGAGCCTCCGACACTTCGCTTCCAGCACTCCTCGGGAGCGTGAAAGGGTAAGCCGTGAGCCTCCGAAGCACTCCCAGCTCAGCTCAGCTCGGTGCGCCTTGAGAGAGGCGCGGGCTCCGCAGCTTCCCGAAGCTTGCAGAAGCCCTTACTCGGCTTCATGCTTGGTTCCATCAATCTTGATCAACCTGAAGGGGTGGGCCTCCCGGCCCATGCGGGCCATGCGTCTCACGCCGTGGGCCTTGACCTGGAACGAAATTGGTCGACCCTTCTGTGGTGGTTTGGAAGCCAATGTAGAAATTCTGTAAGCATTCACCCAGTCAGTTGATAACCATTAAAACCTTTGTTGCAGGGTTGGTGTCCCCGCTCAACAAGGACCAATGGAAAGTTTGGTTAGCTGGTCAGCCGTTATTTTCCAGGAGTATATGATATAGTACATGCAAATACTGATGTCAAACAGTATTTAATACTGTTTGACACATCCTCCTGCTGGCAGTCTATACATGTCTAAGCATCCTCCTCGCCCTGGCTGAGGTTGGTGAGCCATATACCGCTGCCACCGCGCTTGGACATTCACCATTTCAGAAGTCCTTCAGCCGGCATCCCTGGCTTGGTGCCGGATATCATTCACAGTGATTTTGACCAAGATATGCTGGCGCCGGTGGATGAAGATATGGAAGTGGAAGACTATGACTTGGCGGGCGATGAAGACGAAGGATTCGAGGATTTTCGGCCGTAGATCATAGACGAGCGTAGATGATCATCGATCGTTTCTGGATGTTTCTTTGGTTTGGCCCCCGGGAGCCTTTGCTTGCTTGATTCTTATTTGAGATAGACATGCGTTTTCCGAACATTTCCGACTTGGGTTTGGAGTGGGCGACGTAGGGTCACCGATACCACCTATCAGTTTTGAATAACTGGTGCTTTCCCTGACCCTAAGACTTTTCTTCATCCTCTGGAAAAATTGAAGATAAACATGGCATTTATCTATCTGTTGCCAATCAGAGCTCGACTCCCACTTGGCTGCGGAACCGTCTATGAGGATTTTGCTCTTGAACCACCATGCTTGACTCTGATTTTGATGCCCTAATGGAATCACATGAAGGGTAGTTCTGTAAAGACACCCACGTGAGTCCTGATTGACCTGATGTACGTTTTGTTATGCTGTAATTGGAATCCCAGCATCTAGCATCTAGGGATTTGAGCCAAAAAATGTTTATAGCAAGCAGCCACTGAATCCAGCGCTGGAATTGCCCAAGCCCTCAATGGTGGAGATGACCAATCCAAACGGCCCGTCGCCTGCGCAGACCCCAGTCGCCTGCGCAGACCCCCGCGCCAACGCGTCTCACCCGCCCTTGGAGGGGCAATGCGGCAAAGCCGAGGGTTAGTTTTTGTGCACGGGGGGATCTTGGAGCGCATAATTCGAAGATTCCCATGATGAAGAGTTGGCGAAGTGAGATGGATTGCGAGTCGCCTTGTGGTGTCAAGGGCCAGGGGCTTGTTGCTGATTTGTTGCATTTTGCATGTGCAGTATTGAATCAGTTGTTGTGTTCTTCAAGAAGTTCAAGAAGCGCAGCTTTGACAAGAGGCGCTCGGAACACCAAACAGCCACTTTAAAGTGGTTGTAGACTAAACTCGTCTAGATTTGAGACAGAAGTCAGCTTCGGGGATTCGAGGACCACCTTAAAGCGGCTGTTTGGAGTTCCAGGCGCTGTTGGAGATGAGGCTTTTCTTTGATTTTGGAGTCCGCGTGCGGCGGAGAGCGGGTTTTTCGGCGCCCGAGGCGCGAAAAAGCTGGAGCTGCGCAGGGTTGGCGTGCGCGGGGTGGTGCCCAGGAGCATCCCAGAGGTGCCGAACATAGGATCTTCAAGGTATAGAAGTCCATGGGTGCTTTCCCTGCTGTATGCCATATCGTTCCGTTTGGTCTCCGCTTTCCCCCCCAGCCTCGGTGGGGAACTTTGCAGTTGGGCCGTCTCTCTGAGACGGCTCAGTGGATGAGTCATCCAACGGTTTTGTTTCAGGCGCCCGAAGCCTCCGTGTTTCGATCCGGCTGTTTTGGATCGGTGGGTCAAGATGGAGTGAGAGGGCCCACTGCGCGGCACAGAATCGGGCCATGCTCAATGTAGACGCTTCTCATCGCTTTCGTTTGGAAAGTGTTCACCATTGGTTCACCCCTGGGGCCCTCGAACGCTCCTGGGGCATTCTTTTGAACGGCTGGAAGAGCTGATGCATGTCGAAGATTCTTGGAGATCTAGCAGCAGTTTTCTAGGAAGACTTGCATGACGGCATGCCTCCCTCTTTCTGAGTATGGCGTATGCTTCGTCACATGTGGACCCACCTGGACGCCACCACTTTCACTGTAGACACTCATTATATACTTGATGAGCCGAACCCTGCACATGTAAAGAGGTTTTACACCTGGATTTACAATCCAAATTCTTTATGGTCCGGGTTTTACAGTTTTTTTCCTTAATCAAGAGTCTACATAAGGGTCACTTCCAGCGACCGTCACGAGATTGTGACGGACTGGGTCGTCCGATGCGCCAAGAGCTTCCTTCGCCAGGCACGGGAGAGGTGCCACCAGGCGGTATGGCCATGGAGAACTTGTGGCTTTGGGGGCAGAAGGAGTCTGGAAGCCTCAGATGGACGGATCTCAGATGGATGGACCCAGGACAGGTCTGATGGACCCAGGGGAATTCCAATGCGAGTCAGTTGCTGCCGATTTATGGGACAGGGATTCCTGACATGCAGAAGAGAAGGCTTGCTGTTGATGAACTTGGGCGGCTCAGCCCCCATGGGCCCCACAATCTGTGGCGAAAACAGTTCATCATTCCGCCGGATGCTCCGGAGTCTGATTCACCAAAACTGCAGGCGTGAGTGAGACTCTAGGTCCAGCCCTGTTCCAAAAGACATCACAAGAGATGAAGCCTAAACGAGTGAGGGAGGCTAAAGGAGTGAGAGTGTGGGACACAGTTTGTATGCCTATACAAGCACCCTGGGAGTCCAAGACCATTTTTTTCACGGTGTTTAGGTGATCCGAAAAGGAACTTCCTTTACTTGGGTGGTGCCGAAAATAGTCTTTGGACTTCTAGGGAGTATGCATCCACCGCTTCTGTCAAGTGAGTTGCACTGGGGAAGATTAACATGGAACTTGAAAACCGCCACTGGGTTGGTATTCGGAACATTGTCTTCCCAAGGTCCATGCCAAGCCCAGTTCCAGGTTAAGTTTCGGTGTAGTTCCTTCTGGTTTGACAGCACCCATCGCTGGCCAGCAGGCCCCCGGGCGGACCGTGCCCAGGATCTCCGGGGTGGGCGACATCTCGGAGCTGGTGCGACGCGCTGGACACGCGTTTGGACACGCGTTAGACGCGTGGAAGGTGGAAAGGGGCGCCATGCATGGTCCCCCCGGGGGCACCGAAAGGATTCAGGATCACCAATGGTTCTGAAGTTGCTACCAGGTGTCTATGGATAGGGTCGCCTAGGCCCTAGGACCCTAGGATAGGCCGATGGGTAGGCGCCGGGAGTTCTCTGCCGCAAGGTGGGCGACCTTTTTCCCACTTCCGGGACGATCCGCGACCGATGATTTCAGAAATTTCAGGGTTCGTCTTTCCTCGAGAACGGCCGATCCGGGTGCCTGGCCAAAACCCCGGATCGTCCTGAGGGCTTTCGGTCAGTCGGCGTCGGTTTTCTCAGTTCCCACGAACGAGCCGCGTCGAACACGGGAAGCTTGGTATCTCTGGGTGGTCTTTCATGTTTTGCCACGCTTTTGCCACAGATTCTTTCCAAATTTCTTCCAGCATTTTGGCCTGCCTTTTTTTCGAGCCCGGATTTTTCGTGCCCGGATTTCCGGTGGCGAGTCGGCGGAAGGTGGAAATGATGGATGAAGATCCGGAGAATACCATCCTAGACACCAATGGTGATTGCTGCCAGCTCAGCGGGAGGATCGGGATGGATGTTGAAAAGGAACAGCCTGCCGTTTTTGGCGTTCTGAAAGGGTGTGCTTTGCAGATCTTGAGTGGAGCATGGACACCTGTCTCCTCGACAAATCCACCTCTTGGGCACTTCTCTGACCATTATATAGCCAGACTCCAATCACATAGATCCACTCATGTACAGTGACTTCAGAATGAATATAGCTTGGGCAATGCTGGACGAATCGCAGATGCCAAACTACTACAGAGGTCGAGAACCCGACCCGCCAGGCCGCCAGGCAGGGCTGCCCAAAAGCTTCTCCTTGCCTTCGTACCCTGCCGTCTCACCCCACCCCTGTGTAAAGAGCTTGTGGATGAGTTGGGCATACACCCAGGAAGATCAGCATAGAACCTTTAAAAAACCTTTTGCAAGACGAACTTCCTCCACAAGCTGGTGACCACATCTCTCTTCGGTTTGACGCCACCTCCTCCGGCGTCAGTCCCTACCTGTGCCAAGGCTGGTTGCCCGTGCCCTTGAAGACCGGCGTCCGCTGCCGCACGGTGCCGGGTCGTTTCGGCGGCTGGGTGGGACCGGGTGCAAGGGTCGCGCATGCGGTGGAAGGGTCTCCGGTATTGGATATATATAGATATTGAATCGGTCATATTTAGGCAATTAGTCACATCTGCACATTAGTGTGATACATCCGCATTGATGCCTGTTGTATCGGTATCAATGCATGATGAGTTGTGAAGGGGTTTGTGCCATCTACTCTTGGAATACAATCAAATGACAAGATCTTAGCGCGCAGCAGAAGCAGGGATATCCTGATACTCGTTTATTCTGACGCATAGCAGGTCACTGGTAGTTAGGAATTCATGCAGGCTGGGGTGTTCAGCTCTTCCTTTGGAGCGGGGGGGGGGGTGACCTCTGAGTGCTCTCTTGCCTCTGTCCGCGTCCTGGGCGTCTCCGGAGTCTCTCCCAAAAAACGGGTGTTCGACCCCGTCGAAGAGGTGCGGATGGTGGCCATGGGCTACGAGCACTGCTTGATCGTGACGGCAGATTCCCTGCCTCGCCCCCAGCTGGAAGGAAGCTGGAAGGAAGAAGCGTCAGGGTGGAGAACCTGGCCGGGTCCATTTTGACCTGGCCGGGTCCATTTCGACGCCGGGTCTGAAGAAATTTGGCGGATTTTGTCTCATGAGTTTCATCATGAGCTTTGAAGGGGCCTTGTGGCTGACTATTCTCCCTTTAGGTAGATTGAAACCAATTGGGTGGGATCATCTTTTAATGCTCGAGATCATCGGGGAGAAGGTGGCGACTCAAGGACCACGCGGCCACGTGTGGTCGCCACAAGGTCCCTCCACTGCCCTCCCCACGGCCGGTGTGGACGCTTGGACCCCCGGTGAAAACCGCTGGGTGTTGGACGTGGGGAATCAGAATCGTCTGAACGGTCCATGGGTTCTGCAGGGTCCAGGTGCCTCCCTCCTGCATCCGACGGTCCGTGCCGCTCACGTGGAGCTTCGATGTTTGTCACGCTTCATTGCAGGATGTACGCCTGGGGCAATGGCAGCAAGGGGCAGCTTGGGACGGGCTCCATGCAGGCAGAACTGTTGCTTTGAAAGGTGGCAACCATTCTGGTGGAGGGTTCTACAACATTCTACAACTCGGATTTCTTTCATCAACGGCACGCTTGCCTTCCCGAGTTCTTCCGTATGTGTTTGAGTGGTGTCTTCCTCGTTGCATGTTGGGAGAAGCTGAGATTGGATGAGCCTGGAAGCGATGTTGGGGGGGGGTGCGTGTGGGGCGTGAAAGAACCACGGTCAAGATCTTGCTCACTCAGATTTTTCTATGCCAGCGAAGCCCGGATGGAAGCTCGGGAAAGGCGTGGGGGTTCTGGTGAAAATAGGCATCTCATTTTCTGTGCTTCTTTTGTGCGTGTTAAGAAAGTGGAACTTCAATATCTTCAAACCACGTGCCTCTTCACGGACCCTCGAAAATGATCTGGAATGATCATTGACCATTGATACCGAACACATTTTTGTTGGCAGAGCTAGGGTGCGTTTGTAGAGGGTTTCGTTCTCATTATATACCTGGGGCCCCTGGGGGCAGGGATAACTGGGGGCCTTGATGGAGCTTGGTGCATAGTTCTTTCCGATGTCCTGGACGTTGGTGCCGTGTTTGGGCGGAGATGACACGCGGCGATACCACGCCGCAGGCGGCTGACACGCCCCAGTTCATCACCTATCCCACTGACGTGTTGGATGTGGCTGCCGGCGAGGACTGGTTGGAAGCGATGGCCACGGGATTTTGCACGAGCCAAGGGCCGTCCTTTTCAGGGCCATCAGGCTCTTTAGGTCTGCAGCTGGTAGGGTTTAGGGGGGCCGGGTCAGCAACCGATTGAGGCCGGTTCACCTCCGATGTGTGGGAAGGGGATGGAAGGGTCCTGAACTTTTCAGGAGCACTCAGCCTGTCTCATCGAAGGCGGGGGTGCGGGAAGTTTGAAGCAAGAAAGACCAAAGAGGCAAATCGCAGACGTTCAGGCGAAAAAGTTCTTACAGTACTCGTTCAAAGAGCCTTACAAACATCAAAAAGCCACTGTTTGGATGACAGGAGGTTTGTTGGATTCTGTCGGATGCAGGCCAAAAAGGAGGCAGCGAAACGACAAAAAAGGCAAATGCATGAAACCATCACCACTTTTGGGATATCATTTCATGCCAAAACAACAAAAGGTCGCGATTGTATGACATCTGGAAAGCATTCTTCAGGCGATCCACTCACAACAGCAAGAAAAGGTACATCGGTAGCTACCAAGTGCTAAGCAGGCCTCCACCTAGTAGCTTCTAGCTAGTAGTTAGTAGCTTCTTTCTACCAGTGGTGGCCTTCAATGATCCGTGAGCTCTCGGTGGGGTCAGGTGGGGAGTGCTTTACCTGGGGCAACGCGGTGGGCGGCCGCTTGGGCCTCGGGAGCTGCCTCACCGATGGCGCCCGGGAGCCCGGGACGGTCGTGCGGGTGGTGTGGTGCACTCAGGTGGCCCCCTGAGAAGTGAGACGGAGAACTCACACTTCACCACTCCGATGGTCATCTGCGGGTAGTATAAAGCCTTTTTCCTTTCGCGAGTACTGAGCCGTGTGGCTCTTGGTCTTGGTCTTGGTTGTATAAAACCATCCTAAGAAGCCAAAGCAGACCTGTATTCTTGTTGGTCAGCTGCGGGACGAAGATGTTTGTCGGCTTTCCCGTCCTAGCTCGGCGGTGATTTTGGAGAAGGGCGTTTAATGATACGGCGACCACCGAGATCTACACATGCTCAGAGGAGATTCACTGGAATCTGAACATCTCAACTCTGGAAGCTGGCGATCTGATTGGGATGTTGAGAAAACTCCAACCTTTGTCCTCTAAGTCCTTTGTGGGTTCTATGACTCTCTATTTCTTGGACGGCTCTACAACATTCTAGTATATTTTTGACCGTCCCTGATCAGAGTGGCTCCTGGTAGATTCTACTTCTTTTTTCTTTGGGCTTTTGGGGCGTGCAAGGGTGTTGTACCCGCACACATGCCCGTACCTTCTCAAAGGCAGGGTTTGGTGGGCCAGATCGGGGCCACTACTACTACTGTTGGTACTACTGTAGGGTTGCCCTATGGATCCACATACCCTCTAGAGGCTGATGGCTTCTGAGAAAGCCTCTGGAATCCCTCGGGTATTATCTGGAGAACCCTCCCCTTTGAATCATCGTGCAAGTAGACGATATGAGCAACTGCCAAAACCCAAAACCTCCGATAAGGTTCACAGAAAAACAACGATGACGTTTGGAAGAGTGCGCACTACAACGCATAAGAAGGTTTAGCATGTCGCTCATTTGGTCCCTGGCTCAGGCTGCGGCCAGTCCAAGGAATCGCTCGGGTGTGTCGCTGAGGAACAGCTCTCGCCCAAGCGCGTCGTCATCGACCAGACTGAGGCCGTGGCAGGAAGGGCGTTTGGCTGGAAGTGAAGAGATCATTCGGTCGTAATTAGATTGCTTTGTTGATCTTTGCATTATATGCCTCATATGTTTTTATGATGCCTTTGGTTGCCTTTTCTGGTGGGCCTGATTGCTACTATCTTAAATGGCGGATTGGTGGATTCCCATGGAGAAAACTAGTCTTTCTGCTGGTACTGGAGCCATACCACCGTCTCCACCGTCTCCATGTGTAAGGTGCCGGCATGATCCACATGCTTGTGGAGCCACGTCTTGGAAACTGCTGGGCGCCCCCACTGGCGTCACTTGAGACCAGATGGGGGCGCCCAGGTCTTGGCTGCTTGGGCAGGTCTTGAGCCTGCTGGGTTCGGATGGATCTTTGGAAGTCACATGTTGCCCATCTAAGTCACTGCTTGCGCTGGTCCGACGCATGACATCAGCAATGAAGCTCAAAACACATGGCGCTACCGGCCACTTCCCAAGGAAGGCAAGGCCTGACGCTTGGCAGAATCGGACCGAACGACGTTGGCCTTTGGATGGATGGATGGACTGGACTGGACTGGCTTGGTTGATTGGCAATCCCTAAGTTCTTCAGGAATTTCAAGACTACTTCAAGAACCCTAAAGTTTACGTGCGGTCTAGAGCGGATCGAATTGACACGTCCATTTTGTCTGGCAGGTACAGCACGGTCAGATTTCCACACCCGTTTATATCTATCATACTTATAAGGCTTTCAGGTGTGGAAATCTGACTGCAACTTAGGTGTCGACATGTTGCACGTAGGATTCTAAAGGGAAAGGGTTTGTCCCGTTTTAGAAGTCAAGAAGCGCAACTGTCGGCACCCCAGTGTAATCCGGGAATCTAATTAACATCATCCTTCAGAGCCTGTCTCTCTCCACCTCCCATGCATCTTCCAGCGGTGCGTCCGCCACCCACGGACGCAGCCCGCCCGCCCGTGCCCGCAGCCCGCCCGTGCCGCGCCGCGGCGCTCAGGTCTTGAGCGCCCTTGCTGCGCCGCAGCTCGCGAGCACCGCGCGGCACGGATGGTGCGCTACTACAACCCGCACGAGTCGGCGATCCGCTCGATTTTCAGATGGCGCTACACGCTGACGCCGCTGGGGCCGGAACGGGGGAACGGGGAGAAGCAACAAGCTTCCGCGGGTGCGTGAGGGGCTGGGCCTGGGTTCGTGGATGCTGGGGATAGACCACTGGTGGAGCAAGAATGAGAGGGACTGCCATGTATGTTTTCATGTGTTCTCCGAGATTGATTTGACTTGGTCACTGCATCAGTTGATTTGTTCCTTTCAACTAAGTTGATCAATGGCTCCACTCCCAGCGCCACTCCCAGCGCCGGTTCTTCCGGGCCGCCGGTTCTTTCCGCTCAGGTCTTCGGTGTTCTCGATGTTTGAGTTCTGGCTCTACATGGTGATCGCGTTCACGGCCTCTTTGGCTTGGACTGGGGGTTGGCGAGGTGACAAGTGCGGGGCCCGTGTTTCCCCTTGATCGGAGAAATGATAGATGGATAGAAAATAGATAGATAGATAATCTATTATATTGATTATATTTATTGTGTGTATACTTAATTTGTTTTCTGGTTGAATGTGCGCCTGTAGCTTCTTGCATGCCCCTGAGCAGCACATCAAAATAGACTCATGTGGACTGTTGGCCCGCCATTCCTTCTCATCCCAAGCTCCCCTCCCCAGGGCCCACAGAACCTGAGTCCTAACCGCTGGCAGGACCTCGACCTCACCGGAGACCCAGTTCCACCAAATCAGCAACTGGACCCTTTGCACAGTGGACAAGAAGTAGATGACACTGGCAACCCCAGATGTAGACAGATGGGGGTCCATATAGACCAAACTGGGGAGATGGTGCCACCTCTGAAACCACCACATCCGGTCCAAAGAGCGGCTCCAGCGCACCCGTTCCATCCACCGGACACTCCGGGCCCTCCGCGAGGGCCCGGAGTGTCTGGTGGAGCCGAGGTGATGGTCCTCATGGACCGCGGCGTGGTGGATCTGCCCTTGGGCGCCCCGGGGGGCGGGAGCGAACTCGGGACGGAAGGGACGGTGAGGGTCCGAAGCGGAAGGCCACTCGGAAAGGCGGAAACAGATTGGGAGTTCGTAGAGGCGGACTTTGGAACTTCGTGGGATGGTTGAAAGGGGCAGGGAGAGACCTGGAAACCGAGGCGCGCGCCAGGAAAACTCGCATCACAACCCCCACGTTCGTTCAAAGGATCAGCATGAAACATGGCTCTAGGATGGGATGAAGGGCTTGCCGGTCACACTTACGACCACCATTCTCTGATCTTGGAGCCTCCTTCGACAGAGAAACCATGTGCAGTGGCCTCAGTGGGAACCCTGAAGAGGACCTCTGCTCAAGCTTCGCCCCACTGCCTCACGCGCCACCCCACCCCAGATCCGCCGCACCAACACCCGGTTCGGACGACGCCCGGCGAGAGGCGTGGTGAACCTGGACGTCTGGAAGTTGCTCAGTCCGCAGCTCTCCGTGACGATCTTCGCCGCTTGGACCGGTACCAGGGGACCCCCGAGGTTCAGGCGCGGTCCGGGGGAAAGGAGGAGAAGCGGTGCGGGGGAACGGGGGGGGCATTTCAGGGACGAAGGAGTAGTTGAAATGGTCCCTGGGATGACGAAGTTCCTTGGAAAAGACCAGGTGGTGGTCCACTTCCATGCTTCTTTCGGGAGTGTGGCTGGTGGAAGTGGACGTGGTTCATTCTGCTTCGAGTCATGGGCGCCAACAAACACCGAGTGGGTGGAGATCGTGTAGGTGCCCGACGGTCCAATCATGCTAAACTCTTGCCACACATGTTATACCAGGACCCACAGGAGTTGGGTGGTGAATGGACACCCCGAATCACCTCTAAGGGGCTATCAACAGACACCCCTTAGGTGTCCGGGTATAGACAGTCTATGACAGGTTTTGACATGTCGCTTAACCCAGCCCTCCCAGCCCTCCCAGCCCTCGGTAGGACAGTGAACAAACGTCCCAAGAAGTACCGATCCGGGCGACAAACGTCCGTGCCTCACGGGCCACCGAGGCAGTGGTCTTTTACAACAACCAATGCTATGGTCGCTACATGAGCTGCTTGGACCCTGACTGCTGGGGGGGCGCTTCCGAAGACCAAGCGACTGCAATCGGTGGATGAGTTCGAGGTTCTGGCAAATCCCTTTGGCTGCTTCTGTTTCTTCTGTTTCTTCTGTTTCTTCTTCTTCTTCTGCTTCGAAGTCCGCTGACGCTGCGTCAGGGTGCGTAGGTGGCCAAGATGCCAGACGTGGTCTCGATGCCCCGCATCCACAGACCCACCCACACTCTTGATGTTGAAGCGGGTGAGTTCATATCCTCCCTCGTCCTATCTCTTCAGCAAATTAAACTGGACTAAGGTTTTAGCAATAGTTTACTCTACTCTGCTGTTCAGTTCTTTCTAGCTATTGATCACTACTTTACCTCTGAAAGAAGGTGCAAGAACAGCAAACGCAAGTGGTTTGAGTGCTGGCCAGCTCAGGTTTGTACGCATCCTGTGTGGTCCGCAGCTGAGTTCGTTTGTTTGGCTCTCGCATTTGGCTCTGGTGAAGCATGTTTGGTGTGAAACGCTCCTGAGGCTCTAGGGGGAACTTGAGCTAACGGGAGATACTTGTATCATTCACCACCACGAGAAGCAAAGGGGCCGCAGCCGAAACGATGTTTATGTTTTAAAACTTTTTTCCTTTGCGAACTGACGAGCTGGGATGACTTGTGACTGGTGAAATTCACCGTGCTTTTTGCGTGCTATGGCATGAAACAAACACCGGTGCTTCGGTGTCGCCGCATCGCCGGGCTTCGCCCGCTCGGATCGTGGTGGAAACGGAGGAATTCAGCGGCGGTCCTGTGGGGCGCTGTGTTGCGTCAACGGCTGAGGATATTGACGTGAGTGAAAAGAACTTAGTGCCGCTTGGCTTTCTCACCGTGGCTGCCTGGGTATGAACGCTTTTTGCTTGGTAGGGGGCATCATGAACCAGTGAAGAGCGGGGTAGGTCATAGGGCGGGGCTCTTGCCACTCCTGAAATGCATCTTAAACATCTCAACTACTTGGTTATATATGGATGACTTCTTCCACTGATGATGACTTCAGCAATTCACTTGGTTCATTTTTGTCCCATGTTGACAACAGTTCTGGGTTCGGTGCACCTGCGTCTCATGTTCCGGAACATGTTCCTGTTGGCATCGGCGAGCCCCACCGCAGATCTCCACGGTTCATGAGGGGCTGAGGCTGCTGATTCACGGCACATGGGGTCTGAGGTCGGAACTCTTGGTGGACTTCGGACATGACCCAGATCTGCAGACCAACATCAAGCAAGCTTGCAAGCATCTTGGCGTCTGAAAAATGTCTCCATGCGGGCTGTCTGTGGAGTGGCTTGCAGCAAGAACACTTGGTCAATGAACGTGATGACTGAGGTACAGCCTTGCAGCGATCTTCTATTTTTACTTATCGATGGAGGATGAGAGCCCCGGGATGCAGCTTGGAAGAGTCATGATTCTGCCCCCCCACGTAGATAGATTCAGTGAATCAGCCTGGTTCTTCAAAGTGACCCTTTCAAAACCCCACATGAGGTCACGGCCGGCCAAAGGTCACGACTGGTGACCCTCAAAAGGTCAGTGTGAAGATGAAGAGGCTGGGTATATGAATCGGTTCAATCCCTGGTCTTATTTTTTTGTGTTCGAACCCTGGAGTCTTTGGGCACCGGGTGCCTGGGCCCAAGGGGGGGGGCCTCGGCGGATCGAATGTCGCCAAGGGCATCGCTCTGACCGGAGCGGCTGGACGCTACGAACGTAGCTCCTGGCATTACACAAGAAGCTACTAGAGTGGAGGCCATCGCTACTAGGGTGGAGGCCGTACGACTTGTAACAAGAAGCTATTAGTAGCTCCTGGCATTACTACTAGGAACCTAGAAGCTAGTAGTAACAAGGGCATCGCTAATAGTACTGTAGATGTCCGTATCCTGGGGCCGTAGGAGAGGGGTGACTGATATTGGATGGTTGATTGGCCGTAGTTCCTGAAGCGGTCCTTTCCTCTGATCTTTTTCCATTCGCCCTTACAGGGGTGCCATTACAAGGCGCAAAAGCGGTGTGGTCAGGCACTGATCGTGCACCACCACTAACTCTTCGACCTGGTTCTGACCGCCACTTCTGACTTCTATCCGCCTGGTTGCCCTCTGTTCGAATCCCTCTTTGGGACCTTCAGCTTTCATATATGCAAGAGATACTTTATACATCTTTATACCGTAGACATTTGGAGCATTCCCAACATCATCTACAGGTTCCAATTTGCGAAGCTTCCATTTTCCATCTACAGTAGCCCCAAGATACTCCAAGAGAACTGCTGTCTTCCACCCTTTGTCCAGCTCGTTGCACTCCTTGGCCCCACCCGGGAGGAAAGGGGTTTGCCGACTTCGCATGCTGAGGCGAGTCACCTGGCAGGTGATCAAGGACGGGGGGGGCACACCAGATGGGCTTTGCGGCGATGCGTCAACGGGCGTCGTTTTGTCGATGAGCTCGTCATCGGACGAGGTCTTCGGAGGATCCTTGGG
The DNA here is from genome assembly GCA_963970005.1 of Durusdinium trenchii. Lineage (NCBI taxonomy): Eukaryota > Dinophyceae > Suessiales > Symbiodiniaceae > Durusdinium > Durusdinium trenchii. Next base: position 612,022 of record CAXAMN010024895.1, read on the forward strand.
CTGACTTGGGATCCTTGGGATCCATTCCCTTGTGCCTCAATAAGAACTCCCAGTCCACTGGATGCCGGCAGGAAGTGAACCACCAGCACTCAGTACTAACGTATATTAAGGAGTCGTAACGAGGCTTCTGTCGAGGTATGAGTAGCTCAGCAGCTCAACCTTTTTGTTTCCATGCGACTTAGGTAGGGTGTCAGGCGCTCATTGTGCCATCGTGTGCCTCTACAGTTTCAGATCCCTTCGACAACTCTCTTCGTGCATCCCACTACCTGCCGAAAGGCTCTTTTTTTCCCATCACATGCCATGCCGTTCAATCATTTGGGACATGCAACCACAGAGGAATGCAGCGCACCAGGAGAAGGGCTTGCTCTCGGATGCCGAAGTTCTGCGGGTTTGCGACTATCCGGGCACCACGCCGCTTGGTGGCACGAGCTTCGCGCTCTGGGGGGGTTTGTGCTGCTTGAGGAAGTGAGTTCCGAAACTTTGGACCATATTGTGTGGATACCACTAAGTCTTCCTCCACCCTGCGTTGTGAACTGTGTTGTGAACATTTATGAACGGTGTTATGCATGTTTCATGATGTTGGACATCATGTGACGCTCTTCGATTTGAGGCCTATGGTCCCCTAGAGACTGCCCTGATGCGCTGAGTGGAGTGAAGTTGGGACATAGATTCAGTCTTCATGTAGCCTCATAGACTCCATAGACGATTGAAATAAGACCCTTGACATGCACGTGGACTATCATCCACCCTTAGTGATGTGAAAGGTGACTCTCACTGCGTTGGAATCCCGGAATTGGCCGCCACAGGTGCCCCGCTACGGGTCCGCCTGGGAGGGGAGTTCAGTGGGGTCTGAGGTTTATGCTGCTCTTGCACTGGGCCAGTATGGCGGTGAAAGATGGGATCTGGCGCCTGCGGGTGGCTTGGCTGGAGATCACCCTAGACTCGCACTGCCAGAGCTTGAACAACCCCACCACTCAGATGGCCTGTCCACTACGCTTCAAGTTTGGATTCCCTAGCAGATTCGTCCACCACCGACGGCTTCAAGAACAGCGGCTTCACCACAGAATCATCGAAAGAGAGAGCTTCTTCTTTCAAATTCTTCCAATGGCTCCGATTGGGCAAACATTCTACCCCTTTTTTAACGTACGTTTTCTTCTTCAAAAGCTTTGAACAGGTTTGAACCACCCCACCTTCCCCCACTCCCTCCCCCGTCCTCGGCCGAACTGTGACCTATAGAAAAGGCGCCGGACAAACCACGCACGCGCGGCGCGCGCGGTCCCCGTCCCCGTCCCACCGTCCCACCGTCCTGAAGGCTGGCCCGCTTTCTCCGCCAGGTGAAGCCAGCGCCCAACTATTCGCCGCCGGAGTTGGCGGCGATGACCTCGCGCATCTTCTCGTTGATCGACCGGATTGGGCTGGCCGCGCTGAACGTCAGGAGAGGATGGTGTCTGGAGCTGGCCTGGATGGGTGCGGGGGCGAGGTGCAGCTGGGTGGAGGGTCCTGGATGGAGAAGAGAAGAGATGGGTTTTTGAGGTCCAGGACCAACAGGGGCTGCAGGGTGGTTTTTGAACGACCCAAATCGTTTTGAGGTTAGTTGTTTGTCATAAGAGTTAGTGAACCACCCCCTTTGCAGTCCCCTCTTTTACCTCTTTTAGGGGCCGGCCTACATCCCAGCTTGTTTTTGGAGAGAACAGCCCCGCGGGCATCATCTTTGAAGCTAGTGTTTCTCGTGGAATTGGTAGCCATGAGGAAATCATTCGCTTTCGACTGATATCTCTTGGCATCTGGAACCCGGCGGGCCTTCGAGGGCACCAAGCATCCCAACCACTTGCATCGGCCGCATCAGCGCGTGAGGAGCATTCAGAACATGCCAGTACCCTTTTCCTATTTCCATTTGCTGAATATCTTGATCTCCTTGACGGTGCTCGCCACAGGCACTTCTCTTTTTTGGGTGGCGGGAGTGATGCTGGGAATGCCCAGTGGAATGGAACAAGGCAGAGCATCAGGAGTTCTGGTGTTGAAGGTAGAAGAGCTGGCAGAGACTCATACGGTCAGACAAACCAACAGCGTTTGCTTGGGTGGATGGCAATCAACGCCATATGCTGATGAAATCGTTTGCATACCCCAAGCCACCTGAAGCCATTTTTTGCACTTGAGACGCCCTGGCGCCTCTGTTCTTGTGAACACCTTATACGCGCCCCGCCCAGGGGCTCCGTAGCTCCAGCTTCCAGGTATTGGTAGTCTGATTCTGGTGGAGCAGCATGATTCTCCTTCATATTGTTTGGCCTTCTTCCCGCACCGGGGCCCTAACGAGCCAGCGTGACGTGGACGTGGAGAGAGAGAGAGAGAGAGAGAGAGCGAAGCACGCGCCATTGTGTGGTTGGGAGACATCGAATGTGTAGATGGTCCTGAATATGCGGGGCGTGTTCCATACTGGCCATACTTATGCCGTCACATATCCATCCGTTTTGTGTCGGGGCGGGGTGCATCAGCGGACACACAGCGCCTCCGATACCCATCAGCTGAAGTTGCGCAAGACGCTTGAGTCCAGATTGCAATTTATATAACCACTTTTGCGGTGGGACTGTGTTCAATAGGGGCACACACACACATATATATATAATATATATATATATACAGTAATATATATATATATACAGTAATATATATATATATTTTTTTCAGGCGTGTTTTTTTTCCATGTGATGGAGTCAGTGTTTCGCTTGATTTTATGCTATTTCATGTTATTTCATTTGAGGCAGCCCATGGTCGGTATATCCCAAGAGAGTCTTCACCGTTGCTACCTTGCTTTCTTGTGGAGGAACCACCGAAGATCTCCATCGTTGCCTGGTGTCCAAAACCACCATCCCAGTAAAATCTGGTCTTTTACCTCCTTAGGTATTGGCTTTTGTATGACCATCTCCAGTAAAATGACGTCAAACCGACTTATAGACGATCGAATCGAGGTACTCGGTGGTGACCTTCGTCCTACTGGCCTTGCGACAGCTGTCGGGTGAGCTGGCGGACCCTTTTGGACAGGAAACTGGCTGGGCCCGAATAGGAGGAGGATGTCCTAAGCACTGGGAGCATTTGGGAGCCATCTCAGAGGGATTTTCTTTAGATGAGGTCATCCACTGGCCAGCGGAAGGTCCAACAATTAGTCAAAGTCAGGTGATCGAAGGACAGGCCATGTTTTCGAGGAAGGGGTTGGCTGGGTTGCATGGCTCTGGTCAAAGCAATCAAAACATGGCAGAGAGAGAGAGAGAGAGAGCCATCATTGACGTAGAACCTGCGCGTTGGGTCAGTGTCTTCTTCAGCGCCCGCTTGGGGGATGACCGTTGGTAGCAGCATTGGGTGCCCTACATGGCTTTCACCATCCTAGCTAGACTGGCTAGACAAGAAGAAGGTGGCAGTGACGGTGGCCTCTCGGCAGCGCGAGAAGCTCGCGACTCGCGACCCTGCATGGCCCGGCACCTCGCTGTTGCAGGACGACCTGGACTTTCCCATCGCGGCCCCTCGGCGGTCGGACCGAACGCGACCCTCACCACGAACCCATCAACTGCACTTCGGCCGTTGGTGCGATCACATTTATAAAGCACTCGATAGTGGTGGGTGTTCGTCAAATAAACAGGTATCAAAAGAACATCGCCAGCGGAAGACTTGCGGGGTTTGTGTTTATGTTTGCGAGCCTTTGCGGTTTGGGGCGCTGCGGTTTGCGCCTGCCCATTCTTTTGAGGCATGCGCCTTTTCAACATGGGGCAACCCCAAATCCTGAGTGGGAAGTGTACCTGGACCCTGAAAACTGACCTGGACCCTGAAAATCACTGGCTTGTAATTAGAGGAAAACAGTCTATGCTACGGGACGGTACGGGAAAGCGGAAAGGAAGACTGGGTCCATCCACACGTGCCTTGCATATGTCGGCAAATGTGGAACTCCAGGTGCTTGAGGATGACTTGACTCTTTTGGTAAGCATGAACGGAAAAGAAGGTGGTACTTGTATGTAGTTGTTGCATCACCTGGCAATCTTGCTTGGGCTCACTCACTATCATCCGAAATCTTCGGCGGCCATGCCTCAAAACCACTCCAAGCACGAGCAGGGCCCCATGCCCAAAGAAAGCTAGCACTGAGGCACTGAGATCTGTTGGGGTCCAATACAAATCTTGAAGCTCGAGTGTAGCTGTATTGGCTCATTCGGCAGACGCGTGACGCTTCGAAAGCCGAGGACTTCATGCGTCACATCTACGACAACGTTGTGCCTCGGATCGCGCTTGGTCCCACGCCGACCAGGAAGGGGAGTGGTTACTGGAAGGGTTAGAGGCGGAGACTGGTAGAACACAGGTGTCCGATTCAGGGAATGCACAATCCAGTGTCCGGTTTGAGTGTGATCATTTGATCAAGTGGATTCTGATTCTTAAGGGGTGGCAGGGCTCGTGCAGGGTTGATCCTTCGAGCCATTAAAGGCGAGGAGAAGATGAAGCCAAGCAAGCTAGATCAGCCTCGATCAGCTAAACATCATTTGACATCAAGGACCCATTTAGTCCAGACTACAGAGTCCAGCCTACAAAATCAGCCCCTCCAAACTACATGGGTCCCCTCCAAACCGCCTCCAGCCGCCCCGTTTGGGATATCCATCCACCTCGAGGTGGCGATGTTGGCGATGTTCCATCGCTACAACGTTCTGGACTCCTTCAGGCGACCGCCGTCCGTGACCACCGGAACAGGGTGACCAGCGGTGATCCCAACACCCAGTGGGGTTGGGGGTGGGGCCCCCCATGCGCCAGCGTTTCTGCTTGGATACTTGGAGTGGTACTTTTCTAGGTGATGTTTGGTGAGCATTGTCCAAGTGAACCATTCATGTTCAGTGATTAGAAAGGCAGATACTGGCCGAGTTTGGCCAACAAACACATCCACATGTGTCAAAGAGGAGATGTGCTGCTGTGCTGGTTTCTCTCCTCCTTGGACACCGGCCGTCCTACTCGTGGCACTGAGTGACGTCAGATGCTTTTGTTCTCGGCCCTTTGCACCTGAGAAGCCGATGGTGATGCGTGGGATGTGGTCCTGCCGATGGGGACACGTCGCCAAGCACACCCAAATTGCCCCATGGTCCAACCGGGTCCGAGCGGGTGCTTTTCCTTTTTTCACACGCCGTAAATGAGAGGAAGACCACCCTGCCAACCCTCTAACACGGGGCAGTTTGGTTGCAGCCGATTGGGAGATGGCTGGGCCATCGACTGGAGCTTCCAGTCGAGCTGTGAGGGCTCATCTGGGCGTCTTGCTCCATGGACTTCCGAAGCTCTCCGCCTTCGGCAGGTCTGGCAGCAGTGACTTCACGTGCGCGTCCGTAGGGCGGCCGTGCGCGGGGGAGGCCAAGGAGGACCAAACCTTGACGAAGCCACTCGGGCCGCGCGGGCTCGACGCTTTCGGGTCCGATGGGATTGTTCGCCGATGGGCTTCGGTCGTCCTTGGTGTTTGGGACTGGGGGCGTTTTACAAGCAGACACATGGCTCAATGCAGAAACTTGGGGCATTTGGTCGCATCTCTTTCTTTATCGTTCTCTCCATCCTCTCATTCTTCGCGATGCTCACCGGAGCCTCGCCGAAGTCACGGCGCATCGCCTCCTCTTCTCACCCGCCGCGGACCGCTGAGGATCTTGCAGAAGTCCGCCTCACGGCTGCCGGCGCCGAAGTCGCCTGGTGGAGGCCGTGCCTCCATGGGATGGCTTCTCTTGCAGACCGACGACGAGATCTCGGCCTATGGCGGCTTGGTGGTTCCAGTGGAGAACATGAGCCCAAGGGAGCCCGCCAGCTTTGGGGGCAGATTGTTTGGTGGTTTGCTTCATTTGTGCTTGTTTTTCTTTATGAAGTGGCCGGGATTTGCTACCAAGAGTCCTGATATGTTGCTAGTTTAAAGGACTCTGTGGTGCTTGGAAGGAACTTACATAGGACATCTTAGGGCTTCCAAGCGGCTTTTGGCAGTTTCCCCGCTTCGCAGTTGATCCAAGGCCCACGAAACTGGGTGAAGCCCGAGGACGCGCAGAACCCCTGTTTTCCTCATCTGACCGATGCAACGGGGAACCCCTCCTCAGCAGAATTTGAGTGGTCCAGGATGATTCTAGTTGGCACGCGGATCTGTTCTTGGGGGGGGTGACCTCTCGCTGCTACTCACACGCTGCTCCTCCTGGTCATTCAGACCAGACGAGCGGGTGAGCGGACTAGGGGATCGATGACGAACTAGGCCCCCCCCCTTCAGAATTCTTCAGACACGAAGATCAGGTCTAGACAACCAGGAACCCAATAGATCAGGCTGCATCTCCATCTATTTGGTGGTCCCCAAATAAATGGACAAGTAACCTACTGAACATGTATTGGAAGCCAACCACCCGCCCCAGCAGATCCATGTATGACAGGACTTCAAAGGCGCTGCCAAGCTGATCCGCTGGCTCGAAAGCGGGGCGCCGTCCCGTTTCGCCCGTTGCGGTGCCGTCCCGTGGGCCGGGGCGTGACGGGGCGTGACCAAGGGTTCCTTGTGAAGGCCATGATTTGGAGGTCTCTTTCCTCAGGGAGGGCGAGGCGTCGATTGCTTGCTAGCTGTTTGAGTTCAAAAAGGGGCACAAAGGGTCAATGGAATCAGGAAGTGGTCGTTTTGGTTGAGTTTTGAGGATTTGGAGGGGATAGAGATCTGTTGATTCCTCCTCACGATCTTGATTCAATTCTCATCCTCCGACTTCCAGTGAGCTCCACCGTGGCGCAATGAATATCCCATCGTTGGCACCTGGATTGGTGGCTTGAAAGAGGTGGGCCTCCCACGGTGGAACGGCACCAATCACAGAGAGAGCCTATTGGAGCAGGCAAAGAACACCAAAGAACATCAAAGAACATGGAACTTTCTTTGGGAATGATGTAGGTTCTATTCGCTGTCCTTGGTTTCGGTACCTTCCGCTGAGGCGGAGACGAGCCCAAAGCCAGGATGATCGGGGTCTCTATGGAGGCCCGCGGCAGGGCAGACCAAAGCCTGAGAACTGGTCCTTCATGGTCCTGTCACCTTGGAGACTGAAGATAGACATGAACAGAGCTTCATACGACTATATACATGCACATATACATATCCCAGCACCACCCAAAGAGTGGTTTATAGACCCCCCTGAATGGTGCTGGTCATGCATTATTAACTTGGATGCTAAATGTTCACTTACAGTCGTTGCCCAAACAGGCTCCACGTCCGTAATCCTCCGTCGAGCGCTCGTCGGAGGATGAGGAGAATGCGCCACTGAAGGATGCACCGCTGAAGGATGATGCACCAAACAAGGCGAAAGAAGAGCCCCCAGCTAAGCCAAAGGAGTTGCCGAAGGCGGTCGGGAAGGCGGTTGGGGTGGAGGGAGGGTGAGAAATATATATACTGGGAGATAGTAATAGATGATCACAGATCACCTAACCATGCCCACTTGTAATTCCCTACGTTCGGAACTGCTGCGATCGAGAATGCGATCCCTCCCTCTCTCTCGTCTCTCTATAGCCTTCGCTCGGCGTAGCCTTCGCTCGGCGTCTTTCGGCCGAGTGAAGCGGAAGTAACTGGTCACCCGTAGAGCCCGGGTCACCCGTAGAGCCCAGGGCTTGGTGTCCACGGCCACTGTGGCCCGTGCCCGAAGCAGCTGGACGGTGTGGTTGCCGTAAGACGCATCAACCGTGTGGCGCTTCGAGAAGGTAGGTGGCTCCAAAGCATTAGCACCCTTTTCAGAGATGGCATGTGGAGCCCCAGGCAGGCTCCAAAGACTAGATGTGCCAAACGCGCGCCAGAGACAGGTTTCTCTTCCGGGTCCTCGGTGTGGCTGCTTTTTACCCTCTGACGAACGCGTCGTGGATGGAAGTGGATGGCTTGTTTTTGTTTGGAAGACGACTTTCCTTTACGAACAGGAGGTTTTGCACGTCCGGATGCTGGTCCAGAGTGGTTCCCCTCACTCCAGGACTCGTGTGCCGAGTCGCTGCAGCGCATTGAGAAGCAGATGGCGCAGCTGATTAGCTGCATGTCTGAGGTGGCTGCAAGCCTCAAGGAGCCAAGGGCTGAATGGAGCCCAGGGGCTGAGAAAAGGAACATCTACTGTAGCAGAGTCGTTTACCATTCCAAGAAGCTCCTTGCAGGCATTTTTCAAATAGCTCCTCTGGAAGGATGTCCAAATGTGAGAAGAGCATGAACGATGAACACCAGCATCAAGTTACTTTGCCTTGGCTAGGTCCATGTGGTTGGCCATGCATGACCCCCAACGAGATCAGTGGAGTACATATTATCTTTATATGATTTCTAGGGTCATATAGGGTCATCTGTATAGACAATATTTATTACACATGCCAACGCCTATGAGACCCTTTTTCCACCCCACCTGTGTGCCTCGGGGAAGGCCGGCGCGATGGTCGCATGCAGCTCTTGCAGCTCTTCGCCGGTCCGCCCTAAAACACGAATGTTCCACTCCCAAGGATGGTCGTTATAGGCAGCGGTAAGCCAACACAAAGGCCGTCCGTTTGGGGCACGGAGAACGACCCGGTTTCAAGGAGAGCTCTGGATCGGAGAGGAGGACCAAGGTGTGGATCGGCGCCGGTGGATCTGATCGGGTGTGTGGCCCATTCGTTCGGGAACGACTGAACGATGGGGAGGGTGCCGGGGGTGTGTCAGAGGGTGGGAGGACTGGAAACCAGATCTTTAGGAAGAAACAACGTGGGCCAATAGACACGGTTGAGGAAGGATGACATGGAAATCCTTCACTGGTATCGACACGGCACTAGCTGCTCCTTTCCAAGACTCAGGCCTCTAGGACTTCTCGGTAATGGGGAGTGCTTCCCAAGAATTTAATAGGATTGGGGGGGTGAACATGATTATACAAATTACTTAAGGTTTCAAAGTTGGGGGCATCAATTTGAGACAGGGAGATCAAAGGCCATGAGCACTGCAGAGCAAAGTAGGATCAAATCAATTGTATGGTTATCATTATCCTTGAAATCCATCGCCTGTTCTTCGAACACTGTAGAAGTTAGGAGTTCTGAGACGCTTGTCCTAACGGATCTAGCTGGCATTGTGTCAAGCTTCGGCTTGGACAAGTTTGGCACAAACAGTGGCAGCTGGTTCTGCCCCGAGCAGGATTACCAAGGATATTCACCCAATAGGTGCACCGGATCTTCATCCGCCTCCTTTGGACGCATTGGACGCAACAGCCTCCATCCGACGTTGCCCCCCCTCCCTCCGGACAGGAGCGCACGAGGGAAGGGAGGGAGGCCACCGAGAAGGCCACCGAGAGGTCGGAGAAGTCCGTGCAAAAGAGAACCAAGAAGACGGAGGTGGGTTGGACGGGTTGGACCAGAGACGCCGAACGCGGGGGCTTTTGATGGTCATCCGTTTGGGGGTGGGCCAGCGGGCCAGTGCACCAGCGTGCTGGTATGGGAGAGGTGACGGGGGTTGGGGGGGAAATGACCCGCGATCCTCAAAGGCGGGCGATGAGTCCCAGCATCCTAGAATCCCACTGAATTCTGGTCATGTGTGAGAGGATTTGCCCCGAAGGGTACGTTGGATCGCAGGAGGTCGGTGTTTGAGGACGCCAGCACGGCATGGGCATGGCGCCTTTTTTTTTTCTCAGCGGGACGCGAAATCCCTTCCAGGATGGCCAGACCAACCTGCCAAAACCTGTACTGTGACTATTGTCGGTTGCGTCCCAGTAGCCAGTAACAGCAGGAAGGGAAAACACTTGTCACTATTTGGGGTGAAAGGCCTTTGTTGACCCATCATCCACGCTTACTGGTAGTGGGATGTACCCAAAGTGCCACCGATTACGATCAGCTAGGGCTCTCGGCGATTACGATAGCTCAGCTTTTGATGCCATCCGAGCGTGGGCATGGGTAAGAACAGGTTAGAACAGCTGCGGGTACGAGTCAAACATCCATGGACCGGACAAGCGGAGCAGTTTTTTCTCGGATAAGTCATTGGTCCAGTACCTGCGTTGATGAGACTTTTGCCTCCCCAGTCTGGGACCATCCAAGAAGATGCACCAGTGAACCCATCACGGCAAGGCAGGCTGCCTGCAAAACATGGGAGCCAACCTGGGACTTTTGATCTCGATCCTCTTCAGATACAAGAGTTGGCACTTTGGAAGCTCATCTTCGGCTGGCTCATGTTAGACCGGGATAGCAGTCGAGGGTCGCCATGTGTTGGAACTTGGAGTCGGGTCCATGGTCGCCATGCATTGGATGTGAAAGCGTTGGCAGGAGAAGGAGAGGCCTGAGGAATGAGAGTACCTTTGGTCTCATGAGAGCTGATCCTTGAAAAGGATGTTGCTAATGTCTTAATGCGCTTCCCGCGCTGGCTGGAGTCCGATGTCGCTCCACGAGAGCGAAGGAGTCGCTCAGTCAGCCCCCAGGAAGGTGCTATTTTGAAGGGAGGAGACTCCAACGAAGGGGACTCCATGGATCCAGGACAAGCCATGAAGCATGATTCGTCATTCTTGGTGTAGGAGCTCATCGACGCTCTGGAGCTGGGTGGTGGTTGATTCTTTTTGACGTTCTAAATGACTGTATCTGTCTTTTTCAGAAATGCTCATCCCAAGTTGAATCCCAAGTGACAAATCCTTTGAGGATGTGTTCAGTCACCAACCAGGAATGTTTGGCTTGTCATTCTTCATCATTCTGCTGTCGATGTAAGACATCCGCAGCTGGACTACCGGAACATCATTGAAATCATCTACTAATATATATAATATATATATATAGCTTCCATTGTTTCCTCTTATTGGGGTGGAAAGTTGGGGCTAGGAGGCTCCATGAGCGTGTAAGATGACAAGACAGATCTTGACCGCACACAGAAGTGCGGTGTTTTTCTCCGCTTTTGGAGCCGCACGAGTTTCTTCACTTGAAGGTCTTGAGATGTCTTCAGGCTTGCCTTTTTCAGGGTCGACACTGCCCCATCCAGGTCTCACCGCGCATCACGGGTGCCCGTGATGCGCGGGGAGTTGTACGAGCCGCCGGAATGGATTCGTTGAAAAAGGGCGGTGGCGCGCGTCCCCCTGGTGCCCTGAAAGGAAAAGTGTGGAGAACCCAAAAGGAGTCGAAAGGAAATGCAACACCTCAGCCTCAGAGATGCAACAACAGAAAAGGAGTGTTCAAAAGTATGTGTGGAAACCTCAAGAAGAGACCTTTCGGCAGCTTTTAAACCATAACATCGCTTGGGTCCTTCTCCCCACCACTTTCGCCCAACCGGCTGTTTGCCGGTTCAGGGTGTGCGTTCGACGACTGGCGAGCCTTTGGACGGACTGCCACTCTAAGAGGGTGAGGTACTTATAGACAGAAGGTGAAGAAAGAGACCCTCCCAGCAGTCACATGTCGGGGTGGTTTGGTTCGTCCCATCCAGTAAGTGGATCATAGGCACCCCTATCCTCCAAGTTCGGCACCCCTTTGTGACTGCTGGTCCCTGCAACAATCATGGAAGTGGGCAACCGCCTCTTGAAGAGGATGTCATCGTCTTCCTTTCGGGGGCCACGTAACCGATGTAACCATGATTGTTTCAGGGAGTGTAACAGCAGTAGACTGTTGATGAATCTCCCCGCCCATTGCCAGGTTGGTTTTATATCTCCATATTGGGAGTTTTATTCAACACAGTCAATATTAGAACAACCAAGAATCTTCCAATTTTTTTTTTTTAATTTGAGGTCATTTTGTTTTTGGGCTTTCTTGTTCTGTGAGGTCTTGGGGATTTGTTGATTCTTGTGTATAAGATAAACCATCCAAGCCCATTGACAGTGAGGCTTGGCAAAAGAGAGAGAGAGAGAGAGTTTCTGAGACCTTTTTTGGAACAGCAACATGAAACATCCCACATGTCCTGTCTATGCCCAGGGTGCTGGGCTACTTGTTCAAACATTCTGCCGAACATTCGGAATTTGCATGCCGCATAGCCTAATTGTACGACGACGACGACAACTACTACTACTGCTGCTGCTGCTGCTACTGCTACTGCTACTGCTCCTGCTCCTGCTCCTGCTCCTGCTGCTGCTGCTGCTACTGCTACTGCTACTGCTACTGCTACTGCGACTACTACTGCTGCTACTACTACTGCTACTACTACTGCTACTACTACTACTACTCCTGCTGCTACTACTACGGTGGGTCAACACTACTGCTGCTGCTACCACCACCACCACCACGACGACGACGACGACGACTACTACTACTACTAGTAGGGCTAGTGCTACTACTAAAATTAAAATATCATAGCCGTGCTTTACAACACACAGTTTTCTGCCACCCTACTTTGCCAAGCTTAGCTGCCAAGGCTTTGTTGTTGGCGACGTTGCCAATGCTTTTGCTGGCTTGCAATAGCTCTACCCTAGCTGTGCCCACCACTTTGCCACCCTACTTTGCCACCACGTTTGCCAACTTTCAATGTTTTTACTCTACCTTGCCAAGCACTCTTGCCACCCTACTTTGCCACCATTTTTGCTGGCTTTCAGTGGTTTTGCTTTGTGCCACTCTACCTTGCCAGGCGTTCTCGCCAGTCTACCTTGACACCTCTTGTCCATGCCGCTCTACCTTGCCAAGCGTTCTTGACACCCTACTTTGTCACTATTTTGCTGGCTTTCAAGGATTTCGCTTTGTGCCCCCTCACCTTGCCAAGCATTCTTGCCACCCTACTTTGCCAGCCTTCCATGAGCTTCAACGTTCCCGCCCTACATTGCCACGTATTCTTGCCAGCCCTCCACGTGGTGAAAACCCTACGAGTGTTAACCTGACTAAGCCGTAATCAAGTTACAACCCATACACTCCATGGGACTGCCATATATGCCTACATTGACCCCGCAAAACCACCCCTGGCCTGATCGGCAGTCCTATGGCACACATGGAGTGTCTGGGTCAGATGTTATATAGGGTTGTAAGATGGGCGTCCTCGGACGCTCACCACGCTCGGACGCAGTTGCGAGTGCTCCGCAGCGTGGCCTGTGGGTCTGGGGGCCCAGAGGGAGAAGGGACGAGAGGTCGTCCAAACTGAACACATTCGACCCTCCATGAGACTGCCATATATGCCGATCAGTTGGGGTGAGACAACCTACTAGCCAAAAGGCTCCATGATAGTGCGGACTGCCGAGAAACGGCCAGGGGTGGTTGACTGGGGGTCTTTCTGGGGCGGCGTATATGGCAGTCCCATGGGTCGTGTCTGGGATTGGCGGATTCGAGTCATCATCGCAGTGGGTCCTTGATTGGCCTGAAGCCTCCAAGTTGGACTTCATTGTTACCCCCGAACTGGTGGTGGATGACTTCCAGGTGGATCTAAAACGAGTCATTGGACGTTCGGGGCTTGGGATCCCTTGGCCACCCTTCTGGTGCCTGTCATCCAGCACCGCGGCCGGCCACCGGACTCGCCACACGTCGCTAAGGTCTCAGCATTCCGCCTTAATCACTCAGGCTGGGACCTCCACTGCCACGTTCAAAGAGATCCTAGAACCAAGTTTGCTGTTTAGAAGATTTGCTTGCACGGTTTTAAAGTCTATAGCACTTACTTGCTCGCTTGCTTGATGGAGTTTCGGCATTGGCGTTGTACACCCCTATGGAGTATATGATTCTGAAGGCACCCGGAGTCTGTAGCATATCGAGTCAGGAGCGACTGACCCACCGTCCAGATCTCTCCGTCAGGCGCGACTGTCCTTCTTCCTAAGCTTTTTGGCTCTGCAGGATGGGCGCCTCCTCACCTTCGGTACTGGTTGGTTTGGCCGCTTGGGCAACGGCGCCCGGCAGCCCAGCAGCACGGCCCTGTGGACCCCAAAACACATGTTCAAATGCCCAGGTGACGGTGGTGACGGCCCTGTGCTGGTTTGGTTTAAGCATTGAACTAAGCCCTTTTCGATGATCCAACATGTTTCAACACCCCGAAAGACAATTAGGGCCGTTCACAGGTTGGGTTGTGGTCTGAAGAATCCTTTGAGAAGGAGTGTTGGCCATGGCCATGGCTCATTTGTTGTCAGACCTGCACCCTGAATGTGGGGACATGCCATTTCTAGTTATGAACCCTCAGGGTTCATCAGGGTAGTAAACTAGGTCTCGATCGTTTCTCGATGGTGATATACTCAGGCTCATTGCTTTCCACCCTTCCGGCTCCCAGACGTGGATCTCACGGAGGTTTATGTTCCATCCTTCACAATCCTTCACAGGAGAAGGACAACGAGTACATGCCAAAGTTGGAACCAGCCTCAGCGCACGGTCACCAGCGATTTGCGGACTGCCTGTGCGAAGAAACACACGATCAATCAGAAACGGTAGGGATGAGTCTAATGAGTCTAGTCTTCTCATAAGCCCGAACTGCATACCAGTGAACAATGCAAGAAGTTTGCTACACCCGTTCTGGTGGGTTTTGGATATGCACTTGAATCTCTAGTGGAGGGTCTTCAGACTCTAGACACTAAGACTAAATCCATCCAGATCGTTCTTGAGATGGTGGATAAAAACATTTGTAGCCCCCCAGTCAAGCTTTCCTGAAACGCTCATACCCCCCCTCGCACGTTCGTCCCGAGCCGAGCCTCGCCTCACCATGGAGCCGTCCCATCCCGTCCCCCAATCTCCGCCGAGGTAGACCTCGCAAGCCAGGTGAAGGAGGTGCACTGCGCCACGCCAGGGGCGCTCAGAAGTGGTTTCCCGGTCCGAGCGTCTTCTCGGACGGTCCGCCATCCGTCGACGGTGGGGTCGATGGGGTGGAGGTGGCCGGCGTGGTCAGCGGTGGGGCTGGTGGTTCTTTTCGATGTGGAGGGGATTTGGGGCGACCGAACATGAGAGGCTGCAAAAGGAAGGGCGTGGGTAGTGTAGTAGTGCACATCCTTTCAACTCTGGGACTAGGCACTAATTAAGGCAAGGTCGTTTTAGGACTGCGGGGGCGGGCGAGAACTCCCAGCAGCACAACCTTGTCATGGAACATGAGCCTTACCAAGATTGATCCGTTCCATGAGCCTTACCAAGATTGATCCACTTGGTCTTCTGCATCTCAGGGGCACCTATGATCTATTCCTGTTTTGGTGTTGGGGATGTCGGGGGGTTGCCCCTACCCTAAGTACAGAAACAGTTGTCATCAGTTATCTGTCATCAACCACTCTTGCTTGCCGTGCCCGCTTTTCATCAGACTCTGCCTTCTCCCGGTGTTCAGCTCGGCCCCCGCGAGAAGGGTGCCTGCAAGGCTGTGCCAGCTCTGCATGCTTGGAACCCTTCGGGTGGTTCGACTCCGCTCCTGGGACGCGTCGTCGTCGGGCCCTGAAAACCTGAGGTCCTTGGGTAGAGAAGCATGGCAGGAGGTCCCTTCTTCCGCTCCACCCGAAGAAGACCCCCTGAGACCCGCGACCGAGCAAGGGCCCCAGACACGGACCGCCCAGGTATCACACGTGCATCGTGGACTCGTCGGATCGCCTGTGGGTCCGGTAGACCCCAGCCGAGGAGGGGAGGAGGAAAGGGGCAGTGACAGTGCATTGGGCTTTGGTTCAATTGATGTTTGTTTAACATGTTTCCCTATGAGGGACATGAGTGGATCCCCTTCTTCACCCCCCCAAAAGAATGTTTGGCACGGTTCCTGGACAGCAAATCCGACATATTCTCTCTTCTGGCTTTTTGTGTGCACCGGCCCTAATGAAGGGCTTGGAGAAGAAGTGACCAAGCTCCAGACCTTACGCACCAGTTCGAAAGGTTTCATATGTTGCTTTTTCGGGCGCTTCGAGAACGAGATGAGCGTCCGACTTTGTTGACAGATTGCCGTGCCGCCGGTGCCACCGGCCTCCGAAAACCCCTGCCTTTCTCACCTTTTCAGGGCAGGACCCGGTGGATCAGGTGACCCATCAGTCGCCCTCATGTTCCTGCTTGGGGTTTGGAATTCCGACACTCTGATCATGATCTTTATACAAGTCGGGGGAGCGGAACCTGCACCCATGAGCTTCATCAGAACCGCATGGGTGGTCGTTTTGGGACCTGCTTTTTGAAGGCCTGGATGATGAATGACGTCCTTTGGCAGGCATGGAAGATAAAACAGCACCCCTTGGTTGTCCGATGGGTGCCCTGCCTCAGGTCTGTGGTCGGGATTCTTCGCTATGCCGAGATGGGCAAAACCACGTGCCAGGTGGCTCAGAAGGTTGGACCGAACCAGACTGAGAAGGGTACCGAAAAAGGAGCGGCAAGGGCAACCGAGCGGCCCAAGCTGGAAGAAGAATCCAGCAGGCTCGTGGCTTTGGCGTTAACTTTTCTCACGAAATCCATAGGAGCAAAGGGCATCGCTACGAACGGAGCAAGGACGCTACTAGTAGCTCCTTGCATTTCTACTAGGAGCAAAAAGCTACGCAAACTTGGGAAGCTCTTGAAGCCCGCAGTGGCCGGCCGGTCTCGTTTGTTGACTCGCACGTTGACTCGTCCGTCTCCGCTCCCTCCGCCGAGGTATCGGCCGATCCTGTTTGAGCCCTTCAACCAGCCGGGCGCGGCGCGGGGCGTCCGCTCGCCGGGAAGCAGAGTGACAGGTGTGGCAGGAGTGACCTCGCCTGACAGGAAGCCTTATGCAGGAGTGACCTTGGGTGATGTTGGGGTCCAGCAAGAGGAGGAGCAGATCCAGTGAAGGTCCAATGGGGTCTTCTTTGTTCGGATGACATCGCATGGAAACTTTGGACTAGGGCGTCGAAGCGGAAAGTCGAGTCGGGTGTCAACAGGTCTCGACCCCTCGAAAGCCTTTGGAGTCCGGGTGTTTTTCTTCCGACCGCATTCTGCCCACCAGTTGCTGAAAAGGACAACCCCCCCCCGAAAGCCTGACGTCCTCTTTCTCTTTGGCACTGGAAGCAAGAGAGCTATGCTCTGCGAGGGGCAAGCAAAAGATCAGACCACCACACGAAAGATGGTAATTGGATGAGCAACGCATGGTCAGGGGGCTTATCAACCACTCAAAACTGAGTGGTGCTGGGATCATGTTGTTTGGGGTAAACCGCGTTCGATGTTTTATCATTTGAGGTTAGCAACCGTCGAGCAGCACACCCTGGTGGCAGCCTACCCGATGTGTCTTGGAGTAGTTTCATCCTGCGTGTGTTTTTCTTATAAGATGAGGCTCTTGGGTACGCGGAACGAAGTGGGAAAACAATGGAACACATGGGCTCCTGGGAAATAACATGAGAATAACACCCGGAAGATCCGGAAGGCCATCTTCCCTTCATTTTTCATGTTCCATCAATTTTTCATCCTCAATTTCCTCTGTAATAAAAATCGGGGGGTCCACCCTCACCCCAAGAACGTTTTAGGGTCTCCCTCTTGGGAGATGTCAGGGGGTCATTTTACAGAGAAAACGTGGGAGACATGTCAGATTTTGTGCGCTTGCCGTTGCCTCCATTGTGGCACCTCATGAGAAAAGGCATCTAAAATATTCTAAAATTATATATAAAGGGGTAGTCAAATTATGTCAAATTAGGATTTGTGCGTGAACGTTGGTACCTTCAAATTAGACGACCTGTGAGCGTTGGGAGCGCCGCTTTACATCTCTATCCGGACGCCCCTGTGGAAACAGACACGGGGATCATTTTTCTGAGCTTCTTCAAGAGGACCCGGTGGTGTGGATTTCCAGTTGGCCAGCTGGGGTGTTGCTTGCGCACAGATGGATCATGATGGGATCACCAATCCACCCCAACATCATCCCCCAAATCCGCCCAAATGGCCCAACATCTATCAAAATCCCAGTTCTCTCGGATCATCCAGGAATCCTCTCAAATCCTCTCAATCCATTTCGTGAAGGGGATTTGGGTCAAGAACAGCCTGCCAGGTCGAAGCCAGAGACGGTGGAGCTTTGGGTCTGGGGTACGCTGGTGGGTTTTCTCGGTGCCGGGAGGTATGGGAGGGCAAGGGGAAGGACACGGAACAGGGTTAGGCCAGAAACGCCAGGGTCCGGTTTGGAGGATGGTTTCTACTTTCTACCAGTTTTTTTTGGTTTTCCGGAGGCCACGGCATGTTGATGCTATGCTGCCGGTGTGTGAGAAGATGCCTCTTTTTTTTGGGTTTCGTTGATCCACGGATGATTCTGTTGCGGCTTCCGGGCGTTGAGACGGCCGTGGAGCAAGATCAAGCGGAGGCGTAGTAGTATGTGTAAGGTTGAAGGCACCAACCACGAGATTGGGGCCAGGCAGGGGGGTCTCTACATGTCTCTCCCTCTTCCGGCGAAACAGTGTTTGGAGCTTGGCGACTCTGGGAGAAGTAAACCTCTGGTCAGCTTTTTCGTTGATTGGTGAGGGCTTACGATGTCTTTAGCATACACTTACCCACGTGTCCACCATAGGTGATGCAATGGCTTTATAGTGATAACATGTGATAGAGTTGGTCTTTGGTGCACTATCAGGCCCTCTGGATCTTAGCAATCACCGGCGAATCACCGGCCCCTCTTTTCGGAGGAATCTTGCCATCTGCTGTTGGATCATCGGTCATCATACAATAGGATCATATAGGTTTTATGGCATTTTGTTTTACGGGAAGAGGCGTAGATTGATTGCCGTTGGATTAGCCATCCACAAGAAGCGGAAGTCCATCGGGGCGTGTGTGCCTTCGGACATTTCATCTCAAGAAGCGAGAGTGCACGACTACAACCATGGAACCATGCCACAGTCAGAGTGATTGCAAAAAGCTACCTCATCCTTCCTTGCCTTGGTTCTTCGGGCTCACTTCAAATGAATGAGCCCAGAAGCAGCTTGCGCTGACCCCTCTCAGATCCATCAGCCAGAAGAGCTGCAGCAATCCCCATCAATCGCACCACCTTTGCCTCCTTTTCGAAGCCATGGCGTTGTTCTCTCCCGCCTCACCTGGCTGGCGCGCCCACCACGCACCCAGCGACACGCGCCCCTGCGACCGGGCTGGAAGTGCGCCCCGCGCCAGGCGTGGCGTAAGGCGGCCATGCCGCACAGCGCAGGTGGGCTTGGGCCTTTCTGCGTTGGCCGTGGCCCACCGGCGTGGCGCGCGTGGCCGCGTTCGCGTGCCCACGCGGCAGTGGAGCGTGGCACGGAGGGCGGAAGAGGTGGACTTGGATCTGCCGGAGCTGGAGTTGGAGCCCGGGGTCTTGTCAGAGGCACCCGAGATGACCTTCATGATTGACGCTTGGAGTCCGTGCTGTTGGTCCCGCAACTGCGTGCCCACATGGTGTTTGCATGTTTTTGCTGCAAAGGTTCTTGGCCATCCCAAATCCTTGCATCACTGGATTTGACGATGGCGGAAGTTGTGGTTGAAGGATGTTGAAGGCACCAAGACCAACAACAAAAAACATGTAATACATATATATATATATATATGTGATCACATATACGCATATCCACACCTCTCAAGATCACATGTAGACGACATGTGGCTGAGGAAGAGATCCCTTCCAGAAGTAGCTCCTCGTTGATCATTCATCACCGATTGGGCTCGGAGTCCCAAGTGCCTGCGATCTTGAAGCTGGTGGAAGAGTACCTCCCGAAGTTTGATGTCCCTTGGGCCCGGTCGAAGAAGAACGCACTGTCGGAGCACCTCGTGTCGGGCATGTCGTGTCGGGTTTGCGATCGTCTTCGAACGCACTGTGTGGAGCTGGCCTTGGGGACACCGCGTGAAGGTTCGGCCATGAGCGGTCGATGACGCTTCCGGTCGTGCCATGCCATCAAGGGTGAAGAGCAAGGCGACCCGGGCGGCCCTAGCAGGCAGGACAAGTAGATGAACTACTACTAGACAAGACGACGAGTTCTCTCACTATACGTTGAGCTCACTCAACGTATGCTCTCACTTTAAGTGGACCTACTTTGAATACAGGTGAATACCTTATCACCTTCCCGTCGCTAGACGCTTTGCTGGTCGCGCCTGACCAGCACTTGCTTCGTCCAACAAATGCAAAAAGGATCCTCGATTTAATCATGTTACAGTATTTGACCCCAAGATGTGTTTTTTTCTCCCACGCTGCTCGATCAATTACATATTTTGCCAAGGGCGCGATCTGGTGCAGGATCTGGTGCCACTTTCGGTGAACTAGCTTGGCACCAGCTTGGGGGGACCGACGCGGCAAGGTCTACAACTGCGCCACAGCGCTGCACAAGTGTGGGCTCCAAGCAAGGGACAATGAGCTCGCAGCACGCCAGATCCAATCTGATCCCAACTTCATCCGCCTCTTTGCAGACGCTTGGCGGTGGTCAGATCAGGCGGTGGTCAGCGGCACATGCTACGGCTGGGGGACACAAAGGTTGGGATTGGTAGACCCAGGAATATCGGCACTCGCTGTCACGAGCATAGCAACATTACTTGGATGATCGCCCATAGAAATAGAACACAGGTGTCGGACTGTTTGGGGCCATCGTCAGTAGGAAGTTGTCTGGGAGGGTTGCTCACGTGGGGACAGGCAGCCTTTGGATGCCTTTGCCACCCTCCACATCTTCAGAGCACCGCCTGCCCACACATCTGTCAACGAGCTGAGGTAGCTGCCAGTCCTACAACTTCCAGTCTCACAGTGTATTACAGCTTCCCCTTCCAAAGCTACAGATTTCATGGGTCAGTACTAAGTACCCCTTGGAATGAAGTCCCCGAAGCTCACGGAGGGTGCTGGCGTGGGGTCTCCACCCATCTGCCACTCTACCCAGACACTGGCAAGCTGCTCAGTTCGTGGCATGACCTTGAACCAAAATCTCCCTCAGATCAACAGCGCTTTCCGAATTTCAAGGCAGCCAAGAAGAAGACCTTGAGGCGAGTGGCCGACTTGGAGGCGACCACCTTGGCGACCATCCTTTGGTGCACTGGTTGCAAGGGCTGGAGGGAGGGAGCAGGAGGGAACAGAAGTGAACTTGCTTTGACCATCAAATCATCCTGAGGCCTATTGAGTCCCATTCTTCCCATAAAGCCTCTTAGAGAATATCAGCGACTTAGTTGCGAGTTGAGATTATGACTTGGGGGCCTTCTCGACCTGAGATAGCTTTTGTGGGCCACCATTCTTGGAGCTTGGTGAGGCCCCGTTCAGCTCATAGATGCAACCTGGTTCAAGCTCCAATGGTCCTCGTGATACGTCTCAGGTCTTGCGCCCGCCTGAACATCGTCGACAGCGAGCTCACCTCAGCCATCACGACGGATGCGACCACCCGGATGAACCACTACTCCACGAACCCTGGATTTGCTCCAGATGATCTTTCTGTTGGCCCGAACTGGTTCAATCCCCAAACCTGGTGAATATATTGTTCTGGGATACAGGCGGAAGAAAGTGGCATGCTGCAGGTTGCTGCCAACATTTTTGCGTGACTGGAGTGACTTCTGGAGTTGATCTATTTTTCCCCGGTGCCTGGACAGCAAATCGCAGGAACTCCATTGGGATCTTGATGTTCTCCTTGGGCTTCTCGGGCGTGCGTCCCCGGCCGAGCCTGCAAAAGGCACGTGGAGCAGTGAATGGCTTGGAGCAGGGCGGGGTAGCAGGGTGGAGCCAGGTGGGGCAAGTGTAGATCTTGGTCGATGTAATGAATGCCAAAAGATGCTGATTAGCTTGCTCACTTGGATCATCAACCATCTGCATGTCTTGCAGCTCAAGATTACGAAAGCCAGCCTTCGTAGAAGGCGCTAGCGGAGTTGTGTCTGGCGAACGAAGTGAGTAGTTAGGGGGTCTGGGGGGGTGGCCCGAGAAAGGTACACGTCAACTCGGCACATGCTGGGGGAGGAGGGTGCTCCGAGGGAAGGTTTTTTGAGGTTGTGTTGGAGGTGATTTTTGAGGGGTGGTGATGCAAGAAATGCCAAATGCATCATTTGCATCATCTGAATGGAAAGTTGTAGTTGGCACCTTGCAAGGTATAGAGACCTAGGGTAGCCATTGTGCAGCTGCCAGGTATAGTACTTCAAGTTGCCTTTCCATCAACCGCTTGAGAACCTCTACACACGCACAGCAATCCACAGCTTTGAAGTCTCATTCGTGCTTTGAACTTGTATAGGTGTGTAAGAGGTATAGCAACATAGTATTTATACGGACCCAGGGTAGCTACAAGTAGCTACAGTTCTGTTCCCGGGTATGGCGCGCATGAGGCTTCAAAGCAGTGGTTTTCAAGCTAAATTCAAGGTGGCCTGAGACCAGGGTTTGCTGCCCTAAAACACTCTGTTCAGGCCACCTTGAAAATAAAGGTGTAGTTGGCACCTTGCCAGGTATAGAGACCCAGGGTAGCTATGTAGCTGTGGTTTTCAAGCTAAATTCAAGGTGGCCTGAGACCACGGTTTGCTGCCCTAAAACACTCTGTTCAGGCCACCTTGAAAATAACGGTGTAGTTGGCACCTTGCTAGGTATAGAGACCCAGGGTAGCTATAGTGCAGCTACCAGGTATAGTACTTCAAGTTCCCTTTCCGTCAACCGCTCGATAGCCTCTACACACGCACAGCAATCCACAGCTTTGAAGTCTCATTCGTGCTTTGAACTTGTGTAGGTGTGTAAGAGGTATAGCAACATAGTATTTATACGGACCCAGGCTAGCTTCAGAAGAGCACTCCGATACTTCACTTACAGCACTCCTTGAAGAGCATGAGTCGCTTGCGCATAGCCACCAGAAACAAAGGATCTTAGTCTTACTGGAAGTGGAATGAAACACCAGGACCTTCAGAATGACCTCTTTGGAGTCTCCAAGTGACCTCATTCGGGACTAAGTGACTAAGTGACCTCATTCTGGGATCTCGGACGGTCACTTTGAAGGTCCTGGTAGACACCAAATGATGTCAATGTGGATAGATTTGGCTACGGCCTAAAACATCGGATTCCATCCAAACCCCCCCCTGTGCAGAGGAAAAATCCGGGCAAAATGACACCGAACCCCTCAATTGCCAGGAAGCGCAGGTTTTTGTTTTGACATGGTTACCTCTGTGTGGGCAGAACAAGACATGAAGCAGATTTGACACGCGGCCGCAAGCAGCTGCGCGAGCTCATTTGCTTGCTTCGACGCGCAGTTGTCGAGAAAGGGAAGCGCTGGCTTTCGTTTTGCAGTTTCTCAGGTGTTCATCTTGGATCCACCCATTTGGGTTTCTCCACCTTCCAGGCCTTGTTGACGGAGCTCCAGGGCCGCCAGGACTTCGACACGGAGTCGCTTCTGCTCATCGTCTATGCCTGCATGCGCCTGGGGATCCGGGACCGGCGCATTATGGAGGTGGGAACCGTGGCCGTCGCACTCTCCGGACCGGGCCCGGTCCGAGACGAGTGGGCCATGGGGTGGTGGAGTGCATTCGGACCATGGAGGCTAGGCCAGAAGTGATGTTTCCAGCGGCGGGTGGGGCCTTCCCCTGCAGGGTGGGGATCGGTGAGGCGATGAGCTTTGGCAAGGGCTAGGTGGCAAGACAATTCAGACAAAGATCCCTTTTGGAATGACAAAGAAAACAATGGTCCTTTGGCCAAAGAAGGGGGGAAAAAGAAAGAAAAATCCTTTGACAAATTCAGTGTTTTCTTTACACAGATCCTTTGGCAATCCAATTTTGCATTAGACTTTGGGCAATTCCAGTTGGATTTTGTGAAGATCCAATTCTTGGGAGGTGGCGGGCCAGCATATCGTTCAAACCGGCTTGGAAGACTGCGAGCCATTGACGGTGGCCTGCTTCTGCTATGCCTATGGCAAGCTGGAATATTTTGAGCGACAAGTGCTGGTGACTTGGCCAGCACTTGGCACCACTTCACGAATGAAGCCCAAAAAACCATCCCTATAGCCAGTGGCAAGAATCCCTCCCAATCCGAATGTGGTCCTTTGCATGGCTTGCTCTTGGGGCCCACGGGGCGTCGACTGTCAAATTCCCCACCGACGATTGACATGGAAAAAGAAGCGGACGTTGTAGGGCCCACGAGAAGCCCCCCCGCAAGCGTGGAGGGATGGACGTGGGTCGACTGCCCAGATTCCATGACATGATCTATTCCATTCTATTCCAAAGTATCTTCTCCCAGTTTGGGCGTTGGGTCTGCCTATGTATCTAAGGAACACACCCTCAGCGGACACCCCGAAAATGTGGGGGTCATTGAGCATTTTGACCCTGATCATATCAGGGGTTGATGAGTGTTCTTAGTTAGAGGTGATAGGACCCCCAAAAAGAGAAGCCACTGGACATTTCCATCGTTTCGTAGTACAACTCAATTGAGCATTCCCACCACATGTTTTCTTCAGTCCAGTCCGAGGCCACCTTGGGTCAGAGGACAGCTGGAGCGCTTTTTGCCGGGTTGGCTGTGGGACTGCAGGTCCAAACAGCTACACTACAGTGAGGGAACGCGATTCACTTCTCATGTCATAGACTCTATACTCTATACCACGTCATCATAGACGGTCCCCAGCTTTATCCAGTTTAGCTAATGACTTTTTGCATTCAAAAACCATCACCCAGAGCGACTGGTTGGCCATTTCGTGGTTTTTCGAAGACTGGGAGGTCGGCGCATGGCCGCTGCGGGGTCTGCGCGGTCTACGCGCTCGGACGCGTCTGGAGGATCACACCTCGGATGGCCGTACAAAAGAATGGTCCTGCGTCAACTCGTCCACATGCATTGGCATGCACCAATCCTGCAACGCATTCCAAGAGAGATGTTGTACAAAAGACTCTGCGAGAAGCTCAAGGAAGGGAGGAAGGAAGGAAGGGTGACCCAACTTGTCGAGTTCGTTCTTAGTCTTTAACAGGCCTAGTTCGATTGAGAAGCCTGGCAGCCAGATAGGCATTGGACGCAATGGGCTGGTTGCGATGGACTAGTTGCAGCATCTTGGCCCGAAACAAGGAAGCCGGTACAGCACAAGCTGCATCCATTTTTTTCCAATCTGTGTGTCAGGCCGTGGGAGAAACCCAAAAACAAGGCTCTTCAAGTGAGGGTGTTTCCTCCCATCGCTCCCCGTCACATTAGTGTGCCCATCACAAGGGGTGGCTTGCTAATCGACTCAGGTCAGTCCAGGTCAGTGACCGTTTCAGTCGGTGAGGAACTGAGGAACTGGCCACTAATGATTTTTTCACAATGTGTTCTAGGTTGGAGGCCAATGCTATTAGGTTGGAGGCCATCGCTATTAGGTTGCAGGCCATCGTTATTAGCTTGGAGGTCATCCCTACTAGTAGCTACTAGTAGCTCCTTGTTCCACCGAGCCGGAGGACCCTGAAGCTGGTGGATGATTTTTCTCCACGGATGCTGAATATGGCCTTGCTGGGACTGGCGGCGGCCACTGGGCAGATGGAGGACGCGGGCGTGTATTTCCGGAGAGAGTGTTAGGATGGGAGTTGTTGGGGGTGCTGATAGGGAGCCATCAGGGGTGTGGCAGGCTTCTGCTCATTTACTCCCATGGCCCACACGAAGAAGACCAGCATGAGAGGGTCAATGAAGAGTTGGTTTTTCTCAACCGCGGCAAGAAAAGGGGTTTGGATGAGTTTGGTCGGTTGCTGTGACGGAGCAAGTTGGAGGTAGCCTGAAGGAGGTCCTAGAATCGTCGTGCCGGGGAACTCACTGGTCCAGCTGGTCGATGTCCAGGTCTCCTCTTCCCGGGGCGCGCATTCTTGCTCCGAATTCACAGCTGACGGGTGAATTTACTCGTGAGCTGAATGCACGCTCCCTATTGCTGTATGTGTCGTCCATGAGCAGCCACATGTGGCCACGTCGTGTGGCCGTCTCGGCACCGTCTCGGCACCGTGTCGGCAGCACGTCAGGAGCTGGATCCCGTCTTAGAGAAGCTGAAAGTGGTCGTCGAGGACCTGTGCCATGTGGCGTCAAGACATGTGAAGATCCAAACACCGAGCAGCCGAGCATCGGCGTGTTTCTTTTGAGGAAGATCCCAAATGGATCGGGGAGACCATGCCCCCCAAACATGGAGAATGTCCATACTGATCATCCTGTTTCTTCAACGATATGGCCGCCAGGGGAGCCGAGCTTCGACCTTCCGACCGTTCGAACGAGGACCGCATGGCGGAGCTCTCCTATCGGGATGTGTCCACCTGCGCGTGCCTGGAAGTGAGGTTCAGAGTGCATCGGGGAAGGACGAAGACCATGCTTCAAAGAAGCCTTGTTCGGCGGAGAAGACGGGGGAAGGTCCAACATTTTATAAGATTGTCATGAAATAAGAGCCGCAACAGCTGTGAACTGCAACCTCAATGATGTTTTTTTGCGCCACATCCCTGGGGATAAACGATTCTGGGTGACCCAAGGGTGTGTCTCAACATGGGAGAGTGTGGTGTAGTGTTTGCGGAACCTTGACATCATCCCAGGCTTCCACCCCCAACCAATGATACTTCATCATCCAAAGCACATGGCTTTCCAGTTCCGGTGCTTCGAAGTGAGGTGGGACACCTCGTTCCGCATCTTCCAGTACACCCTCCGTCCCTCAACTCCACCCGTCCTCAACCTCTACTTGCGCTCAGGTTTGCCTTCGGCAAGTACAGCTTGCTGTCCAGGGAGCGCGAGGACCGACCCGACGGTCCGCAGATGGTCCGCAGAAGTGGCGCTGAAGTGTTCTTGGACCGATCCGCTTGGCCATGAAGAGAACACCATGAATTGAAGCAAGAGATGGCTCGTGTTGACTCCCCTGCTTCAACAACACGACAGGGCCAAGAGGTTCAGGGCTCGGGCCGGCTCGAGCTCTCTAAATTGATGCGTTTTCTGAACAGAGGGAGGGGGTTCTGACAAACCTGAAGTGCTATGCTCGTGCAAGAACGAGGTCCTCATTTTCTTACCCCAACTCATTTGGTGTTTTGTTGTGTTCGGAGCCTAGGGCCTAGGGTCATGCTCCACTCCACGGGATGTGTTCGCCGCACGGACTCAAGCTTGGAAAGCTTTGGAACGCACCCCATTGAAACCATCAATGAGATGATTGTATACTTACTAACATTGGGGTCCTCTTTTTGGGGTAAAGCACATGTCAATGCAGCCCCCATTCATTCATTATAACGTCTCACATTATTCCATCCGTGGATCGAAACTCGACGCGATTCACTTCAATGTTCACCGGTATATTGTGCGCAGGAAGCGCTGGAGGCGCCTGGTAGCGTGAATAGAGAGAAATGGGCGAGGGGGATTGTCACCGACCAGAAGGATGAGGCGTTCGTGAAGGCACTCAAGGACCGGATGCGAAACTCGGACACGAGAAACGGTGGAGATCTGGATTTGGATGGAACATGCCCTAGGGATCCAAGTAAATATATATATATATACTGTATATATACACCTTCTCAGAAGCAATGATGTCCTTTTGGGAAGAATAGAGGGTCGGTTTGGTACCATATACTCATTGGTTGTACACTTGGGGGTATCCCCTCTATTAACCAACCAACCAACCAACCAACCAACCAACCAACCAACCCACCGACCGACCGACCGACCGACCGACCAACCAACCAACCAACCAACCAACCAACCAACCAACCAGTCAAAAGGCCATGTATGCTCAGAAGGTACTTGGACCCTCCAAACCTACATGACGACATAACAGTGTCTCCAATCATCTTCTGAGAAGGTATTTGGGTCCCTATTCTTCCAGCTACAAGCTGTTACAAGTACGTACCGTCAGATTGTAGCAAGTTCTGGATTCAGTTTTTGACCCTGGGGATGGGAGGTGGAGGTGGGGAGCAGTTGTCCAAGAAAGGAATCACGTGAAAATGAGGCATAAGGATAAGAAGGCCATGAGTCATGAGAGGTTGAAGGGAAGTGACCTCTGGGGTGGTGGGGTTGATGAGGGGCTCTTGTGAGTTCAGGTCGTTCTTCATGACATTTTCTTGAGGTGGAAGGTATACTGATAATCCAATCCACATGAACCAAATCAACTCTTGCCTTGGCCACCCATCCAAATTTTTGGTGAGGCAATTCGTGCAACCTGGACTGGGCTGATGTGCTTACACATCGGGGCTCAGCAGCCAGGAACGCGGAAGATTGAGAACACCTCCCCCCCCCCCGGACCTTGAAAAAGGCCCACCCACCCGGTGCACCTCGCTACTAGGAGCAAGGACGCTACGAACGGGGCTCCTGGCCTTACTACTAGGAACAAGAAGCCAGGGCCCCCTCCGGTGGCCTCCCACCCCGGCGCGCTGACCAGCGGGTGCGCGTCGACGTCGACGGTCCGAAGCAGGACGAGGTGCTGCGGCGGGACCACGAGTCCTTCACCATGGCAGAGCTCAACTTAATCGCCCCTCGGGCGGCGGGGAACGTCCGTTCGATGACCACGTCCGCGTGTTCTGAAGAACAGGGAACCATTTTGGGAGCATCTTGTGAGCAGTTGCTTAGAAATCAAATCAATGCAAGTCACAAAAAGGATAGAAAAGCTTTAAAACTTCAAACAACTGGAAAAATCCCACAAAAACAAAACTGCAGACCGCCATGAACCATCCCAAAACTTCGGACACGGGGTGAGTTGGATTCCTTTTTAGTGGGGGTGCGGGGTGCTCAAGGAAGAGGCTTTTCGGAAGAGATCGGGTTTTGGTTTTGGAAGGCCGCCAAAGCACCCTATCAGTATCAATGCAAGTATTTGTTCGGCACTTCCAACAGAGGTTGACCCTATAAACTATCCCATAGGTACCCCAGTAAGGTCCTATTTACGGTCACTCAACCTCTCTTGGTTCTACTGATAGGACGACCACTGCACCCTGTGCCTCCGGGCTTTGACGGACTGATGGGTGGGAAACACCATCATGGGCAGAATTGGAACCATTGGAAGCACGAATTGATTCATTTGGCATCGTTTTTCCATAATTAGGGGTCTTGCCATCTGTTCTGTCTCCAATCAACTCTGGACTGATAGATAGAATGCCATAGGCTCATGGGCTGTGGTTTGTTAAGGTCCTGCTCGCCCTTCTCCCCCTCTTCGACCACAGTGGCATGACACCAGCGTTGAAGTGTTTGCGTTGGAAGAGGCCCATCCGAGCCATCACCATCCATTTTTGCAAGAGGCCCATCCGTCCAGCACTAAGGTGTATGCCCTCATGAGGATGAAGCATCGTGATCAAGACTTCCTCGGAGTTTGTGCCCCTTGGCCGTTGTCCGTGGAGGTCGGACGTGAATGGATGGTGGACGTGAATGGTCGGCTGGTTGGAGTTCGGAGGGTTTGAATTCTTCAGCTCCTTTGCGCCGGAGATCGATGCGCCCAGGCAAGACTCTTTGAGGAGAACAGTGCAGAGTTGATGTTGGTGGAGATTCTCAACATCCTGCACCGGGCCAAGGGCCGAGGGTTGAGGGAGGAAGGGTCTGGCCCAGGGTCTGGCGCCTGCTACAGGTACTTCCAGTTTCCAGCCACAAAACAAGGAGGTGATGGAATTATGGATGTAAGTTCTGTTAACATACATTGACATCTGACTTCTGTGTTTTGTCAGCCTCTAGTCTCAAAAAGTCCCAGGTGGTCCCTTTTTGATGGGACACATCTCTTAGAGGTGGTTCTGTCTGTCAGTGAGTTTGTGCCATCAAAAAGCTTCGGTGAAGCCTATTGAAGATGCATCATTGATGGATCACAGGAGAGAGTTTGTTCTTCAAGATGCAGATTGAGCAGGCTGGACGCCTTCTTTTCTCAATGCTGGAATACTTTTGTTTTCTTTTGTTTACACCCTGGAAGACTAACATGGACTCTGAAAACCACTGGTTGGTAGAGGAACACAATCTTCCAGGAGGCCATTGTCAGGGTCCATGTTAGTTTTCGGGAGTGTAGTTCTTCCCTGTACCCTGAAGTTCGTTCAGCGGCTGAAGTTGGAGCCTTGGGTTGCTCGGACACCGAGCAACCCCAAGGAGTCATCAATACGAAAAGGCTCCGAGCTCCATTCTGGGGCAAAGGGGTCCGGGCAGAGTTTGGGTGGCGAATGAAGTGTTGCTAATGGAGACCGGCCTCTTGTCGTGCTTGTGCACTGTTTGGACCTCGGCGGTTGACAAATATATTACGCCTCCATTAACGCCTCCGTTTGGAGTGGAAATGATGGGGTCTTCGTTCATCAACCACCTACGTCGTTGTCCTCTGGGATTGGAC
The DNA here is from genome assembly GCA_963970005.1 of Durusdinium trenchii. Classification (NCBI taxonomy): domain Eukaryota; class Dinophyceae; order Suessiales; family Symbiodiniaceae; genus Durusdinium; species Durusdinium trenchii. The sequence goes on from CAXAMN010024895.1 coordinate 641,937, forward strand.
CCACAGCTGTGCCACACACCAGGTACGCCTTCGGAAGGGTCGACTACATTCAGATGGGTCTCGTTCAAAGATTGATCGAGGAGCACACCGTTGCGGCCGTCCCAGCGCAGGTGACCTCAGGTTCAATGATGGTCTCCTACTTTACCGTCATGTCCCACCAGAAAGCCAGCGGGAACCGAGATGACTCCAGACGTCCACCCAGACCGTAGACTCAGCTAGACTCATTTGGATCCTGACGGGTGCACTGGCAAGACAGGTGACCTTCGAGGTGCCCAAATCCCAACAATCACGGGTTTTGTTGATTTTAGAAGCTACTGGGTGGAGGCCATCGCTATTAGGTTGGAGGCCATCGCTATTAGGTTGGAGGCATTTGGAGGCCATCGCTAGTAGGTTGGAGGCCATCGCTAGTAGGTTGGAGGCCATCGCTGCCATCGCTAGTAGGTTGGAGGCCATCGCTAGTAGGTTGGAGGCCAT